>JARFJB010001149.1:2882500-2887500 GCA_036346205.1 Vesta saturnalis | reverse complement strand
TTGGGTTACGATAGAAAAATTTAACTCACATGTGTTTTGCAATTTCAAAGAATGGTCACTTTTTATTCCATAACATTGGACGTAGACTTCCATGTATCGATGAATGCCTTGTTTGAAATTGGTGCTGCTTATATTCCATAACTTCATCCAAATCCATTAACTGGTGATAACTCTTCCTCGTGGTAAATACGATGTACTTATATAATATGCTCATATACTTTCAGACAAGAACTTTTGTTTTATGTGCCGTTATGAAGTTAAATTTATTTTATAATCTCCATCACTTTAAAAAAAATTAACATCACATCCAAAATAACTGAAGATTTTATTGACATAAAAAAATTCACATTACCCGATGTTTAAACACGATTTCGAAATGAAACAATTACAATATTATCGACAATGATAATCGGTAACCTTAGTCTTAAACTTTGTTATAGGTTAAAACAATTGCTTCTGAAATCTCAACTCTACGTTGATCGCGTTTCAAATCCGATAATCTTAACGAAAATTTTAACTTACATGCTAACAAAAGCACTACTAGCACTATGGCTTGTTAGTCACTAAAAATTACAAAGGAAAGAGAGTGAGAAATCAGGAGCAATTCTTTTTATACTTTTGTCTCGGATACCAAATTTTCAATTTTTTCTACATTACACACAAAAGATCCTAGCATCTGATTGGTCTAAACAAAATGTTAAATTAACTAAAACATAAATTATGCCATAACTTTTCAAATCAATTTGGATTTGCTTTTTAAATACAAATTTGAAATCAAGGCAACTTTCTGCATAAAAAGACACCTCACATGCCCTATTTCGCTTGAAGAATTTACATTTTGACAAACTAAAACCTAAATTTACTAATATCTAACAAATTTTATATTTTACAACTAAACTAATTACATATTCAAATTCTACATAAAAAACTGTATAAGAAAACACCTATTTCAACCCATTTTACCTAGTTTTAACAAAATTTCCACTTTCATACCTTAATTTTAGGTAGTTAACCCAACTTTTCTAATTTTATGTTAAGATTACATATTTACTGTTAATTTCTTTGTGAAAATGAGGGAAACCTACTATTACATGCTTTTATAATTTATTCTAAACTTATCTTATCCTATAAAAACTATAAATTTGTAAAATTCCTAAATATAATACTTAACCTAACTTTATAAAATTTACTTTTAACTTGCGTTTTAAACGTATATATCATTTGAAATGTTTATCTAATATGTCTTTTCACATTTCCATATTGTTAACACATATTGTAGATTTTTGTACTCAAATTGCAATTATATATTAAATATCACATTGCACAAATGTTCATGTTCTTAGCTATGTTTCTAAGTCACTACCACTTCTTATGCACTTTTTAAACACTTTTTCTGTGAATTACTAATATACTCTGTTCGTACCATAACCCTTTTTTATAGTTCGCAGAGTTTATGCATTGTACCTATTTTATACATGTTCTAACATTAGAATTATCGTACTTCATGTAATCAATATCTGTCACGTGTTTAAATTGCTTAAATAAATTGATTAAAATGTGAAATTACTTAAATATGTAAACGAAACTAATTCACACTAATATGAATCGTGTTGACCTTTCTCACATGTTACTGGCTCATTGCTTTTATGCCTGTTTTGTTACATCAAAGCCATATTTTTATACCAGTATACTATTTTCTTTCTCATAATGAACTATATACTTCTTTAATTTTATTTAAACTTGCATACTATTAAATTTAAGCTCGATAAACTCTACCCCTTTATTATGCCTATTTCTAAATCTCAAAAAAAATGTATACAAATATATATATATATATATATATATATATATATATATATATATATATATATATATATATTTGCCTGCCTCGTTAATAATTGGTTCACTGCGAGTTAGGTGGAAATCACATAAAATTATAATCATTTTAACATCTTTTACAACTATTTTAAATAAAAATTCATGCTTGAATTTTATCCTTTTTCCGTAAAATCCTTATTTAAGATGTCTAATTTTAATTTCAACCCAAACCGAAAATAATCATATAACTTCTTATCGCAGTTCGACATAAAAATGGAGATTTAAAATAAACTCGCCAAATTTTTAAAGCGTAAATACGAATACACAGCAAAAACAATTTAATGATAAAAAAATAACTTAAGTGAAAACACATTAACACGTTTGAAAGGAAGATCGCCCAAGTTATAAAACACAAGTGCTGTCCACCTGTCCATTGTCAGTAAAATGCACAATTACCTCAAGTTTGCAGTTCTTAACCGATTTCTTTACTTCCCAAGTCATCTAGATGGAACGGCAATCGGACCACCATTGTTCAAATGATTATTATAATTGATCGGGAACAATAATCGGACGGAATCTTTAATACTTTATTTATATGCGGCACCTGCAGTGGACTTAAACTTTCAATAATTACAAGGACAAATGAGCAGAGGTTCTTCTTTTAATTACACCTTCTTCGGTATGCATCAACAAACTAACAGCAAAACATTTAATCCTTGTCTAGTTGTCTATTGTTTTCACCTAGTTTCATGATTACAAATTTAACTACTTCATTATCCGGAAACCTTTCTTATATACGAAGTACTTCAACAAATTTTATAAACAAGCAACGATTCTTTATTTTTTAACAGCTGTGAGTACTTAAGAACAGTTCGGTGCGAGATTTTCCAAAAACCAAAATACCATAACACTGTACATACAAATTCACATCAAGGCGTAAATTAAAATCTACGATATTCGAAAGCACTAAGAATAAACGCTTTCCCCTCTCCATAGAAACCAGAAAGTTAAAAACAGTTGACGAAATACAAACACAAAGTCTTTCCAGGGGCGGCTGAACAACTATAAATCCACAAACAGTAAAAAGGTAGCTTCCTTAATGATGTTTTAGGAAACCACCGGGTTGCGAGCGCACCGCGTCGATATATCATAACCCAAACTCAAGCTTCGAGTTCTCACAAGCAACTCAGTAAACTGCTTACAAAAAAACTCCTCTTACCCCACTACAACAACTTCGTCACGACATATCTAACGACCCACCACCAAAATTTTTCATATCAAAATGTAAAGTCAACATCTACGAAAATTTACTCAAGAGGCTACACGGCTGCAATCTGAAATTATCGATTAACTAGAATTGCGATAAACTCAAATCTCGTTTTGTATATAAAACCAAGCACTTCTCAGCAGGATCCAATAACCCATATAAATTTTCAAGAATTCTTAAATGAACGTAGTATCAAATTAAACGCTTTACGAAATTTTCAATATCACGCACGATCACTGATATGACGGCAGTTCTTATCAAAAAACCCACAAAACAGTCCCACGACGACAACTTTTATTAATGGATTCCTTAAAATCATTTACAGAAATGAATGGTTTTATTCTCATGAATAAATCCGTTTCCTTTAACAAAACCAAAATAACAAAAATAATATTTGTAGTAAGATCATGTTTCTATGAACATTATCTTATCTATTAAATAGTAATATCCGAAAAAAAATGTTACGCCAAACCTAACCATGTGTGACTGTTGCATGTCGTGTGTCTGCGTTGTGGGTCGTAAGTCGCGCGTAGTTTGTCGTTTGTCATCTGCCGTGTACTTCTTCGTACTTTGTGTCTAAAATGTAACGTGTCGAGCGTGTGCGTGTGTGTCTGTGTGTCTGTGTGCCTGTGTCTGTGTGTCTGTGTCTGTGTGTCTGTGTATCTGTGTGTATGTGTGTCTGTGTATCTTGTGTTGTGTTCTGTGTGTCTGTGTGTCTGTGTGTCTTGTGTCTGTGTGTCTGTGTGTCTGTGTGTCTGTGTCTGTGTGTCTGTGTTTTGTGTCTGTGTGTCTGTGTGTCTGTGTGTCTGTGTGTTTGTGTGTCTATGTGTCTGTTGCCTGTGTGTCTGTGTGCCTGTTGTCTTTGTGTCTGTGTGACTGTATTCCTGTGTGTCTGTGTGTCTGTGTGTATTTGTCTGTGTGTATGTGGGTCTGTGTGTCTTGTGTCTGTGTCCTTTGTGTTGTTGTGTGTCTGTGTCTGTGTGTGTGTCTGTGTTGTTGTCTGTGTGTCTGTGTGTCTGTGTGTCTGTGTGTCTGGTGTCTGGGTCTGTGTGCTGTGTCTGGTGTCTGTGTCTGGTGTCTGTGTCTGGTGTCTGTGTGTCTGTCTGTGTCTGTGTCTTGTGTGTCTGTGTGTCTGTGTGTCTGTGTGTCTGTGTTGTGTGTCTGTGTTGTGTGTCTGTGTGTCTGTGTTCTGTGTTTGTGTCTTTGTGTCTGTGTTTGTGTCTGTGTGTCTGTGTGTCTGTGTGTTGTGTGTCTGTGTCTGTGTGTCTGTGTCTGTGTCTGTGTGGTCTGTGTGTCGTGTGTCTGTGTCCTGTGTCTGTGTCTGTGTGTGTGTGTGTCGTGTGTCGTGTGTGTGTGTCGTGTGTCCGTGTGTCCGTGTGTCGTGTGTGTGTGTCCGTGTGTGTGTCTGTGTGTCTGTGTGTCTGTGTCTGTGTGTCTGTGTGTCTGTGTCTGTGTCTGTGTCCGTGTGTCCGTGTGTCCGTGTGTGTGTGTCGTGTGTCCGTGTGTCGTGTCTGTGTGTCCGTGTGTCGTGTGTCGTGTGTCGTGTGTCTGTGTCCGTGTGTCGTGTGTGTGTCGTGTGTGTGTCGTGTGTCCGTGTGTTGTGTTCGTGTGTCCGTTGTCCGTGTGTCCTGTGTCGTGTGTCTGTGTCTGTGTGTGTGTGTCGTGTGTCCGTGTGTCCTGTGTGTCCGTGTGTGTTGTGTCTGTGTGTCTGTGTCTGTGTCTGTGTCCTGTGTGTCGTGTGTCCGTGTGTCTGTGTTTGTGTGTGTACCGTGTGTCCGTGTGTCGTGTGTCCGTGTGTCGTGTCTGTGTCTGTCTGTGTGTCTGTGTGTCTGTGTCTGCTGTGCTGTCTGGTGTCTGGTGTGCTGCCTGGTCTGTGTGGTCTGGTGCTCTGTTGCTGTCGTGTCGGTGTCTGGTG
>JARFJB010001149.1:2787500-2877500 GCA_036346205.1 Vesta saturnalis | reverse complement strand
GTCTGTGTGTCTGTGTGTCTGTGTGTCTGTGTGTCTGTGTCTGGTTTCCGTGTCTGCGTGTCTGTGTCTGCTGTGTGTGCTGTGTGTCTGTGTCGTCTGGTGTCTGTGTCTGTGTGTCTGTCGTTTGTGTCCGTGTGTCTGTGTCGTCTGTGTGTCTGTGTGTCTGTGTGTCTGTGTGTCTGTGTGTCTGTGTGTCTGTGTGTTGTTGTGTCTGTGTGTCTGTGTCTCTGTGTGTCTGTGTGTCTGTGTGTCTGTGTGCTGTGTGTCTGTGTGTCTGTGTGTCTGTCTGTGTCTGTGTGTCTGTGTGTCTTGTGTGTCGTGTGTCTGTGTGTCTGTGTGTCCGTGTGTGTCGTGTGCTGTCGTGTGTCCGTGTGTCTGTGTGTCGTGTGTCCGTGTGTCTGTGTCCGTGTGTCCGTGTGTCTGTGCTGTGTGTTGTGTCTCGTGTGTCGTTGTCGTGTGTCGTGTGTCTGTGTCCTGTGTCTGTGTCCGTGTGTCCTGTGTCGTGTGTCCGTGTGTCTGTGTCTGTGTGTCTGTGTCCGTGTGTCTGTGTGTCCGTGTGTCGTGTGTCTTGTGTCCGTGTGTCCGTGTGTGTCTGTGTTTGTGTGTCTGTGTGTCGTGTGTCCGTGTGTGTGTGTCTGTGTGTGTCTGCTGTGTCTGTGTTCTGTGTCTTGTGTCTGTGTGTCTGTGTGTCTGTGTGTCTGGTGTCTGTGTGTCTGTGTGTCTGTGTCTGTGTGTTGTCTGTGTGTCTGTGTGTCTGTGTGTCTGTGTCTGTGTCTGTGTGTCTGTGTCTGTGTGCTGTGTGTCTGGTGTCTGTGTCTGCGTGTCTGCGTGTTGCGTGTCTGTGTCTGTGTGTCGGTGTCTGTGTGTCTGTGTGTCTGTGTGTTGTGTGTCTGTGTGTCGTGTGTCTGTGTGTCTGTCGTGTCTGTGTCTGTGTGTCTGTGTGTTGTGTGTTGTGTGTCTGTGTGTCTGTGTCTGTGTCTGTGTGTCTGTGTGTCTGTGTGTCTGTGTGTCTGGTGTCTGGTGTCTGGTGTCTGCGTGTCTGGTGTCTGGTGTCTGTGTGTCTGGTGTCTGCGTGTCGTGTCGTGTCTGGTGTCTGCGTGTCTGCGTGTCTGCGTGTCTGCGTGTCTGTGTCTGTGTGTCTGTGTGTCTGTGTGTCTGTGTGTCTGTGTGTCTGTGTGTCTGTGTGTCTGTGTGTCTGTGTGTCTGTGTGTCTTGTTGTGTCTGTGTGTCTGTGTGTCTCGTGTGTCGTGTGTTTCTGTGTGTTGTGTGTCGTGTGTCTGTGTCGTGTGTCTGTGTGTCGTGTGTCTGTGTCTGTGTGTCTGTGTCTTGTGTCTGGTGTCTGGTGTCTGTGTCTGCGTGTCTGGTGTCTGTGTCTGTGTGTCTGTGTGTCTGTGTGTCTGTGTGTCTGTGTCTTGTGTTGTGTCTGTGTGTCTGTGTGTCTGTGTGTCTGTGTGTCTGTGTGTCCGTGTGTCTGTGTCTGTGTCCGTGTGTCCGTGTGTCGTGTGTCTGTGTGTCTGTGTGTCTGTGTGTCTGTGTGTCTGTGTGTCTGTGTCTGTGTGTTGTGTGTCTGTGTGTCTGTGTGTCTGTGTGTCTGTGTCTGTGTGTCTGTGTGTCTGTGTGTCTGTGTCTGTGTGTCTGTGTGTCTGTGTGTCTGTGTGTCTGTGTGTCTGTGTGTTTGTGTGTCGTGTGTCTGTGTGTCTGTGTCTGTGTTCGTGTGTCCGTGAGTTCTTGTGTCCGTGTGTTGTGCTTTGTTTCTTTTTTTTTTTTCTTTTTTGTTTTTTTGTTTTTGTGGGTGGTGTGTGTGGCGTGTGTGTGGTTGTCGTGTGCGTGTGTCGTGTGTCTGTGGTCGTGTGTTTGTGTCGTGTGTCCGTTTGTCCTGTGTGTCTGTGTCGTGTGTCCGTGTGTCCGTGTGTCTGTGTGTCCGTGTGTCTGTGTGTCTGTGTGTCTGTGTCGTCTGTGTGTCTGTGTGTCCGTGTTGTTTGTGTCCGTGTCCGTGTCCCTGTGTGTCCGTGTGTCGTGTGTTCTGTGTTTTGTCCTGTGTCCTGTGTCGTGCTGTGTGTCTGTGTCTGTGTCTCTGTTTCTGTGTGTCTGTGTGTCTGTGTGTCTGTGTGTCTGTGTGTTGTGTCTGTGTCTGTGTGTCTGTGTGTCTGTGTCTGTGTGTCTGTGTGTCTGTGTGTCTGTGTGTCTGCTGTTGTCTGCGTGTCTGCGTGTCTGGTGTCTGTGTGTCTGGTGTCTGGTCTGGTGTCTGGTGTCTGCGTGTCTGGTGTCTGCGTGTCTGCGTGTCTGCGTGTTGCGTGTCTGTGTGTCTGTGTCTGTGTGTCTGTGTGTCTGTGTCTCTGTGTCTCTATGTTCTGTGTGTCTGTGTGTCTGTGTCTGTGTGTCTGTGTGTCTGTGTCTGTGTGTCTGTGTGTCTGTGTGTCTGTGTGTCTGTGTTGTGTGTGTCTGTGTGTCTGTGTGTCTGTGTTCGGTGTGTCGTGTGTCTGTGTGTCTGTGTGACTGTATATCTGTGTGTCCGTGTGTCCGTGTGTCCTGTGTCGTGTGTGTGTCGTGTGTCTGTGTGTCTGTGGTCTGTTTTGTGTCGTGTGTCCGTGTGTCCGTGTGTCCGTGTGTCTGTGTTGTGTGTGTCTGTGTGTCTGTGTGTCTGTGTGTCTGTGTGTCTGTGTGTCTGTGTGTCTGTGTGTCTGTGTGTCTGTGTGTCTGTGTCTGTGTGTCTCTGTGTGTGTGTCTGTGTGTCTG
Source organism: Vesta saturnalis (assembly GCA_036346205.1). Classification (NCBI taxonomy): domain Eukaryota; kingdom Metazoa; phylum Arthropoda; class Insecta; order Coleoptera; family Lampyridae; genus Vesta; species Vesta saturnalis. Next base: position 2,874,764 of record JARFJB010001149.1, on the reverse strand, counting down.
TCTGTGTCTGTGTGTCTGTGTCTGTGTGTCTGTGTGTCTGTGTGTGTCTGTGTGTCTGTGTGTCTGTGTGTCTGTGTCTGTGTGTCTGTGTGTCTGTGTCTGTGTGTCTGTGTCTGTGTCTGTGTGTCTGTGTCTGTGTGTGTGCCTGTGTGCCTGTGTGCTGTGTCTGTGTGTCTGTGTGTCTCTGTGTCTCTGTGTCTGTTGTCTGTGTGTCTGTGTGTCTGTGTGCCTGTGTGCCTGTGTGCCTGTGTGTGTGTGTGTCTCTGTGTCTGTGTCTGCCTGTTGTCTGTGTGCTGTGTGTCTGTGTGTCTGTGTGTCTGTGTGTCTGTGTGTCTGTGTGTCTGTGTGTGTGTCTGTGTGTCTGTGTCTGTGTGTCTGTGTGTCTGTGTGTCTGTGTGTCTGTGTGTTCTGTGTGTCTGTGTGTCTGTGTCTGTGTGTCTGTGTGTCTGTGTGTCTGTGTGTCTGTGTGTCTGTGTGTCTGTGTGTGTGTCTGTGTGTCTGTGTGTCGTTGTGTGTCTGTGTGTGTCTGTGTGTCTCTGTGTCTGTGTGCTGTGTGTCTGTGTCTGTGTCTGTGTGTCTGTGTGTCGTGTGTGTGCTGTGTGTCTGTGTGTCTGTGTGCTGTGTGTCTGTGTCTGTGTGTCTGTGTGTCTGTGTGTGTCTGTGTGTCTGTGTGTCTGTGTGTCTGTGTGTCTGTGTGTCTGTGTGTCTGTGTGTCTGTGTGTCTGTGTGTGTCTGTGTGTCTGTGTGTCTGTGTGTCTGTGTGTCTGTGTCTGTGTGTCTGTGTGTCTGTGTGTCTGTGTGTCTGTGTGTCTGTGTCTGTGTGTCTGTGTGTCTTGTGTTGTGTCTGTGTGTCTGTGTGTGTCTGTGTGTCTGTGTGTCTGTGTGTCTGTGTGTCTGTGTGTCTGTGTGCTGTGTGTCTGTGTGTCTGTGTGTCTGTGTGTCTGTGTGTCTGTGTGTCTGTGTGTCTGTGTGTCTGTGTGTCTGTGTGTCTTGTGTCTGTGTCTGTGTGTCTGTGTCTTGTGTCTGTGTGTCTGTGTGTCTGTGTGTTCTGTGTCTGTGTGCTGTGTGTCTGTGTGCTGTGTGTCTGTGTCTGTGTGTCGTGTGTCTGTGTGTCTGTGTGTTGTGTGTCTGTGTGTCTGTGTGTCTGTGTGTCGTGTGTCTGTGTGTCGTGTGTCTGTGTGTCTGTGTGTCTGTGTGTCTGTGTCTGTGTGTCTGTGTGTCTGTGTGTGTCTGTGTGTCTGTGTGTCTCTGTGTCTGTGTCTGTGTGTCCGTGTGTCTGTGTGTCTGTGTGTCTGTGTGTCTGTGTGTCTCTGTGTGTGCTGTGTGTGTCCGTGTGTGCCGTGTGTGCCTGTGTGTCTGTGTGTCTGTGTGTCTGTGTGTCTGTGTGTCTGTGTGTCTGTGTGTCTGTGTGTCTGTGTGTCTGTGTCTGTGTGTGTCTGTGTGTCTGTGTGCTGTGTGTCTGTGTGTCTGTGTGTCTGTGTGTGTCTGTGTGTCTGTGTGTCTGTGTGTCTGGTGTCTGTGTGTCTGTGTTGTCTGTGTGCTGTGTCTGGTGTCTGTGTGTCTGTGTGTCTGTGTGTCTGTGTGTCTGTGTCTGTGTCTGTGTCTGTGTGTCTGTGTGTCTGTGTGTCTGTGTGTCGTGTGTGTCTGTGTCTGTCGTGTCTGTGTGTCTGTGTGTCTGTGTGTCTGTGTGTCTGTGTGTCTGTGTGTCTGTGTGTCTGTGTGTCTGTGTCTGTGTCTGTGTGTCTGTGTGTCTGTGTGTCTGTGTGTCTGTGTGTCTGTGTGTCTGTGTGTCTGTGTGTCTGTGTGTCTGTGTGTTTGTGTGTCTGTGTCTGTTTGTCTGTGCGTCTGTGAGTCTGTTTGTCTGTGTCTGTTCGTGTGTCTGTGTGTCGTGTGTCGTGTGTCTGTGTGTCGTGTGTCTGTGTGTCTGTGTGTCTGTGTGTCTGTGTGTCTGTGTGTCCTGTGTGTCTGTGTGTCTGTGTGTCTGTGTGTCTGTGTGCTGTGTGTCTGTGTCTGTGTCTGTGTGTCTGTGTGTCTGTGTGTCTGTGTGTCTGTGTGTCTGTGTGTCTGTGTGTCTGTGTGTCTGTGTCTGTGTGTCTGTGTCTGTGTGTCTGTGTCCTGTGTCTGTATTCTGTGTGTCCGTGTGTCTGTGTGCCGTGCGTCCGTGTCCGTGTGTCTGTGTGTCTGTGTGTGTACGTTTGTTCGTGTGACTGTATGTATATATATATATATATATATATATATATATATATATATATATATATATATATGTCTGGTCTTTGTGTATGTTGTTATATACTATGTAATCGATTTATCAATTTCTATAATGATGTTAATCTTTCTATATGTTTCTAATATAAGGTACCTTATAGAGGGCTTTAAAGCACATCTTGTTAATATCTTGAAAACTGCTAACGTTATTAAAAAATGTCAAAAGGCCTTTATTAAGAATTTTACTCTTATGAACAAATCCACTTCCTTTTATCGAAAACCAAAATAACAAATATAATATTCGCGGAAAGGTAATTATTTTCTTAACTCTATTTACGATTCCTAAATAATTTGTAGGTACTTTGAAAATATCTGGGGCCCCATCAGATTTTGTTTAAAATCTATTTTCAAATAAATGTGCTTTATTGATATCTCTAAAGTACGTCTTGTGAATATCTGAAATCTGCTAACTTTAATAAAAATGTGAAAAGACCATTATTAAAGGTTTGGTAATTATTAAACAAGTTTCCTTAATGAAATGTTTTTTAGAATAATAAATGCTTAAACTATGAAGAATCAAAAAAATTCCATAAACTGATTGTATATCGGCAAAACTCTTAACTTATGACAGAGCTATAAGCACTCTTTCAAGATAACTATTCTTAGATAGGTTTCTTTTATAACGATTTTAATATGAAACTATATACGCCTGGAACATTTTATGTAAAAATTATATTAAAACGGAAAACGATTATCTTTATTATAGCCTAGTTTTCATATTTGACAAGCGAAGATGAATTAGCATGTGATTAATATAAAATTAAATTTAACTTGGAATGCATGTTAAAGCAAAAAAAAACTATATAAAGCAGAAATCGTTTAATAAATAAATAAGGTTACTGAGGTACGACGTATATAATATGTATTACTTTTTCACAATACAAACATACGCATACCTGTATATGTTTAATTGCCCATATTTGTCAATATTCCATGACATGGGCATAAGAAAATTATTTTTGAGTAAACTCCTAATTATAATATCGATTCTGTGTAACAGGATAATCACATTTCCAACGATAAATGGATTGATTCGGTAATTGACCCTGTATGTATGTAGCTTTAAAATTATTTGACTAAGCAACAAACGTAATGTATCTACTACTAATAGGTATTTTTCTAACTATGAAGGTTCAATAGTCTAGAATTTAACCAATAATTCACGTTAATTAATAGTTTGCGTTATAAGTAGAAGTTATATACGCAAAACCCTTCATAAAAACAAAAAAAAACTACCTATCGACCCCTACGGGGTCAAGGTATTTAATTAAATTCAAGTATCAGGGTTATTTACATGATAGAATAACAACCTTTCACGCAATTCTTGAAAAGCAACTATGAGGGTTATTAATTATTATTAAAGATAGCCTAGACATTAAACGTGTTACTTTTACATGATAATTTTTTTTACCGTTTTATTACTATTAATTGAACTTTTTTATTGTGTAGGTTTGCTAATTCTAGTTTTCACATTAAGGACATTTTTATCATGAGCTCACATATAGAATATATTTTCGGATATCGTTCCAAATGCCTCCACCGTTATCGTACTATTTTTCGTACTGTACATTTTTGTGCTTACGAGTGACATTGGTTTAAATCAAAATAGTCGTTTCTGGTTAAAGTCCGAAACTTAGGAATGTTCACATTGTTGCGTGGTACTTATACTTTGGTATCTTTGTTTGAAATTTTAACAATCGAAATCTAAGGTGAAATAATTACGTCAAGTTTACGTTTCTGGAGAAGGTATAAAATTTGGTTAATCATTTTAATGTTTTTTTGAACTATTTGCCTTGTGCGTCAATGCCTTTTATTAAAAATTTTGATAATTAATGATACATATAGATAGTACAATATAAAGTGCACTTAAAACTAATTATAATATACAAAGTATCGTGTTTGTGTTGGTGCTGAGCTGCTCAGGAGTCTTCGCCCTCTTCAGCGCGTGGGTTGTGAGATTGTTGGGTTACGTGATGTTGATGTTGACATCGCTTCCGGGCGATTCGAGGTGTCAGCAAGGGTCCCGTACGCGTTGGCGGTCGGTGTGGTCGGGAGGTCCATCAATATCTTCTTTGACTTCTTTTTCTGCATCCGGAATTCTTCGTCGGGCGATGATTCGTTCTATGCAGCGTTGTGCATCCGTGGCGCGGTTCATACGGTTGCGGTAGCCGGAATTCTGTCTTCGTATCTTTTTCCTTCTTCTCTTCCTGTTATTGTCCTGGTTGCAACGGGGTCCTAAGTGTAGATGTTGTAGAATTTCCTTTTTGGGAGCGGTTGTCGTGTCATGTGGCTTTAGGGGATAACATGAGTACATTCTGCTCAAAGTTGAAAAACCTGTAATTTGAACATGGTAAAAGTATGCATAGCTAAATATACTTACGGGAAAGTTCTCACTCTCGGCAACTGCTTCAATAGTGTCATCTAAAAAAATTTGATTATATATTATCTAAAGATTGTTTAATTTTTTTTAGTAGATCATCTATCAAGTTCTGCTGCCTGAACGTCACCTCTATATATCTAAAGGTGAATCAATCAATTTTATCCCAATCTTCTCCATGTAAGATTGTTGAAAGCTGAATTGTCGAAACGATTCAATATGAATAAAAAATAAAAAATAAATAAAAATCCACTTTGAAACCCAAAAGGTGTGTCTTAATTATGAATTATAATCTTAAAGTTTGTCTATATATATATATATATATATATATATATATATATATTTATAATAATTAATATCTCGTAAAGCATTTATTCAAAAATCTGGACCGTCGATTTTATATTTTTCGCATATTTTGCAAAAAAAATTTATACAGGGTGTCTCAACAAAAATTTTTTTCAAATTGCAACCAATTTTTATTGCATTTTGGATTGCCCTTACAATTCTAAACATTTGTCATGCAGCATGTGCTATACCTAAGTCCAAGCGTTTTGGAGTTATTCGCATTCAAAATTTAAAAATTGAAAAAAGGTCATGAAGAAAACGAGATAGAACATCCGGATTTGCCACACTATAACATCTGGTACCAACAAGATGGTGCTCCATTTTGCTGTGGTAGTTCGAACTTATTTGCACGACACTTTCCCAAACAGGTGGATTGGAAGGAGCGGTGTTATTGAGTGGCCACCAAGATCACCCGATCTAACACCACTAGACTTTTTTTATGGGGATACCTTAAAGGCAAGGTATTTAAAAGCCAACCGGCAAATCTAGATGATTTAAAACAACGCATCCGTCAAGAAATACGTCGAATAACGCCCGAAATGGTTCGAAATGTGCAGCAGGAATTTGTAGATCGATTAGGCTATTGCCAGTTGACTAACGGAGGACATTTCAAACATTTCCCGAAATAAAATTATTTTTAAGTTTACGAATCTTTGTTTTCGATATAATAAAACGTTATAAAATTATTTTATTTTTCGTTTTCTTCATGACCTTTTTTCAGTTTTTAAATTTTGAATGCGAATAACTCCAAAACGCTTGGACTTAGGTATAGCACATGATGCATGATAAATGTTTAGAACTGTAAGGGCAATCCAAAAATGCAATAAAAAAATCGTGTTGCAATTTGAAAAAAAAATTTTTTTTTAGCAAATCTTTTTTGTGACACCCTGTATAAAATTTTTTTTTCGCAAAATATGATAAAAATATAAAATCGACGGGTTCGAGCGATTTTTGAAAAAATTGTGCTTTACGAGATATTGAATTTATTCCTTACTTTACGACCACCGGTATATATATATATATATATATATATATATATATATATATGGTTGGCCTATAGCTAAGGTACAATACCAATACGGTAGGTAGAAAGAGGCGTTAAAGTTGGCATATTATTTTTGACAATTCGTAATATATAGAAAACAGCTGAATATATTGAATACAAATTTGGTACACTTTAGTTTTTAAGGGCGATAAACACGAATCTGTCATAATTTTTTTATGATACTGCTAGAAGGCGCTAGTTACACAGTTCAAAAGGGATAAGTACACATTATTTGTTTACTCCCTGTATTTATGTACATTTCAATGCTAAATAATAAAAATTTCATTATTTTAAAACAAAAAGATATACTTGTTCGACTGCCATATTTTAAGCCTTTTTCGAGATATTACCATTTTAATATTGCACGCCGCACTGGCGCCGTCTCTAAAACAATAACATTTTAAAATACGATTGAAGTGTTTCCTTTAAACACCTTTGATTTTAACCATAATATTGTAATTTTCTTTGAGAATAAATAAAACATTGGTTTTTTGAGAAAAAATACAATTTAATCGGAAAACAAAAGAAGTAAAAAACAATAATTAGATTTACTTCATTAAATGTTGAAAGTGGCCACCGTTTACTTCAATACATTTTCTTAAGCTTTTTTGTAAATGTTGTCCCTAAAAAAGACGGCGTTGTCATTTTTTAAAGTATTTTTGGCTTCATGAATTTTTTCTAGGAGTTTATTTCGATTAAGGATTTCACTATTGTACACTAAAGATTTCATGTATAAATCCGCTGCCCCGTCCAATCCAACGATGTGGAAAATTGTTGTCTAAATGCTCCCGGACTCTAAGTGGAAAATGTGGCGGCGCAACGTCGTGCATAAACCACATATCCTGCCTTACAATTAAAGGAATTCCTTCAAGTAAAGCGCCCAAATGGGTTTGCAAAAGTTCTAAATAGTTTTCTGCATTTAATCTTGTTGGAAGTTCCAACGGACCAATGCAATGATCGCCAATAATTCCACAGTAGATATTTATTGAAAATTCATGTTGAAAATGAGCTTCTTTGTGTTTATGAGGATTACCAAATGGTTAATTCTCCAATTAAAAACTCCGCGGCTTGTGAATGTGGCTTCGTCAGTAAACAGTATCTTTTTTAAAAATTGTTGATTTTGATTGATTTTGTTGAGCACCGATTGACAGAAATGTATTCTGCATGGTAAGTCATTGATTTATTAGATGATCTACCTTTGGCACACAATGTTCGAATATGGTATCAGCAGAATGGCGCTCCCGCACATAATGCTGACAATGTCATCCGATATTTAAAAGACCGTTTTGATAATAGAGTAATTGCCACCAATACACCTAATCACTGACCAGCGATATCCGCAGATTTAACGCCTCTGGGTTTTTATTTATGGGGCACTATAGAAAATAAAGTGTATGGTAGTAATTTCCATTACAATAACGCCGAAGAACTACGTGAAGGAGTGATGGCGGCCTTTAACGCTATTCATCGAAACACATTGCGAACAGTTACTAACAGTGTTTTAAAACGGTATCGATTGTGCGTACATGAAAACGGCCAGCACTTTGAACACTTATTGTAACGTATTATGGCTTTAGCATTTACTAATATCACGCTTTATCATTGTGTTTAATTTGTTTAATAAATAATTTTTACTTGCAAATTTTTAATTTAATTTTTAATTAACTTGATTTAAAATGAAAACAATAAATATTTCCCATAATGTTTTATTCGTACATAGGTAAAAGTAAAAATAAAATAGGTAAACAAATCCCACTTAATTGAGTAAAAATCCAATATGGCGCCCATTTAAAATAAGAAAGTTGCTGTTAATATCTTAGAAACCGCCATCTTGAATTTTATTTTGACATCATTTTTAAGTGTCCCTCATCGAAGTAAGTAACTTTGACATGAAAATTTTTTCATATCTTTTATAATTACGAAGATGTTTGAGTTTTTAAATATATATATATATATATATATATATATATATATATATATATATATATATATATATATATATTTTTTTTCAACTATCCGACGACACTGTCTTGAGTGAAACTGTTAATTAAATAGGAGACAAAGAAAAATCAAAACTACCTGACTCAAAAAATGAATAATAAATTAGCAGAGATATTCAAAAATGTACTTCAAAAGTTCAGGCACAAAATTCATTAGACCAAAAAAAAAACAATAATGATGAAATATTTTGTTGCCGTCGATAACCATAGTTCTTCAATAGTTTTTTTTTGTTTAGACATTTCAAGCTTATTGCTTAGAAATGGTTTATAGATTAAATCTTCGATATAGCTCGTTTATTCGTTGCTGCTGAAATCTACCGAAAAGTGCCAAACGTCGGATTTTTACCACGTACAGCGCAGACAAACTGGCCAAAAATAGAGTTGAAGTTTCACTACGGAAATTACGCCATGTTTATGGTACTGTTAAAGATATAATTTCGAAACTAGTACGAAACGGTCAGAACTACCGAAAGCGGAAATGTCCCATACTGTATTATGGGTAACTCAGAGATAAAGGTAAACGATGGTTTTTACACCAACGTCATAGAATAGTGCCCTAATATTGCAGTCCTAAGGAAAATCAAGATTTACCGACAAATTTTAGTTTGGTACGCAATTGCTATAGGAGGGATATCTAGGTGACATGTGGGATGTGTAAGCTGTGAATCACTACACTGCCCATCTTATGTTCAAAACGGTCTAAACAATTTGTTTGAAATAATTCTAGAGTGTTATATTGAAGACGACGTATTGCTTTGGGCTGACTTGACAACGTGTTATTTTGCAAGAAATATTTAAAATTATCGTAATATACTGACTTCCATAAAAATTGCAACACCTAGAATTTATTGAACGATTTTATTGAAATTTTCGTCAACGACGTCTTTCATTAGAACAAACAAACGATTAAAATTTGAAAACAAAAGAACCAAAACTAAAAATGTTTTTTTCAATAATGAGTTGCTCCGTCACGATTCTTAATGCACTCATTTAGACGGCGTGGCATGCTATCAATCAAGTGATATATAGCTGCCTGTGAGATATTAACCCAAGCTTCTTGAATCCGTAGCCGGAGATCGTGTAAGTTATCTGGAGGGCGTGGTAAATTACCCAGTCGCCTACCGACCTCAACCCATACATGTTCAATGGGTGACAAATCAGGCGACCGAGCAGGCCATGGGAGGACGGCAATGCTACCTTCTTTTTAAAAACATGTTGTAGCCCTTGCCGTATTAGGGCGCGCATTATCCTGTCTGAAAATGACCAAGGGTGATCTGCTACCGTAACATATTGCACCCCATATCATCACTCCTTGTGTTGCGTTCCATTAAAAATCATTTTACGTTCTCTACGCATCCGTACTACGACCATCGTGGCCCCACAAGTAAAATCGGGATTCATCACTAAACACAATTCGATGCCATTCTTGCGCCCAATTCGTTCTTTCGTTGCTCCATTCTAGACTGCGTAGACGGTGAGGTGGTGTAAGAGGAAGACATAAAAATGTACGATATGAACGCAGCTCATAAGACCTTATCCGGCGATAAACAAATGGCATTGACATTCTGGGTTCTACAGCTCTCATCCAATCATTTGCAATCGATCGAGTTGTTGAAAATCTGTCTCTTGTGGTCAAAAGTCTTAAGCGACGTTCTTCGCGATCAGTAGTCCTGCGGGGACGTCCACATCCAGGTTGACGTTGTTGCAACCCTTCCTCGGACCATTTGGATCAACACCTCAATACCGTAGTAACATTTACACGACGAGAAATTTCTCTTAGCGTAAGTCCGGCCTCTCTCATGCCAATAATACGGCCACGTTCAAAATCAGTCAATTGGAAAAAAATGTTGATGTTGACGTACTCTTGGCATTGTTCCCAAGTTCAGAACGAAATTGTGAACAAACAATTTGCAAAATTAACAGTTAATTACACACTGATTGGTTTATTTCTTCAAATTTATTGTTACTAAGAGCAAAGGAAAAAAAAAAAACTACTAGCTAAATTTTATTCAAATTTTAATCGTTTGTTTGTTCTAATGAAAGACATCGTTAACGTAAATTTCAATAAAATCGTTCAACAAATTCTAGGTGTTGCATTTTTATGTAAAATACTCCTAATTTAACCGACGCTCGTCCTATGGAAGGTTTATAGGGACTTTTATCCAGTTTACTATAAAAAATGGAAATCCAAAAATCAAGAGCAGTTAAGGCGTGGAATCTAGAGAAAATTTGAGAGATAGGTGTCGAAGCCGTACAAAACATGGTGCATGATGAAAATTGCGCTTTGTTGAACAAACGTTTTTCCCCTTTAGAAATGCTATCAGCTTGCTAAACTTGTGGTGTGTAATCAAATATACTTCCATTTTGTGCGCAACGCCAATCATAAAGCGTTACTTCGTACATTGCACAAGATGCATGCGGTTTAGTCTACTCTATTCTCTGTTAAGGTATACGATTATACTATTTGCATTCTTGTAATAATCATATTTATGAAAGGGAAATTCAAAGTATCGTAAGTTTGTAATTTTAGAAGCCTAGATAATACCTTATGGTAACTTTTACTAGATACATTGACGCCGCTCTTTTAGAACTAGCTTACATTTGTAGTAAAACGAAATACAACCTACATTAGCTTGATAATACATTAAGTGCCCTTAGACGTTGATTAAGAACGTACCGGGTGGCCAACTAACAACGGCCGTCGGCCATATCTCAGGAATGGATTATAGCACAGGGTCGGGACAAAAATTTTTATAACAAAAGTGGCCTCGAGAAACGCCTGGAAATTATTTTCAGAATCCACCGCTAGAGGGCGTATTTGACAGTTAAAATTTTAAAAAGCAAAATTTTTAAAATTTACTCAATTAAGTAGCATATTAAATATTATAATCAGATTCCTCGACAAATTCTGCATACTTTTTATTTGACTAGTTTTAGTCTATCTCTTAAAATAAGGGGTGGGGGAGAGTGGGAACCTTGTTACGAAAAAACGCCTTTAATTCTAGTTCTGCTTGACCGATTTTAATTAATTTGATGTTGTTTGAAAGAGCTTTTGTTAAACAATAGAAAGTTTGTAAATTTGAACCAATCTGACTAATAACATAAATGCTAGACGGCGCTGTTTAACATTTTTTTAATATTGTGTTTTCTCTTTACAATTTTAAATGGAAGCATTAAAATTTAAGTAAGTCTTTAAAAAGTAGACTAAATTAGTAACAAAACAGTGAAAACTGCAAGTGGATATCTTTCTTCTATCCTGAGATATCGTAAGAAACAGGTAAATGGCGGGAATTGTTCTTCTAACGTCTAGTTAACGGAAATTATTAAATTTAGCCTGGATGAAAAGATCTTACATTGGTCTGCAGTAATTTAAACTGTTATCATACTATCATCTAGAGATATTCGGAATTTCTTAGATCAATCATACCCTGAAAGGTGGATAGGACGTGGAAGTTTTCTCCAGACCTAACTTGTTTACATTTTTATTTGTGGGGGCGAATAAAAGATCTCGTTTATGCTGATAGACCCACAACAAGAGCTGACATGATTGAAAGAATATGACAGACAATACGAAGTATTTCAAGGGCAGAGATTGAAACTGCTGTTCTCTCCACCCGGCAGCGATTGATTTCATGCATTGAAAATGTTGGACGACATTTCGAACATCTAGGGCGACACTAATTACGTAGTTATTTATTTAAGGTTTTAATTGTTAGATTTATCGCATTATTATTTTATGATTTGTTCTCATTGTTAGTAGCGACAGCATTACATTTAGGTAATCTAGCGGCAACCATAACATTAGTATGATAACAGTTTAAATTACTGCAGACCAATGTAAGATCTTTTCATCCAGGCTAAATTTAATAATTTCCGTTAACGCGAACTAGCCTACTGGACCTTGGAAGAACAATTCCCGCCATTTACCTGTTTCTAAGATATCTCAGGATAGGAAAAAGATATCGATTTGCAGTTTTCACTGTTTTATTACTAATTTAGTCTACTTTTTAAAGACCTACTTAAATTTTTATGCTTCCATTTAAAATTGACAAATTTTCTATTGCGTAATAAAAGCTCTTTCCAACAACATCAAGTTTATTAAAATCGGTCAAGCAAAACCTGAATTAAAGGCGTTTTTCGTAACAAGGTTCCCACTCTCCCCCACTCCTCATTTGAAGAGATAGACTAAAACTTGTCAAATAAAAATATGCAGAATTTGTCGAGGAATCTGATTATAATATTTAATATGCCCCTTAATTGAGTAATTTTTGACAAAATTTTGCTTTTTAAAATTTTAACTGTCAAATACGCCCTCTAGCGGTGGACCTACAATTCTGAAAATAATTTCCAGGCATTTGTCGAGGCCACTTTCGTTATAAAAAATTTTTTCCCGAACCTGAGCTATAATCCATTCCTGAGATATGGCCGACGGCCGTTTTTAGTTGGCCACCCGGTACACATTATATCTACCGTTATGGTGAAGGAATAGTACTTTACGTTTTTCATTACATAAATACTTCTCAAGAGAAATGAAACTTTTGCCGAGATTTGTATAAGATTTTATTCACAATCAACCATAATAAATAATAAAACAGTAATCATAAATTATTGCAACAATATAACGTCAATTATAGTTGTTACTGCGTGGATCTGATTACATTCTAGGAGAAATCTAGTAGTGGAGAGATGAGAGGGTCATTAGGCACAATTTTTGCTTTTTATCAAATATTTCTGAAACAGCTGCATATTTAAAAACACCACCATATAGACTTTAAAATTATAAATTAGTTATGTTCTATACAATTTTTTTATACGATGCGTAATTTGGCGGCAAAAAAGTTCCCAAGATGGAATTTAATTGTTTGTTTATTTTTCAATACCTGAGTAACAACCAAATTTAAAGGATAATGTGTAAATATATTTTTCAGAGATAATTTAATTTTACATAACTTTGCTTTATGAAGTTTCTCAATACGAAGCCAAATAAGTCTTAAAAATGTATTAATTAAGATTGAAAATGCTTATGTTATCAATATTTTTTCTAGTTAGTACCTATATGTGTGTTACCCTCTATCTGGTACCATGGTTTAAATGACCATCTGACATTAATGATCGTTATTACAGTGTTGTCCATTTTCATTAACAAACGAGATTTCATTGCTATCCTAAAAAATGATATACTTAATTTCCACTTTGTAGATTGAAAGATCGTGTGTTGTTCCACATCAGACATTTATTTAAAACACTGCACTTATACTTATATTCTTGTTATTGTGTTAATATGTTGTAATAATTGCTAAACACATTATCCGTTGAAAATTAAGAACCTAGTTTACACCAGCTTATGCCATTTTAAATAATAGGTACATAATATTTTCTATAAAATAATAATATAAATTTTGAATGCTTGCACCCCTGAGAATTTATAGGCCTTGAAAGTGGAGTTTCAAATTTCGAAAAAAAAAACAATATCTAAGTTATACTTGAAAAAACAAGTTTGGTACACGGTATGAGTGTGCCAAGAGCATTAATCAACAGTAAGTAGAGTTCAATTGTACCATCTTAAAGTGTTGATAATGGATGATGCACAGTTAAAATGTGACAGAATTGATTAACCCGTTGGCAAACCTAACAAACTATTACTACATTTCATGGGAATTTAATTCTAAAACTTGTCTTACTCTTGTTATTTTTTAAAAAACTTTGTCATTTTCAACAAAAACTGGAATAACTGAATCATTAATTCAAAAGTTGTCGTTTACTTCTTCGGGACCGAAGATCACAAGCAACGAAGATCTTCAACAGGTCGTGGAACAAAGACCAGTATTAGTTGCCAAAAGTTTGCAGAAACGTTCAATGTGAGTGATGACACCATTCGTTTGCACCTTCATCAGCTACAAAAGGCGTGGTAGTTAAGCAAATGGGTCCCACATGAATTATCAAACGATAACAAATTAAGTCGTCTTACCGTTTGCTCGAAAACACTTTACGCAACAGTAATGAACTATTTCTTGATCGGTTGTTAACCTGCGATGAAAATTGGATATTGTACTCCAACTCTAAGCATTCGTATCATTGGTTGTCGTCTACTGATTCGGTACCACACACTCCTACAGTTTCCTTGCACCCAAACAAGTTTTTATTCTGTGTTTGGTGGACAGCGACCGAAATAATCCATTACCAATTATTTGGTAGGGGTCAAACCATCACTGCGAACTTACATTGTGAACAGATTCAGCGAGTACAAGAAGCACTCATCCAGAAACAGCCGTATTTAGTGAATCGAAAGAAAGTGCTATTCTTGCAGGATAACGCCAGACCGGATACCACAAGATTAACCCGAGAAAAAATGTCTGCCCTTGGCTGTGAAACGTTACCCCACCCTCCACATTCTTTTGACATTTCACCAAGTGATTACCAGCTTTTTTGTCTCTTGACAACTGCGTGAGACATAGACAGTTCAAAAGGAGGCTTGATGTTATAAATGAAGTTCGTCAATTTTTTGATTCCATAGAATTTTACAAGAGCGGCATACAAAAATTGGTATTACGTTGGCAAGAGACTATTTTTATTTTACCACAAATAACTTATTTGGTTACCTGATAGTTCTTCTTCTAATCCATTTATTTGGATGTTGATGTTTGAAAAAGCCTCTAACAGTAATACTAAAATAAAGAGTTGCTCTATCATGCATAAACCAATGTTCCTGTCTGAAGTGTATTGGCACCTCGTCAGGTAGATCCGGAATAGTGTTGTGCCATTTAGTCGATTCAGTGAAATAACCGTACCAATTAAATACCGATCAAAAACACTGATCCAAACATTTATTTTAAACTCGCGTAGGAAATGCCGAGGTGTTACTGAATGGGGGTTTACGTCGGAATACTCATGATAGTTACGTAAATTTGTAATACCTATGCACATGAAACAATCATCAGGAGTATAGAAAATTTATATTTTGGTGTAAAATAAACTGACAGAAACTCACGCGTTTAACAAAACCTTCTGGTAACAATTCTTAAACTTTTTGGATTTGACATGGGTATAGTAGATTATGTTTCACACAGAAGTATATCGGTTTGTCGAGAGAGAAACCTAGTATTAATATGTGGATGATCTTCAATTGCATTTAAAATAAGCTCTTCGTCTTGTGTCCTGATTGTAATTTGCAATATCACGTTCTTGGGTTTTATTGGAAAACTTGACTGTTTCTCGAGCCCGTCTTTCAATATTAGCAAATATTTCTCTTCTTCGATATTCTTCATCATTCCTGCAGTTCCATCACTGAAACCTAACTCTAACAGCATGTCAACTTGTTCGCTAAATGACGGCCATTTTTATTGGAATACTTTGCGCATGATCAAGTAAGGAATAGTTTGCTTTGCTTAGTGTATCGCCAAATTTATTTATGTACGGGAATGTACCTAACCAATAATACTCTCTGACATTGTATTCAAACCACTTGGTTAAACGTAATTTCGTTTTAAAGTGTCTTTATATACGTATAATGATATTTTTTAATTTAAATATAAGAAATATGTGTAATTTCCAGCCTTCAAGAATTTCTATTTTATTACAGTATTTCAGTTTATATTATTTTTTTAGTATTAGTCAAGCTACATTTTGCGCCTTTTTATATTTCTAAAAAGGAAAATAGAGCATTTATTTATTTATTTAATTTAGTGTCTAAAAAAATCACTTAGCATTTAAAGTACATTCCACCTTTTTGATCTTATCTTTAGTGTGCTTTCTTATTTATAGCTTCAACTCTGTACTGATTTACGCATAGTGCTATTTAATACGGTTTTGGTCGATTAAGGCTTTATTATTAAAGTTAGAACAAGTATTTCACACAAGCGTTGTAGAGAATAGAAGCGTACATATTTTAAAACAAACTTCTCAGAAAATTAAAAAAGTTTGATAACCTTAGCATGGTTTAATATGTCAGATCTAATGGCTGCAAGGTTTGAAAATCATCATACATATCACATAAAAGGCTTTAATTTCTAAAATACTCAGTACTACTTATTGTGTGCTATACTCGTAACACTGCATATATATATATATATATATATATATATATATATATATATATATATATATATATATATATATATATATATATATATATATATATACAGGGCTTTTCACGATAAGCGTTAATTAGACGTTTCTGACAAACCAGACAACGCATCAACCTGAAGATTTGACAATATGCATAAATTAATATGATCGACACGCCTAAACTATTTTAGATGATGCGGCTATAAAGTAGCGCCTACTTTGATTTTTCAAATGTAAGACCCTGTATATAATGTCATATTATGATTTCCTATTACTTTGTCAACAACTTCTATTTCCCTATACCTATCTATTACCGTTTAAGAGATATAAATTAATTTCGATTTTTTTTTTTTACAAAACATGTACTTTTATAAACGCTGATAATCTTGAACTCTCTGGTATTAAGACGATCAAATTCGAAATGGAGTGAAGTGATACCATGAGGATCTTCACTTCGAGTCATATTTTATTTGCCTCATACAGGGTCTTTAAAAATGCAGATACTTTGTTCACATGAAGAAAGGAGCGGAAGTAAATTTTTTCAAATGGAACACTCTGTATATTTACACATTTTTGAGCTCTACATCCAATTTTAGATTGACTTTAATCAGATAATGCTATTTCGATTTCGAACCGTTTTCGAGATAAACTGTTCCAAACAGGAACTGACGTGGTTTCCTTGTATTCATCACTTATTTTTTAAATTTAACAGATTCCGTTCGATGTTCCTTCATCAGTCACAGATAATACAATGAATAAATAATTATTAAAATACTCTTCAACCATCAAATGAAACTTCTCTTTTTATTAACGCTGACACACGACCTGAAAATAATTTCATGAATTAGTAAGTTAATTCAATTATCAGTGTATTTCAGGATATGTTCGAACACATCTCCACCTCTACTTAAACAAACATGTAATCTCTTCAAAAGATTTTCATGTGTAGCGCTTCTGATTCTGCAGTTAAACTATTTAAAGCAGTTCTAACTCTCGATTTCATATCTACCATTGTTGTTACACGGTTGGAGTAAACCATATTTTTAATGAAACCCCACACAAAATAATCTACTGGACTGCCATCTGGTGTTCTAGGAGGCCAACGAAAAGGTCCATTATTACCAATCCATCTGTCTTCGAAGATTTCAGTTAAAGTTTCGCCTACTGAACGAGAATTATGGGGTGGAGCACCATCCATTTGGTACCATACACGTTCTCTTCCTGGCCTATTATTTAAAATCATTTGAATTCCATTTCTCAGTAAATCTTCATATTTTGTTGCATTCAAAATATCATCATAAAACTCGATATAAAAAATTGGCTAATCCTTTATGGCACAAAATGCATTAAAACTGTTGTGTCTGTTGCAAATTCCATTTTTTGTAAACTTGGCCTCATCTGTCCATATGATATTGTCAAGGAAATGTTCATCCTCTTGAGTCTTGACAAGTAACAGTTCAAAGAATTCCACTCTACGAGGCAAATCAGTCTCTTTCAAATGTTGGACACAGTAGAATTTATAGGGATGCCATTTGTGCTTATTAAGAATGCGATAAATTGTTACGTAGGGTATCCCTATCTCCTTTCAGCCTCGTGTAGAGAAGCATTTGGAAATGCATTAAAAAATCCCAAAACTGTTATGTTCTCATCATAATCCACTTCATGCTTAATAAATTCAAGAAATCTTTATTACTGTAACCTAATCTTGACATTTTTCTATTATTATTAGTATCACAATCAGTCAAAACCACCAACGAAAGTTTGACGTTTCAAAGTTGGATCATTTATTTTTCCAAAGCACACTATTAAAAAATATTAATTTGCAATGTTATACGAAATAGAATTATTTGATTCAAGTCAATCTAAAATTGGATGTAGAGCTCAAAAAAGTGTAAATATACAGGGTGTTCCATTTGAAAAAAGTGCCTTCCACTCCTTTTTTCATGTGAACAAAGTATCTGCATTTTTTAAAGACCCTGTATGAGGCAAATAAAAATATGACTCGAAATGAAGATCCTCATGGTATCACTCCACTCCATTTCGAATTTGATCGTCTTAGTACCAGAGAGTTCAAGATTATCACGTTTATAAAAGTACATGTTTTGTAAAAAAAAAAATCGAAATTAATTTATGTCTCTTAAACGGTAATAGATAGGTATAGGGAAATAGTACATGAAGTTGTTGACAAAGTAATAGGAAATCATAATATGATATTATATACAGGGTGTTCTGTTTGACAAATCAAAGTAGTCGCTACTTTATAGTAGAAGCGGCAACGCCGCATCATCTAAAATATTTTAGGCGCGTAGATGATATTAATTTATGCATGCTGTCAAATTTTCAGGTTGATCCGTTGTCTGGTTTGCCAGAAACGTCTAATTAACGCTCATCGTGAAAAACCCTGCATGTTATTAAACTCAAATTAAAAGCTAAAGTACTTATAGTCAAGATTAATGCAAAAGTAAGACACATCAATAAAAAGAAACTTACATAACGGCAAAAGTTCAAACAGTAAACAAAACAAAACATAAAAAACAATGATATGTGAAACTTTCATAACTCACGTAAGTATGAAATTGAAGGACAAACAAAATTTAAGAAAGTTGGAAAGCAAATCTAAAGGGAAAGATAACTGAACTGAAGGCTCGAACAGTATGGTGGTTGGCAACGCCACTTAACCTCCTGAAGGTTCAAATGGAAGAACAAATAAGTAGACATGTTACCAGCTAAGAAGTACAAAATCTGACTGAGAGCCGATGATCAGTGAGGTAGGGATTTTAGTGTAATATTGGGGTACTTCTGTATTATTATAATTGAAAATTAAAAGAAAGAAAACCTTAAAATAGTATTAATAAAATTAACACCATTACAAGAGAGCACACTATGAAATAGTAATGTAATAACATTATAATTTATAACCAAACAAAGAGCGAGATTAAGTTATGCATAACAACACGTGAAAATGCGACGCTACTGACTAAGTATACCAAACTCCCATAACATTTCAATATAGATCGGTCCACACCAAAACTTATCTCTGCGCATTGTGTGCTTCTTACCTGGTAATTAGTCTAAATGGTAAATGTCAATTCAAACTGTGGCTTTCTCTGTCACCACTAAACTAAAAGAGATTGCTGAAGGTAACACCTTTTGGAAATTGACAAACGTCATGATGCAAATCGTAAAGCTCATATAATTGAAATTGAATTAAAGTAATTAAATGAAGGCGCTTGCTAAAAGCTTAAGTTTAAACTGCCACCACAGTGTGAAACTAAATTGAAGCTCTAACATAATGTCGGTGATAAAACCAAACATGTGAATTTATAAAGGCGAATATATGATTGCACACAATGGTAAATCGAAAAACTAAGTTTGAGGAAACCTCTGAATACCAGTAATGTACAGTAGCACAAATAACTTGTATACAGATATGGTGTATGTTATATAACTAGCCCAGTTTGTGGGCCAAGGTTCATACTAACACGCAAGTTACTAAGGCACTCGTTGCTGTTCAGCAGAACGTCAAAATTCGGAAAATTTAAGTCAGTAAGGGTGCAACTGCTTAAAACTTCAGGAAACATCATTTCTACTAACTAATATTATTCGTTGGCACAAATTAGTACTTAATGGTCCACACCTTTTCTACTTCGTTTATAGTTATGAAGTTGAAGCTAAATAACTAACACACTGCTGCAGCACAAAATTTTACAGCACAACGTTTTAGCATAGCTGAAATTTAAATTTGCGAAGTGGATATTTCAATTTCATGTACTTTTATAACTTAACCTTAGACTAATGGGTTATAGAATCAGTATCGAGCTCAAAAAGGCCACGTTTTTTATTTAACAGAAAAAAATAATGTGGCTAGGTATAACAGAACACAAATGCCCTATGCAAAACTTACAAGATACTACAATAACCAAAAATTTGGATCTAAAGGTATTGCACATGCGTTACAAATTGTTCATTTACGAGTGAACATCGTCGACATCTCTTCCTAGTTTTCGTAATGACAAGTAAATGATCTCTTACATCCAAAAGGATGCGGGAAGATTTGGATGATCGGCCGTATAGTCTATTCCTGGCCAGTTTTGCACTCTGTCGTCCCATGATGATCCAAGATTTTGCCAATTCCACCACAAATGGAAGCAACGAAATGCTGCACGTTGTCGTGTTTTCACATTTCAACCTACAGATAAACTAACGCTAAATGGATAACTTACCTCGATTTAAAACCTTTGACAAACTTTTGCCAAAATTGTCCATAATGTCGATGTGTGCGTATGCGTACGTGCTTGCGTGGGTATGTGTGCCTGTTTTTGTGTGTTCGTGTGTGCGTGTGCGCTTGTGGACGAGTGTCTTGTGTGGTGTGTGGTGCGATGTGTGTTTTATGTGATGTGTGGTGTGCGGTGTGAGGTGTGTGGTGTTTGGTGTGTGGGGTATGGTGTGTGGTGTGTGGTGTGTGGTGTGTGGTGTGTGGTGTGTGGTGTGTGGTGTGTGGTGTGTGGTGTGTGGTGTGTGGTGTGTGGTGTGGTGTGTGTGTGTGTGGTGTGCAGTGTGCGGTGTGTGGTGTGTGGTGTGTGGTGTGTGGTGTGTGATGTTCGCTGTGCGGTGTGTGGTGTGTATATGTGAGTGTATGTGCGTGCGTGTGTATGTTAGGATGAAAATAACACCACGTGTTTCAGATGTCATAATAAGCTTGTTTTATTTGTCCGAGACCTGTTTAGATTTTGGGAGACATTATGTGGCGGAATGTAAGGGGTTCATTACGAGCAGTTTTTGGTTTTTATCAAAGATGTCTGAAACTGCTGTATATTTCAAGATATCATCACCGCTATGTAGACCTTAATTATGTAAATTAATTATGTTCTATGAAAATTTTTGATATGACGCGGAATTTAACGGCAAAAACATTCCTAATATAGAATTTAAATTTTTTTAATTTAATTCTTCTTCCCCTACCCTTACTGTTTGAAGATACGACAAAAGCTATAAACCAGACTGACGCAGAACTAGTCAAACTGTTTGTTGGTGTTATTAATGTGGCACCAAATACTGGGTATTTTTGGAGAAAAATTAGTTTTTATTATTTGCTATAGCAGTTTCGCCATCTTGCGGCAGTTTTAGAACTATATATATATATATATATATATATATATATATATATATATATATATATATATATATATATATATATATATATTTCTCTTGGCCATTTAATTATGAAATTTTTTACACGACGCTGTAGCACCTATTGTTTCGTATATATCTTACTCGCCGCCCTTAATGGGATAGCCTGTACATAAGGTAGTTTTTCCGAAACGCCGAAATGAAGTTTTTTTTAGAGCTTCCTGTATATTTACAACTTTGAAATATATGATTTCGCAGGAGCGATCTTGAGCTACATATTGGACAGCAACTTTTTGTGATATATCAGTTTCAAAATGTATCGCAAAAATAAATAATTATATATATATATATATATATATATATATATATATATATATATATTCACTAGTTTCAGGGCTGAATCCTTAATCAAATACCAACCCCATTTATCGGTATGGAAACAATACTTTTGACATCGATTATGATGTGAATATATATAGTCTTCAGGCGATCGAAGCGATTTTCATAAGCAAGGGATAATAAATACGTTAGTAACGTTTGTAAAACAAAAGTTATCCAATATTACACTATCCCCAAATATATCAAAAATGATGACGTCAGTGACTGCGTAATATTATTCACCGTAAAGCAAAAATTACCCTTACGTTTTTCCATACTTCAAACTTACTAACACTTGCGTGTAAACACATATTCAAATTAATTCAAAGAAATTTACACCTTCAGGATATTGTCAGCAAATTACTATATACGTACATATATTTAAAAAAATGATTCGATGTAATCTAAACTACAGTAAAATTTGGGTTGCCCCAAATAAATGATGATCTATATACTTAATTATTTAATACTCATCATTCTTTTACAAGGCATATCAAGGTTGTACTTGGTTTTAAGATTAATAACGTGCAATCATCTGTATTACTATTTGTAAAAGGAAATAATATAACGTTTATTGTCGTAATCTAAATACAAATTTCAAATTTTTATGTTAAAAATTATGTGCTTTTGTGAAAACCACTAATGGTAATATTAGATAAGCGCCATTGCATAGCTAAAAATTCCATTATAATGTATAATTATAGCCTTATATAAATTATTGCTCATATAATTTATTTTTCTAACGTTAATCGTAGA
This sequence comes from Vesta saturnalis, assembly GCA_036346205.1. Taxonomy (NCBI): domain Eukaryota; kingdom Metazoa; phylum Arthropoda; class Insecta; order Coleoptera; family Lampyridae; genus Vesta; species Vesta saturnalis. The sequence continues at coordinate 2,852,401 of JARFJB010001149.1, read as the reverse complement.
TAGTAGTTTTTTATGTACGGTTCTCCTGTTTCTGCAATTTTACGTAGTAGATACATTATAATTTTGTTATTATACTAAATAATTTAGTTACTGTAAACTCAATTAATAAGAACGTTCTATCAATAACGTTAAACGCCACAATTTTAATTCCTGTTGGCTTCAGAATAAGTTTCTACTGGTCTTAAATTCTAGTAAATAATCTAATTTCTCTTCCACCTGATAGAATAACCGATAAACACAGAACGTAGCTTTAGATCTATGTAGTTTGCAATCGTATATGGAAAAGTGTAAATTACTGTGGAAAAATTGGCTTTGATTCCTCGTATATTTGCACACAGATTTCGAACTTCTTTTTTAAGCAATTCTTTTATTTCATATACAGATAACTGAAAAGCGTCATCTTCTAATGATTTTTACTTCGCTACTTTCAAAAGCAGTTCAATATAATTGACGCTTCGGTCACTGATTTAACCCAGTTAATGACAATAAATTGATAATATCTAAGTTCAAAAGAATCGCGGAAAAATTTGCACGCGCACACACACACACACACACACACACACACACACACACACGCGCGCGCGCGCGCACGTACGCACACGGATACATACGGACACACGCGTACACGCAGGCACACACGATCTCTCATACACACATACGTCGTAAAATAAGCTAAGTCTAGTTTAGAGATAGTGAAAAAATGTTGATTGCATACCCGGCTATACCTCCATTATTTATGTGCAGGTTGGAAGGTAAAAAATAGTTTACCATGAAGTGCATATACTTCAGGCGATTCAAATGAGGTGCTGGAAGTTTCGCTTTTTAGGTGTACCGTTCATTACATAGGAACAACCAAGAATTGTATCGCATAAAAGGCTATAATGTATTCTGGAATACGTCGTAGAATCTGGGCATATGTTAAATTTTGGTCCCAGACAAGCTATGTATCAACTGCCGCACATGATTCTCCGAAGAGGAATCTATGCAAAATGTGTACAATAAAGCCCGTAAATATAGCTATTGGAGACTTATGAACGGAACGTTATGTGCAAAAACTAACTTTATCCACAACCGACACATTATCATGTCATAATTCAACTGCTTACAAACGCATTATAAACAATATAAAACCCTAGTGTTTTATATTCATAAAACACTAGGGTTTTATATTCATAAGACACTGTAGCGTTTTCATATTTTATTTATTAAAGTTAACATTTATATTAACATTTATAGAAATATACTTATTTTGTTCTGCAAACCTTTTATTGGCATTAAAGAAATATACCAGTAGTCTTTGGACTTTGCTGGAACTAAATGTAAAGTCGCTTGCTCTGCGTCTTCCAATATTTCTACTGGAACGTCTGGTACGGCGAACTCTTCCATAATGTTCACAAATACTATTCTAACAATGCAAACTCTTTTCATCTTTATATAGATAATTTTAGAATTTTACTTACATTTTGACACCTTAAGCACAAAATATGACTTGAAAGATAAAATATGTAATTTATTTATTATTTACTATAACAACAACAAAAAACGAATCAGTCACTATAGCAATAAATCCATGACCACTCATAAATTCAAATAATAAGAAAATTGAATTAAAATTAAGTTAACTAAAATAATTAAGTACATTTCATTCTAATTTATTGTCGGTTGTGGATAAAGTTTTGTATTACATTCGGGTCTTATTTGGTATATAAAACACTTAAGAAAATAAACGCTTGAGCTAACGCTCTCGCGTTTATTTTCTTGCGTGTTTTATATGCCTAATAAGACCCTTAAATAATAAATAACTATAATTGGACACATATATTTATAATATAGCCTGTCCATTTAATCAGCCACATTTCCTGATTTTCAACTAAATAATCAGTTTATGTTGCTTTGGAAACGGTTCAGTAAAAAGTTGTTGCACTGGTACCAACCTAAATATGGGTGTGAACACTTTCCGAAATCAATAAAATCGTTACTTAAAAGCCTCAGATAGATAGGGAGAGTGATGTTGAGTAACGGTTGAGAACGGTATACCGGTCGGTCAGCTGCCGTGTCTTGGTAAATCATAGCAAACTCTGGAAATAAGTTGGTAGGACGACCTATACAGCGTGTACACTAAGTTAGAAAATCAAGTTTTTCTTTGAAAGGTGTCAAGTGTAGATACGTTAAAAATGATCTCTATTAGATTTTTCAATTGAAATACGTTTTGTCAAAAATTGGTTAGTTAAACTCTTGAAATAAAGTGAACGGTGAAATACGAATTTATTTTTGAAAAGAAAATAAATAAATAAATGACTTTAGTTTGTATTAACTTTTTAAAGAGTTTATGATTTCGCTCTTTTCTCTAAACGTTTAAATAGAACAGTGATATATTTTGGTATTGCCAAAAGATGACTAAACACTAATAATTTGGCGAAAACCGCAAATCTCTATCTGTCAAAAAAATCTACCTCCAACTTATTGCAACTATTTGTTCCACAACAATGTAAGTCAATACAGCAGTATTAAAAACAATAACAGCGACGGCCAATCGGCAAAATCACAGAAATATATTTAAATAATGGTTATTAACGATATAAATGTCCAAAATGTTAATGTTTTTTTAACACAGTGTCCAATCTAGCACGGGTACTTATTTTATTTACTAGTGACTGAAAGTTGAACTTGTTCAGCAAATAATCCACATTAGATGCACCAAGTGAATCATTTGAATAGAAGTGCACAGTTTGTCAAAGTATCTCGAAATGAATGAAGATAGAGGAATACGGTTTTTGCAATATTTAAAAAAAGTGGGGATTCTTAGATACACCAAGAATTATATAATGTATTTCTCTACAAAGTAAATTAACCATCGAAATCTGTGATCCCTTTTCGATAGCTTTTAAAATAACCGCGATTCAGGAAAATTCTCAAAATTCGATTTGCCGCTATATCGCAAAAACAATATTTTGAACATTTATATTGTGGCGGTTGACTTTTGCCGTTATTCTTAGTACTTAATTTCCTGTTATTATTGGAATTTGCATTGTTGTTGAATATATTGTGAACTGTTGCAAATGTTTGAAAAGTAAACTTTTCTTGACATTCTTTTGTTTGAAAAAAGATATATGCGTTTTTACCAAATTATTTAGTGTTTAATCATTTTTTAACACTGTCAAAATATATTAGTATATTACCAATAATTTCAATCGGCTTTAGCATTCAAATATGCTCTAAACACGTCTTCATTCAACACACACTTGGTTCAAAAAACATTCAAGTGTATTTAGAAATCGAAAAATAAATATTTTCATTAGTACCCCGTATTTACACAAACATGGCCTCCGAAGCCCGTGTACAACTAGTTTAAGGCTGATAGTTATAATAATTTGTCAAGCTACGTCGAGTTGTGCGTGTCTGTGCAAGTTGAAACCTGCATTACTGCAGGACGTATAAAAGTTGCATTGAGTGAACTAGTAAAAGACATATGAAAATGGCGTGAAAAAATAATATGAAAAGCGTGAGATTTGGTGACCGTGTCTATGAAGAAACAGTGTCGCAATGGGCAGCCGAAAGCAATGATCTGTCTTCTGACAGAAAGTGATGTGTCAGAAGTAGGAAGTGATGACACAGAAGGCACAAATTTCGAATTGGCTTCTGACGAGTATTCTAGATCCAATACTGATGATGTTAATGATAACTGTTACGTGTCAATAAGGCAGAGGCAACAAATTAAAGAATGCCGGGGCTCAGTTCGCCGGAGGCACTGGATGTGTCTATTATTAAAGGATCGAGCCAGAGAGGGTTCACTACTCAACCGTAGCTATTTAAACGACCGTTTTACTCAGAACGGAATAAAAGTTTAAAGTAATTGTGGGCGCCAGGAATCGCCCCCCAACGCCAGCCCGCACCGTTATCCCGACTCCTGAATACACTGTTATGCAGTGGATGAGTAAGGAACTATAGGAAAAATGGAGGAAGAAAACAACACCAAACAAAACAACTACAGTAGTTTAGTAAATGTAAATTTAATAGTAATCGTTGATTATTTTTTCAACACTGTGTCGAACTTATTCTCACAAAACAAACAAAAAATAGATTAACATTTCAAGTTTATAAATGCTACTAAGAGCCGAAGTAATATTATTACGATTCAAAATAACCCCAAATTTGACCCATATACCAAATAAATAAAAACCAATGTACTTTAGCAAGTTGCTGGATAACTACACGCAACCCAAAACCAATTAATTCTAGAGTAAATTTTAAATAATTAACTGGAAATATTTCCTTTGCTTAATGAAAGACCTTTCATTGTGTGCACTGAAAGAAAACATACATTCTCGCTACCACAAGCGTTTTAGATAACACAAAAAATGAAACAGAATAGTGACTAACACTTGCTGCAGCTTACACAAATAGTATAATTATTCCCTGAAATTATTATATAGATAAGTAATTCTTATGGAAGTTTACAGAAAACACATTATTATTTAATTAATTAACCGCCCATTTAAAGCGGTGACAATAAAGAAAAAAGGAGCGATTCGGTTGGCCCCCGTTATTTATTTCTGGGAAAACAAATTCAGTAACCAAATATTTAGAAAGAAAGGAGCCAGAAATAAATAATTGAATATTTCTTTTATCATAAAAGATTTTTATCAAAATTAGGTTGCGAGAAAGGTTAGGTTCTCGCAACCTAATTTTGATAAAAAAAATCTTTTATGATAAAAGAAATATTCAATTTTATACAGTAAAAGTAATCAATTCTGCACATTGAAAGTTAAAATAAGTAATTGTATAGTAATTAACAGAGTTATGCACAAATGAATTTTTGTATGTTACACAACTCAGAGGATGATGTTGACGATATTGTCAATTCTTCAACGAGTGGTTACATTGCTACAAGTGGTCTGGATTGGAACATTATTCGGCGTGCGTCAGGATTAGCAAGAAAACATGTGGCTGCAACACCAAGCGAAGCGTTTAGTTATTTGTAACTTCAGTGATTGGACAAGAAATTGTAAACTATACTAATTTAGAGGCGACGTATTTTCGGAGCAAAAGGAAAGATATGATGAATTTCTTGCATTCTGTGGTTTACTTATTCAAGCGGGAGTTGACAGAAACTGGGATGTTTCTGCGAGAGAACTATTTTGTAGTTAAGTTGCCAATCCTATATACCGAGCTACAATATCCATATTTCGCTTTGAAGAAATACGGAAGATTCGTTAGATTTGATGACAGGAGAACCCGAAATTCCTACGTTTGGGATTTATTCATTCAGCAATGCAAAAACTGCGTCATGCGGATACTAATGTAAGTTTTGATGAACAATACCTTGGGGTTTGGAGGTAGATGAAGATTCGTACAATATATGCTAAGTAAACCGGCTGAATGTGTGAATCTAAGTCTAGTTATGCTCTGAATATGGTTTAGTTTATGTCGGTCGCCAGCCCGGAAACCTCTACATAAAAGCTTGGCGCTTGAAGTAGTACAAACTCTTGTGCGTGGCATTCATAATTTTAGTCTCAATCTTACGATAGACAACTTCTTCACTACTGTTCAGCTAGCAATTTATTACTGTTGTGGGTACAATACTTAAGAATAAGTGTGACATTATGAAAGAAATGAAAGCCTCAAAAGATTGTGTAGTCTGTTCTTCATTATTTTGCTTTCGAGATAACGTATCCATTGTAAGTTACGTTAAAAAGAACAAATGCGTAATTTTACTAAGCACCATGCACTACGACACATCTATCAATGATGACGCCAAGGAAAGCTGAAACTATCGCTCATTATAATAAATCAAAGGGCGGTGTTCACGTCATGGATCAAATGGTGTCGACATACGCGTGCGCCAGACGCAATTGATATTGCAGCACTCAACGCATATATAGTCTTTACGAACGAACATCCAAACTACAACATAGGAGTGACTCACAAACGCAGATTGTTTTTGAAAAACTTAGCTAAGGAACTAATTATACCACATATGCAGAGAAGATTTACTAATCCTAACCTACGCCGTAGTGTCCTGTCCGAGTGTGTCTAACCAGCTGGAGCGCCAGTCGCTGAAACAAGTGCAACCATTAACAAAAAGAGATGCTCAGTGTGCCCCGCAAGTATTGATAGTAAAAGCACGACGATATGTATTAGGTGTAAAAATAATATCTGTAATGCACTAAATGCTAAAAATTATAAACAATAATGTTGACTTTTATATACAGGGTGGCGCACCGTATACGCCACGGAGTTTCTATAGGAATCTATTGGAATTTTTTAATTTTTTTTCTTAGTGTATACAGGGTGTTTAGGAGCGCAATTTAAAAATAATTTCAACTATACAGGGTGTTCACAAAAAAGGATCCATATCAAAGTTATAGTTTTTTAATGGAACACTCTGTATATTGTATGTTTTTTGGAATCTACCAATAAAATAAAGGCAAGTTGCAGTAGAATTCCCTGTACCTAAAACCCACTGTTTCAAAGGTATTTAATGATTTTTGAAATTACAGGCTTGAATTCAAAATTTATTTTTGTTCGTTTATTATTATTCAAACAGCGTAGCTTTTGTGAGTACTTTGCAAAAGGGTTGTTCTATAAGACAGCATAAAATTTATGTTAAGAAAATATACAGGGCTCTCAAAAATCAAATGTCAACTGCAGGTTCCTAATATTGCAAATAACTGCCTTATTTTAAATATCATACCCTGTATTTAATTAAAAAATTGTAAAATTTTATAACCTTTCAAATTATACTAAGGCTCATTATACTCTAAAAGTTTTTGAGTTATTTTGAAATTGTATTATAATAATTCAGATACTTTTAGGTTTACTTGAAGATCCAAGGTGGCATTGACAATATTTAATTATTATTTGACATTTGTTAAATAATATAACGTCATAATATTGTATTTCTAAGGTAGTCACTTTGTAATAATAAGCGATTTTGTCCTACGAAAATTGTGTAAAAATGAAAACATACTCTGTTTACGAAAGAATTATTATTTTAACGATAGGAGAATGGAGCAGAAAGAGTTTATACTCAAAAATATCCCACTTGCAATCATCCAAACAGAAAAGTATTGCAAGGCTTGTTGGAAGTGTTCCGTAGAACGGGAACCATAGCATACCAGAAAATTAAGAGACAAAAGCATCTCACTGGAAATGGAGACATTTTGATGTAATTGTCGCCCTTGTTGAGAATCCCCACACAAGTCAGGGTAAAATAAGTCGCGAAATAGCTTTCAACAAACGAAGCGTTGGTAGAATAATTAAAAGGAACAAATTTCATCCATACCGGTACAGTTACATCAAGACTGCTTGATAATGATTTCATTCGAAGACTTAATTTTTGCCTATGCGCTCTCGACAAAATGGGTTAAAATGATAATTTTTGCGACGCTGTACTATTCTCAGGCGAATCTACGTTCCATAATAACGGATTTTTCAACAAACACAATTTTCATTACTACAGTGATGATGATCCCCATTTAGTTCGCACCCTTGATCATCAGCACCGATGGTCTGTTAACGTGTGGGACGGAATTTTAGGATCACACATAATAGTCTCACTTTTTTAATGGAAATTGAAACGGTCAAATGTTTAAAAGATTTTTGCAATATAATTTACCTGATATTTTAGAAGATATTCCAATAGATGGTGCTTCGGCACATTTTGAAGCCCGAGAATATTTCAATAGAACTTTCACTAATAAATGAATAGGACGGGGAGGACCACAAAATTGGTCGGCAGGATCCCCAGATATGACTATTTTTTTTATGGGGCTACATAAAAGGTATTGTTTATAACGTACTTCCGACTACACCTGATGATATAAAGGCAATAACATTTCAAATGTTATTTAATGGAAAGAGGTCTTTCCAACACAGAATACCCCTTTGTATTGATCAAAATGCCCGCCACTTCGGACATTTGTTAAAGTAGTTTTTAAATTCTATACGTGATTAAATTATTTCCATGTTTTATTAATATCCCGTATTTTTTTTCAATTAGTACTAAGTTTTATTTACCCTACAAAATAAAAAAAGTTGTCATCTTGTATTTCAAGGTCGTCTTAATATTGAAAAATTAGATGTAATATTTAAAATAAAAAGAAATCAAAATAACTCAAAAACTGTTAGAGTTAGGTATAGGGAACCCTAATACAGTTTGAAAGGTTATACAATTTTACAAAATTTTTTTTAATTAAATACAGGATGTTCTATTTAAAATAAGACAGTTATTTGCAATATTAGGCACCTGTAGTTGACATTTGATTTTTGAGTGCCCTGTATATTTTCTTAACAAAAATTGTATGCTGTCTTACACAACAACCGCTTTGAAAAGTACTGACAGAGGCTACGTTGCTTGAATAATAATAAACGTAACAAAAATAAATTTTGAATTCAAGCCTGTAATTTCAAGAATCATTAAATATCTTTGAAACGGTAGGTTTTAGGTATAGGGACTTCTATTGCAACTTGCTCTTATTTTATTCGTAGATTCCAAAAAACATATAATATACAGGGTGTTCCATTAAGAAAAATATAACTTTGATATGGACATCCAGTATAGTTAAAATTATTTTTAAATTGTGCTCCTAAACACCCAGCATATGCTCTAAGAAAAAATAATTAAAAAATCCAAATAGGCTCCTTTAGAAACTCCGTGGCGTATACGGTGCGCCACCCTGTATAATCTCACGTTTGTAATGTATAAATAAGTAAAATAAGTTTTACTTCAATAACTCTGTTCCTGTTTTGACTTTACCTGATTTATAGCGGGTATTGGTTAAGTGTCCTAGGGTTAAACAGTGATTCAACAAATAATTTTTGCAGCAACACTTACTACACGGTACTATAAATAGCACTGTTGTTAGTGACATTGCAATAAGTAACGTCGTTTTGCGAACATTAGTATTTATTTAATTTTAGCTTATAAACACTAAGAATGTCTACACTGGAAAGCTAACATAAAATACTTCCATACTAGATTATTTAAAAGGTTGTTTAATTGTACATTTATAAGAAACTGAAGTACTTATATAAAGTTTATTATTTATTTATTATTGTTACTAGTTTTATAAGAAAAGCACGAATGTGAAAAAACTTTTAAAACTGTTGACAAAAACTTCAAATGATGTGGTTAGCGTAATTTTCACGTCATTTTTTCAACAAGTGGTTGATATTTTTTTTGGAACAACTTTATATCTTTTTCACATACTAAAATGAACGAAGTTTTAAAGTTTTAAAAATAAATTAAACAGCTGGTGTTTACAATAATAAAAATAATTACGTTGAACCATAATACACTATCGATTGTTTGAACGGTATATGTATTCTATATATAGGTCAGCACACTTGTATTTTCATTAAGTTACAAAAGAATCGATTCCATTTGTTCCTTTCAGTGTATGCGTACAACGCATTAACGGTTAAGACTAACATTTAAAAAATAAAATCGATATTATAATATAGAATTACCATACTTAAATAGTGGGGGAAGCGGTCAGTTCAATCAATGCAATATTCTTGGTTTGAAAACTTAGTACTCGTATAAACGTGCAACTGTTTAAACGCTGACCAATAGGCTATGTTGTAAAAATGTTGTGCGAAGAAAAATTCCCTGTTAATGATAATTTGTGGGGGATAAAAGAGGAAAGTAAACCAAAAACATGGCATAATTTTCCGTCATGCTGTAATTTTTGGTTCAGAACTCGCAAAATAGTTGATGTCACTCCTCCAAAAATTGCAACCCCTATTTTATCTGTTGGATTTTTACCATCTGACGATTTGTAAGTGTAATTTATATTTGTATTGTTGTTCTATAACTATTTCAAGTCTCCTTTACTTTACAGGACAAAATCGCCAAGTCCAGAACCAACACCTGAACGAAAAAGTATTTCACAACGTAGTATTTTGGTCAGACAACCATTTTCATCCGGATCTGAAACTTCAGAATTATGCACACCACCTGCAGAACCACACCTTACAACAAATTTAAATAGAACTTTAGAAGAATCACCATTGAAATCGCCACGTCAAACTGAAAGTTTTGTAGAAGTCGATAGTCCAAGATATCACAACGAAAATTTTACCGTAATTAATGATGACGCACCAGATGTTTTAGAGCAAAATAAAACATTTAGTCGTGCGCAATCGGCACATTCCCAGATGGAATGCGATAGTTTAAATATTGATGAAGATAATTTAGCCGAAGCTCGATTGAAGCGGGAAAATACTGATGACTCTTTTCAAACTCAGGATGAGTTTGAAAGTGATGAAGCTCAAACTACGCACGAAACTACAAAAACAACGTTTATTGATGACACTAATTGCTTTAGTATACCCAAAACATTTTTAGAAAATAAATTATCTAAATCTGAAGTAAACATACAGATAACACCTGAATTTTCACGAAAATCACTTAACTCAGCTCCGGCACTTAACGAAATTATACGGTACGAAAAAATAGAAACGTCACAATCAACAGTAGAAATCACAGTTCTCCCTGGTTCCGTAACGGAATGCACATCAACTCAGGAATTTCAGGAAGTTAAAACAACACCTAAAACAAGGCCACCGTTAATGAGACAGTTATCACGAAAAATTCTGTGAGGTGTTCTAAACGAGAAACAACGCCTTTCCCAGATAGTTTAGGTGCATTCTCAAAACCGAAAGAAGGGTTTAATGAAACTTTAACGTTATTGGAACATAGCGATTGGGAGATGACAATGAAAGGGTTGCAGGGTATTGTAAGACTAACTCGACATCATCCCGATATGTTGGATTTACACATGCATCCAACATGCGTTGCTCTTGGAAGACAAATTAGAAATTTGCGTTCACAAGTTGCAAGAGCTGCGTGTTTAGCTGCATCAGAAATGTTTTCAAACCATAAAAGGGCTTTAGAATTGGTAAGTGGTTATACATTAATTAACATATTTTATGTCGTGGAACTAACATTGTACGTGTACGACGCATAAAGTGAGGGTCTATCGGTTTGCATACAATTCAGATTTGAATTAGGTTCATAATGAATTGATGAGAAGGTATCAAGCTAATGATGACCTAAATGTAGGAAGTCCTCAATCGACGTTTATTGACACTAATATCCGTGACATAGTTTCATATCCTCAATTTTAGTAATTCTTTTTATAATGTTTTTATCAATGTGTTTCATCATAATTAGCTTGGTACTAAAAACGAGTTTATGCAACGTCATGCTCCAAATGTTTTTTATTTTACATAAATTTGTGTTGGCCTTTCCCAATGTTTGTAAGGAAAAGTTCTTTATCATGTAAAATATGCTAATGGGGGGAGGGTATAATTTTATGATGGGAATCTTTTTCTTAGGAATTAGAAGAAATTGCAGTTCCTCTATTGCATCGAACAGCAGACACAAATAAGTTCCTGAGAAGTGATGCTAATGCTACGTTAGACAAAATGTCTCTGTATATGGCACCTCCACGTGTTGTATCAATCGTAGCAACCAAAGGTGGAGGTCATCAAAATGCAATTGTCCGATGTACCGCTGCCCGTTTACTTTGCTCATTGACTAATCGTTTAGGTGCTGAGAAAACATTTCAACTTCCAAAAGAGACTAGGGATAAAATTTTATGTACCGGTGCTAATATGCTAATGGAAGGTAACTTAGAAACCAGGTAATATTATGAGAGTATCTTAAATTTAAACCTAATCATTCCTTATTAACTCAGGAAACATGCGAAAATGATGTTTAGCAACCTTGCAACTCATTCTCAATTCAATAAAGCAATGTTAGAAGCAGTTCCTCTTTGCACCATGAGACATATTCAGAAAACGCTCAGATCTCTGCAATAATATTAATAATTTTTTGTTGTAGTGTAGTTTATGTTATTATTTAAGAGATATTAATTTTTAAAGACATTGTAGCGTCCCAGATTTTTTTACGTTTTATATCTTTATGTAGGCTGTTAATCGTTTTTTATGTAGTTTATAAAATATGTAAATGTAATTGTATCTTCCAATTATTTATATTATAATAATACAATAAAGAGAAAAATGTAATTGTCATAATATGTATATTCTGTTCCATCTTACCTTGCGGTAGAGCACGCCATGGAAATGTAGGGAGAGTGTGGTAGCACTGTCAAAACAACAAAAAGTTACTACCGCAGCTTTATTTTTGGAAAGTGCAGGTTACATTTTTGAAATGAAACTAATGCAGCGTTGCAATATAGTTTTTCACGCAATTTAGACTTTGAATGCACGAAAATCGTTGAATCTCGAGTGACCTATGAAAAAAAGTAAATATTAGCCTTCGGGCCTTGACGTCTATTACCTATGTAAACCGGAAATTATACATTTACAATGGTCATAAATTACAACATTGTGTCTTATCTAATACTGTGAGATGTTTTGTTAACCAAATCCACGCAAAAGCTAATAAAATGCCTGCTAATTTTTCAAAATAAAAACAGGAAAGGAATATACGACAAATCCAGAGTGCAATTTTATAAGTAATCCAATGTGAAGACTGTCTTTTGTGATAAAATTTACCTACTGCATTTTCCTTCTTCTTCCCTTCTCTATTAAACATGATGGAGAGGTATGATTATATGCAAACTTGGTTCTTCGGTCTCAAAGTCAAGAGATAACCAGAACATCTTTATGTATCCATTTAATCTATCAAAGAAATTCACAGCGCTTTTTCATAAGTAATCCAATGTGAATTTTTGATTTCGTGATGAAATTTGCTGCATCGTTCTTTTATGACTATTACATGAAAGTAAATTAAACCATAAATCTATCCATTTAAGTTGTAGCTAAGTGGAATTGACCCCAAGAATGTTGCTTTCGTATGCACTGAGCAGACCTGACCTGACAAAACCAAATATTTATAAAATTTTAATGCCAAACAGCGGGGTTATATTCCACCTGCATTGTATATCCAGAACGATATGAATTCACACTACTGTCTGAACCTGAATCGAATTCTCTTAGTACTATAGTAACAGGTGGGATATTTTCAATCGAAAATTTTTCCATATGTTCCTTCTAATCGTTTGAAATAACCTATTGTGTGTGCGAACAATAATTTTACCACATTGCTGAAGAAAATTTAGACAAAGCCCCAAAGCCATAATTTCTGAATACCATCTTTCCATAGAGGTTCAGAACTGATTTGTCTATTGTAATAATTTTTACAGAAACCCCGTGCCATTTCAATATTGGTTATATTGCGTAACCAACACTCTTGCAGCTGATCCTTCTTACCAGAAAATGAGAATACCTGGTCTAACTGCACCAAATGATACGATACGTTACCCATAACCACCACACAATTTCCGGGTACTTTGTACAGCGCAGGAATAATCTGATAAATCACTCAATTTCGAAACCGGTCCCCATTCTTAGTCTTATGATAATCCTGATACTCGCGTTACACGATCAAACCGAACTAGGCGTCGTGCAGACTTACCAAGGCAATCAGATTGTTAAAATAACTGCAGTGGAAACAGGCGGGTTTGATATAAGACGTAAAATGGTTGAAGTTTAGTTTCAAACACCTCACACTTACCAGATAACAGTAAATAACAACATTCGATCCTGGAAAAATTGTTTCTAGGCGCCACCTCAATCTGAAATTTCTCTGAAGTAAATAGTCTGGGCGAGTTAATGCAGCCTTCTCATCATACACCATTCAACTTTAGACATTCAGTTCGTGGAACGCCCTTTCGCTTTAAGCGAGTACGTTAAATTTCATCACAGCAATCTTAATAAATCTATCTTAATCCCAAAACAACCACATCACGTAATTTTAATTTTGAAAATGTTTAAATCCAATTAACATTAAAATATAACATAACATAACCTTCACGCCATTCCCTTGCGAGGTAGGCAAAACAATCCCTGCTTCTTATTTATTTTTCATTCACAATCTTTCACATGCTTTCATGCTTTTCTGTCTCTGCATAGCCCTAGCTTCCGCAAGATTCAAACATTGTCTCGACATGTCCTTTTATTTTTAAAACTCCTTATAGTTCTTCCTTTTATCATACATTCAGACAAATTTTGCGCGGCCTACCAGGCTCGGCCTTACCTCTAACCTCACCCACATATGTTTGCTTCGTTCATCTCGCGTTCTTCATTCTCTCAATTTGACCAAACCAACGTAGTACTACTTTTATACCTATCCATCATCGTCTTTTCCACACCATACTCCTTCATTATACACTCATTCTTTATCTTATTTCTTCTCGGTTTACCACATGCGCTTCTCGAGAATCTCGTACCTACGGCATTAGTTTTTTTCCGGCCTTTTTTTGAATTATCCAAGTCTCACTTCCATACAGTACAGGCGGGACAAACAACGCTACTGTAGATTGCTCGTTTTGCAACTAGGCTCATGCTTTCGTTTCTCGAATCACTTTCCTTTCAACATTGACCATTCTTCCAATCTCGCTATCCAGTGTACCATCTGCAGTAAACATTCTACTCAGATACACCAACTCGTCCACTTGTTCCACAATTTCACATTGCTGAGTAAATACTCTACTCTCCTTCTCACGTTCCTGACTGAACACCACAATTTTAGTTTTGTTTACGTTTACCTTTAGGTCCATGCTCTAACACACTGTATCAAACTTCCTCAGAGCGGTTTATAGTTTATTCGCACTGCCACTTAATAAGACCGTGTCATCCGCATCTACCAGATCTCGTACATTTACGTCACCAACCATTACACCATTTGTATCGGTACATGCTTGCCTAGTACATGTACCTAGATATTGAACAACCACGGTGACATCAGACAGCCTTGTCGCACTTCTTGCTCAATATTAAAGTATTCACTCACACCTCCTCACATCCTAACACATGCCCATTGTACACTGCTCTTATTCGGATTATTGACTTTATTTACGCCATATTCATTTAATATCTTCTCCATATTCACTCTGTCATGTACTTTCTCCAGATCTACAAACACACAGTACAGATTCCATTTTACACTTAAAACACATTTCGATCACATGCAACCATTTGATCAACACCTCTCCCTGGAATGAAGTCACCCTGCTCATCCCAAATCTTAGTTTGTGTAGTTTATCTTACTCTTATCAATCAATATTCTTCCAAATACTTATCACTTTTCCATACTTAAGGCATACATTGAAAAATTCACACAATATTCGTATAAGCTTTGTATCTCCATTTCACCAGTAATTTCATCTACACCTGCTCCTTTACCGTTTTTTAACCTTCCTACCTTTTTCTCTACCTTATCTATCCCAATATCCTTCTCAGTTTCATTCACCCTTGCTTCTACATTCCCCTTATTTAACCCTTCAGCCTTACTTTCCTCACTACTGTACAGCTTTCCGAAATATTCTTGCCAACATTTCCTCACTTCACAATCGTTACTCGTATTCATCACTCCTGCAGCGTTCCGTTTTGGGCCACGTTTTTTTATTTTTAACACATTTCCAGAATAGTTTTTTGTTTCCCTCAAAATCATTCTGCTTTTTCTCTCCTTCCATAGCCATCACGTTCTTTTTACTTATTCTCACTGCCCCCTTCGCTTCTTTGTTTTTTTAATCTGTACACCTCATACACTGCACACACATGCTTGACAACACAGTTTTTCAAGTTTATCCATTCTCTTTCAACCTCAGTATCTTTTATTTGTTCGTTCCACAGTGTTTCATTCACATTCAACTTTTAACTTACAACATCTGCGTATTTCATTTTCGCACCATTATCTACTAGTTTGTCTACCCTAATTCTGGACGTTCGCACTACGCTTGCTTTCCTTCTCTAGGCCCACAGGTGTTACGATGCACACTCCGATCCGCGCTTTATTTTTGTGTCTCTCACCAGGTTTCTAAGTCATTCATCATAGACTATTAAGTCAATCGTACTTTTAGATTCGCCTCTTTGACATGTATACATATGCACATTTTTATGTTTAAACTACGTATTAGATACAAATAGGCTTCTCTTCATACAGATGTTCACCAGGCGTTCAGCATTCTCATTGACTCTTTGGTCTGCGAACGTGCCTAGAACGCATTCAGCATATTCTTTCTGTTCTATTACCACTCTTACATACTTTCAACAGTTCTCTACATCATTGCAGAAGTTCTCACACTCTTGGTCTCTTTCTCCATTCACAGGTGCATAGCAGGCAATAAGAAAATTTTTTCGAAACTCCACTTGCATTCTAACCCACATTACCCAGGGATACCAATTCGTATTGATCAACACATCTTTTCGCTCTTTAACTTACGATCACTCCAACTCCTTATGCGTCAGGCACTTCAGTCTCAACTCCTTACCATAGTGATAGGCTTCCATTGTCCATCTCCACAGCATTACTTCCTTTGGGCTTTGTCTACGATACATTACAGCCGCAATTTTAAATTCTTTACCATGTATACCTCTAGCATCCCACGTACCGACTCGGCATTCATTCCTTGCACAGTCGTTAGCAACGGGGCCTGTCTGTGTCGACCTTGACCGCCCCTTGTAGCCAGGTCGATCTGAGGCAATTGTATTGTTCTTTTGGATAAGTGAGTGTTTTACTTATTACATACTAGCAGACACTTCATGTAGATTATGAGATGATGTTTGGAAGATATGTGAAATAATTTCCAAACACTACATATTCAATTGGATCTTATAACAGGATTCCAGGATCTAAAGCTAAGGTACTGATCATACATGTTTGGTGTATTTACTCAAGCTTGATGCTTTGCTTAAGCTTTGACTAATCCTAGAGGATTGTATAGACAGATTTAAATGGTATTAATAAACCTTTAAGTGTATATTGCATAGATTTTCTTTCACTTCTACATAAAGTTGCTCTGGGTAAATTCTTTTAAGTCAATGGTTACAATGCCAATTGGTAATTTATGTATTTTAAACTAGGTTTTGTAGAAAACTGTGAAACCGGATGCATTCGGGTCGCCAGATTTTAGATATAAACCATGTGATCATTTCTGTTTTAATTGTGTTATTTCATATTCTTCACAGCAATGTGTTATTGACTGTGTTATTTATAAACTGTAAATTCATTGTAATATTCGGTTAAATGTGCCTCTGAAATACATCCATAAAATGCTAATACTGATGCTTTGGCATAACTTAGTTTTAAAGATCCATATGCTTTTCATTTTTGTTAAACTACATTTATTTGAAATTTCTATATAAATTTGAGAGTACCCTTTTGGGTGGCTTCTTGTTTTGTAAGTAAAGGCACAACATTATTTAATGTGAAAACTTTGGGGGTTACTGTTTGAGGGTCACACAACTTAAATATTTATTTAGGGAATTATCTCACCCTTTTTGGGGATACAGTTTAGTTGGTGTATATAGGTACATATATTGAAAACGAATACTAGGTTTATTATTTTTTTCTATAACTAAAATCAATACATTGCTTTCGCTCCAGATCCTTCCTTACAATTGTTGCTTGGCTTGAAAACTGACTAATTATCTTCGTTATCTAGGGCTGGCTGAGAATTGTTCTAGCTGGCGCCCTCTTTTCTCCTGTTAAGCTTTTAGGTACCACCTGTGTCACTGTAGAGCCTACTCCACTTCTCTGCTTGGACTGAGCTTTCCGGCAGCCCTAAAACTACCTCCTCTGTGGAGGTAAGCTAGTGTACGAAGTTCAAATCTGCACGTAACAGAAGAAGATAGTTTTTCTGGCGCCCAACATGGGGCCAAATTCTCTGAAACCCTTTTCTGTCCCTATTAAGATTTTCTGTTACAAGTATTCGTTATGTATATATTATACGGATATATTGGTGAAATTTTAAACTATTTTTTGATTGAGGTCTTATTTACTTTAGTTACTAGCTTTTGTGTTTAGATTTGGATTTGTGCTATTGTTTCGAAAGTTCTGTACAAATTAATTTCAACTTTCTCATCTTAGGTTTAAAAATTTATTTAATTGCTGTGAATAGTTAACTGACACTATTTCACGATTAGTACCAATTTTTTTAAGATAGATTATTCTTGTTAAATATTTAAATCCTATTGTTCATCATGGCGAGTTTATGTAAAATAGAGGTAAATCGCTTACTCAAAACAGAACTTCAATATGGATTAACTTCGAGAGGAATACCTGCCGATATTCCTGTAGAACGTTTGCGTAAAGCTATTCGTAGTGTTTTAGAGTTAGACACAACTAAAGCTTTGACTGGTTTCGATCATCAAATTGACTTTGCTACTGATCGTGCTGCTGTACGTTCAGCAGAACAAGAACTTACTACTGCTCTCTCAACCTTTTCGGGAGAAATTACTGAACTCTTTGGGTGCATGACCAACCACGTTGTGAACGTATGAAAGCTACCTCAACTGAGGAAGCCTCAGAAAAAATCAACTTCTCCTGTCCTTCCAGATGATACGATCTGAAATCTAATCTAGTTATAAAAAAGGTCTGTGAGTTTTACATAGGTTGCTTCTTCTAGACCTTTTGGTACGAAGCAAACTTCTGATAGCGAACCTGAATATCTTTCTTCAGATTCTGAAGGTCATGTTACTACACCAATACTTACTTCCTCTGCGCCTACTGTTTCTCCTACTGTCGCTGCTCCCCTAAATATTTTTCTGCAGCAAAACTTAATCTAACGTTTTCACTACTAGAATTTCTCACACGTATTGAGGAACTTGCTTCTGCTAGGGTTTTAATTCATAGCTATCTATTCTCTGCTTGTCCTGAATTATTAACAGGGAAAGCATTAGTGTTGTTTAGGGCTCACAAAGCCTCACTATTTTCTTGGGCAGACGTAGTGACCTTACTCAAGTCTGAATTTCTTCCGGTTGACTTTGATGAACGACTTCTGAATGAAACTAAAGCGCGAACAATGGGTGCGACTGAAACATTAGGAATGTATGCAGCGACGATGCAAGGGTTATTTCAACGACTTCTTGTCCCTCTTTCGGAAGATCAACAATTATTAATAGTACGACGTAATCTGACTCTTTATTACCAAACTTCTCTGGCTCTAGTAGAGATCACTTCTGTTGATCGATTAATTTCTATAGGGAAAAAGCTGGAACACAACAAATACGCCATAGATAATTTTAAACCTCCACCTTCTAGACGTTCTACGAAGCTTCTTCTTGAACCTAGCCTTGCTTATGTCGATTCTCAGAGTGATTCTTCGACTTCGACAAAGATGCCTAGACCTACGGTCAATATCATCACTACTTCTACCCCTACTTCTTCCTCTGCTCCTGTACGCTGTTGGAACTGTCACAAACAGGGCCATACTTCACCGAGGTGTCCTCAAAATAAACAGTTATGGTTGCGGAAAACATGGCTACTCCAAAATCAGGTGTCTTATTTGTACTAAAAATTAGGGAAACTAACTTCTTCTGACCGAGTGGAAGATTCAACTATCTCTTTAATCTCGGATTATCCATTTTTTGGGTTAGCTGACAAACAAAGCTATGTATTAGACTTTATTCTCGCGAGTGTCCGCAATGACGAACGACCTTATTTGAACTTTCAATTTTTGGTCACACTGTTAAGGGTGTATTGGACAGCAGCTCTTCAAGTACTATAGTGAGTGCTCCGAGTTGGCAAATATTACAACGCCTACACCTCTTTACTTCCTCATCTTTCTTCTTCGTTTTGTGCTTTAGCGAATAGTAGTAAATGTCACATTCTGGGCCACTTATCTCTTCCCTTAACTGTAGAAGGTAAATCTGTCGTATTGGACTTACTAGTGGTACCTGAAGTATCACAAACTCTGATTTTGGGCATTGACTTTTGGCGAACGATAAACTTCGTGGCGGATTTTCGGAATGGGCAATGGTCCTTGGCACTTCTCCTTCGATAGACACTATTTCTGAACATATAAACTCCTTCTCTGAACTAATTCCTCTTGAACAATCATCTCTACAAGCACTTTTAGAAACCGCTTTTCCCACAACGGCTGATACTGTGGGTTGCACTTCTCTACTTGAACATAAAATTTTAACATCTTCGGAACCGATAAAGCAACGATATTACCCTCTTTCTCCTGCTCTTCAAGCAGTGGTTTATAAAGAATTGGACGATATGTTGGCGTTAGGTGTGGATGAACCATCAAACAGTCCATGGTCCAGTCCTATCGTGTTAGTAAGAAAAAAAGACAAATTATGCCGTTTCTGTATCGACCTTCGGCAACTTAATGCCGTCACTCAAAAAGATGCTTATCCTCTTCCTTATATTACGTCTATCTTAGATCGCTTACGAGATGCGCGATACTCATCTAGTTAGGACATACGCTCCGCCTATTAGCAAATACCTCTTTCTCAGGATTTTAAACGTCTTACAACTTTTACCGTTCCCAATAGGGGTCTTTTTTAATTTACTAGAATGCCTTTTGGGCTACACAATAGTCCAGCGGCCTTTCAACTTATTGATCGTGTCTTGGGTGCAGATTTAGAACCGTAATTAAGACGATATTATTATTTCTACTCCTACCTTCGAGAAACACTTAGAAGTTCTCTCACTGATTTTTCAACGTTTAAATTCGGCTGGCTTGACTCTCAGGCGAGATAAATGTCATTTCTGTCTTCCAGAATTAAAATTCTTAGGATATGTGGTTAATAAAGACGGAGTTTTGGTTGATCCAGACAAAGTTGCTGCAATTCTTTCTGTACCTACACCTTCTACGGTTACTGATGTACGTCGTTTAATTAGAATGGCGGGATGGTACAGACGATTTATTCCTAATGTTTCTTCTCTGACTGCACCACTGAGTGCCCTTACTCGCAAAAATGTTTCTTTTATCTGGTCAACTGAATGCCATGAAGCATTCACTTCGTTGAAAAAGCTCCAGTTCGCCCCCAATCCCGCCCATGGCAGGTTTTATGGGCGGATATCGTTGGACCTTTACCTAGAAGCTCTCGAGGTTACTCTTTTATTCTTGTCGTGGCTAACTACTTCACTAAATTCCCATGCTTTTTTCCTTTGCGAACTGCTACTGCTACTATCATCTCACGTATCGACGTATTCGCCACTCCTCATTATCTTATTACTGACAACGCGGTTCAATTTCGAAGTAAAGAATTTAGTAAACTGTACTACTATTCCTCATACAGCCAAATATCATGCTAGGGCTAACCCTGCGGAACGCTTTAACTGCGTACTGAAGACGATCATAGCCTCTTACATCAAGTCGAATCAAAGAACTTGGGACGTTAACTTACCTAAGATTGGTTGTGCGATACGATCGGCTAAGCACGAAATTACTGGCTACTCCCCTGACTTCGCTTTTTGTGGCCGCGAACATATATATATATATATATATATATATATATATATATATATATATATATTATATTACATTATATTTAAATTAGATTATTCCCTACGCGATTCTTGGTTCTCGTGCTACTTACTGGACTTGCTGTTACTTATTTGTGACTAAATGATTGATTTATTTTTAATTTATATTTCCGAATCAGAGTTAGCTATTTGTTTTGTTTAATTTAATATTTATTTATTTATTTATATAATTAATTTTTTTTATAAGGATTTGACTAGTTATTTATTTCTTTTTCATTAAAGTTAATGAACCGAATTTTTATGACAATTGTTATGTTTGTATTGTTATAGAAAGGGGATTTACGGAATTTATATAACATGCAGGAACTGACGCTAACTTCAATCCGAAGCTGTAAATTTTTTGTTTTTTGAATCACATCCGGCATGATTTGAATTTTTATACTATATACTGGTACAAATATGTATTTATGTTGTTTTATAAACCTCGTGCTACCGTGGGATAGAATATGCGACTTCATTAGTTTTCTATATTTTTTGTTATTGCAAAATGTTTACGTGTTTGAGGATTTGCGCTTTTAGTTTAGATTACGATTATAATGTAATCAACACTCGTTAGAAGGAACTGTATTTTTTTTCTCTAAACCATTTTACACGTACTATAATTCTACCGGTTCGACTTATTATTTGTTTATTAGTAATTCAAATTTAGAACTTGATTATCAATTATTGTAGTTATAAAAATGCACGTGCTTGAATTAAACCCAGACAAAAGGAGTGGTGTTTTTACTTGAACGTGTACCTTATGATTGTATGAGTTTTAACAAACGTACCTGACATGGTTTTGAAAGGAACCGTAATTTCCTAGGATCTGCATAGAAATGCGACGATCATGTTTTCGCGCATTTTTTCATGGATAAATTTGTCTTTATTCATGGATACCATAAATAGCTATTTTGGGCGTCCAACCAACTTCTAATGAAAATGGTGGGGCATCGAGTTTGGCTGACCGGGCACAGTATATTATGTTATTATTACACGTCCAAACCGCACTAGGTGTCGTATATGCTTACCGAAATAAGCGGGTTGCCAAGCCAGCTACAGTGGAAATGGGTGTGGTCGATGTAAGAAGTAAAATGATTGAAGGATAGTTTCACTTACACTTACCATTAATCTACAACTCACAAAGCTGCATCCGGGAAAAATTGTCTCTATTCGCCACCACAATCTTAAATTTTGCTAAAATAAATAGTCAGACGGGATGGCAAATGAATCCTATATGACTGTGAAAGAAAGGATTGCGGCCTAGTCAGTAAAGCCATTCGCCATTCAAATTCAATCTCACTTCAAAATAAATTAATCCAAAAGTTTAAGAAAATTCTGAAATACACGAGTCGTTATAAACTTATTGAACTCACCCTGTACAAATGCAAATTCCCAAATCGTAAGACGTTAACTTGAATACTTTTTAAGTATCCCTCGTATATCTGTAAATTTATACTGTTATAAAACTTGTAATTAAACAAACATTCCCAATTTAGAACATTCTAAATAAAACAAACGAAGTCGGTTTAACAATGAATGGTTATCTCAAGAAAATGTACGTTGATTGTTGAATAATTTAAACATAGAGCGTAGTACTCACTAACGCAGTGCCTATGGTTTGTTCACATACCGGGTATAGCGGCTCCTCAACCTAACATCGCATCACCTTAAACTGTGATGTTTGCCCTTCAAAACGTTTACCACAATAAAAATGGTTACTTCCACGTACACATTAAAGTTCTTGTTTGCTCTTATAGAATCAATTTGGTATTGCTAACGATTGTACACATTCAATGTCAATGATGACCACCAGTAACTTAACTAAATTTTATAAACTTTTCTTTCGGTCACTTAAATGGTTACCTTCAGTTTTCTTTATAATAATTTTAGGTCACTCGTCCCACAATTGAACACTGATAACAAATATTTGCTGTGTTAACTTCTAATCTGCCCAAGTACTTTTTTAAATAAAATCGGTAATGTTTTCCTTCAACTCACAATATATTACATTATTTATTTGTGAATGTCTATAGGATTTATCCCCTTATGGGTTAATGCAATCGCTATACATGCCCTGCTAAAACTATAATTTTCACAAATATACTCAGACACTAACCGTTCTAATGATTCTGCAATACGCGCACGACACTTACTCAAAACCTCTAACCAACTAACTAACCAACAACTAAAATTTGACACTCGCTTATATACCTTTTGCCCGCCATATTGCCAATACGTTACAATAAATTCGCCGATCACAATTGAGTATTTCACGCGTTTCTTTGGCGCGTCGAAGGTTTCTACGTGGAAGAAGACGCCAACGATGCGCAATAGACGTAGCCATCTTGAATTACTTTGTAAATTCACTGAAAACTTTCCGAAGAAATCATTAATTGCAATTACATTCACACTGCAGTTTAACCAGGTTATATCTCAACTTTCTATGCAAATCTCACATGTGAGCGAATTCTATTTCCGCACAATTTAGCGAACTTCCTCACATTCTATCAACTTCATTCATGAACATGCATCGATTTACCATTATTACACCATATTACAAAATTTCTACAAACAAAAATATGCATACATATTCCTTACTGTACGTTAATAAAATATTAATATATCATAAACTCACTCACTCATACGCCTACAACCATTTCTTTAGTCCAAATTCCTCCATACACAGTAGCAAAAAGACCAGCAGTTTTTCCAGTGCCGTATCAATAAAAATTTACTCAAAACATTTCTCAACCAAATTTAACGTTTTCAACACGAAGATATTTCTACAGAATTTAAATATTCCTTCACACGATAACCTCACTAAATTCCAGTGGTGTATCAATTACACCAACTTACATTACGCAAACTAACTTCAGCTGCATTCAAAATACTACACATACACGGTGCATCAAAATAACCTTACATTACATATTTATATTTTTTCTTAAACTTGAATTTATTTTATGCCTTAAATATTTCAATGTGTAATAAATGTTTGTATAACGTGTACAGTATATAAACATTTAAATATTAAACTATCAAAGTGTCAATTAAAAATAACACAAAAATCAAAGTTTTTATTTATCCGCCATGGCAAGGTATATATGTCACAGGGAAATGATGAAATTGGAGATTTGATCAAACTCGAAGAATCATAAATCTCAATAATTATAAACGGCAGAAAATAAATTTATTTTATATATATATATATATATATATATATATATATATATATATATATATATCGTCGATGTCGTCATTTCTTTTACTGATTCCTGAATACATCCATTTTTACTGCTTCCAATCTACTTTGATTATATTCCGTTAATCGCCATCTTTCTGTCCCATACAAAATAGGATGCTCTTTTTGAAGCTATCATAGATGTAATACTTCCTCCGTTTTCCAAATTCATCACTCCCATTGAAACAACCAATTGTCCGTCTAGCCTGCGTGATGCCTTTATTTATTTCTTTCCCATGTTGAAAATTACACTCAAATATGTATGTTCATCGCAAACCTCAATTTTACCTTTTTCCAGTTCTATGTATAACTTCACAGCTCCTATAGTTAAGTATTAGTTTTGTGCTTATTAATTTCTAAGTCCCATGTTTCATATTCTTCTTGCAGTTTACGTGTCATACTTTCTAGATCAATAAACATAAGGTGTACTTTTTGGTTAGAACATAATTTTTTTTCTATCAACTGTTTTAAACAAAATACGTTGTCTGTGCAGGTTCTTCCGGCGCTAAAACTTAACCGTTTCTCATCTTTTTGCTCGCTGTACTCCGATTCCATCAGATACTGAAGGATTTTTACATATAAGCGGCTCATAGTATTAGTAACAGATATAATTCTATAATTTGTACAGTTCAGTTTGTTTCCTTTTTATGAATAGACGAAATGTGGGCATATATATATATATATATATATATATATATATATATATATATATATATATATATATATATATATCACAGCATGTGTGATTTAGGCAAAACAAAGGAATCTCCATTTATGCTCGTGAAGATGACATGCATTATCATGCGCCATTTTATGCATTTTTCGTGACATCATGCAGTGCACGATACGAAATTATTACCATAATGGGGACCTTCCCAATTTCTGGGCCTTGCCACTTATAAAAGGGAAGCAAAACTTAAAAAAGATAACGTAACGAACGGTACGAGAGAAGAAACAGAAAGGAAGTGAATTAAGCGTGTTCAATACGCGGTTGTGCATAATTATGTAGATTAAAGTGAAAATATTGCCATATACTAAAAATTTAATTATTGAAAGAAAAAAGAAATGCTTAAAGATACTAATGTAATGTAAACATATTTATGAATAATAATGCAAATGTCGAAACTTAATTAAGATAACGATAGCCAAATTAAGGTAACAATAGCCAAGAATTGGCACGTTACACCTTCACTTTATCACTATTCAGGTTTATCATTTCGTCTTCAATACCTACGTCTACAGGTGTGGTTATCACGTATGTACTCATATCTGTTTTCCGTTAATAGTGCTTCGTAATGTTGTTTCCTTTTATTGATAGAGATTAAATTTATGTTAGGGTTTTTCCTTTCTGTTGCTGTTACCTTGTTTCCACGTTTCTGTCTATTATCTGACACCTAAGTAGATATCCATTTCTTGGCATTTTTTATCCCACATTCCTCTTTTTCGTGCATTTACTGTCCTTCTCGTTGTTCTTTTCAGTCCCACCATATGTTTTAATAATTATAAAATTGATCGTAGAATCGGCAACAGCGCTCGGGCTAAAGTTCGTTAGTATAGATGACTATTTCTGTTATTTAAGGTTCCGTTTTGTATAAAATATAGAAATAATAATTTTAATAAAAGATATATTTAATGTTTAAAATTGATATTAAGGTCACAGAAAATAAATGTAATCTAAAACGTGAGGATATACTCGGTATTTCTGGTGGGTTCAGGACTACACGGACCCACCTATGGGTCAGAAATGATATATATATATATATATATATATATATATATATATATATATATATATATATATATATATATATATATATATATATATATATATATATATATATATATATATATATATATATATATATATAAGAACTTATATCTAAATTCATTTAAAGTTCAAGGGTCTAGTGTTTGGAGAAACGCTAGGACACGTCGATTTTTATTTTTCACTGCAGTTGGTAAAATTTTGTATATAGGGTGGCCCAAAAATAAATTAGGACCAACAACCTGATTTTGTCAAATGGAAACATCTGTTTTTATTTTATTTTATTTTCTGAATCTGCTTTCAAGCCTGAGTGAATCTCATGTAACATGTCCTATACCTAAAGTCAACAGATCTCAAGGAATTTACAATTGAATGCATCAACAGTTAAGACCGTATCATGGAAGGCGGCCTTTGTTTTCTGTCAAAAGGAACAATTTATTCAAAAAACACAACAACAAATCAAATGTTCAAAATGTGCACCATTAGCGGCTTGACAATAGCCAAGGCAATGAATAAACTATTTTTGCGAGTTTTCAACCACTTCTGAAGTTATGGCATGAACTTCTCTTCTGATTTTATCTTTCAATATCTTCAGATTATTTGGCCTGTCAACATATACTTTTAATTTGAGATAACCCCACAGAAAGAAATCCAACGGGTTCAGGTCGGGTGACCTAGCAGGCTATTCGATAGGTCCTCTCCTTCTTATCCACCTATTAGGAAATGTTTCATCCAAAAATACACCATTTCGGAAAGGACAAATGTTGAAATTCGACGTCCGAAATAAATTGACATACACAACGAAATGAAAACATTTACCTATTGTTTATGGATCACCTTATATACGATTATTTTGCAGGTGTTCTTGATACTTTTATAAAGACAATTTTTTTTTTTTCGTAAATATCTCGAGATCTGTGACTATAAAAATTAAAATTTCAAAATGCATGAAGGAATCTTATTTAGAAGAAGAAAAGATTCGGAAGGATGGTGGATTGTATGCATTCCTACCATAATGGAAAGAGAATTAATTGTGGAATATCATGAGTCCCTGGTACATTTCGGTAGCCAGAAAACAGTAGCAGCCATAAAGAAAAACTGCTATATATCAAACATTGAGAAAAAAGTGGAAAAGTACGTAGCATCCTGTGACATGTCAGAAATCAAAAATACCGAACCACAAACATGAAGGATTAATGGAAAACGTAGTGACCAATCGACCGATGGAAATAGTAGCAGTAGAGCTTTTTGGACCCCTGCCGAGAGGAAAGGGGGGGAGGGTTGTACATTTGTTTGTTATGATGGAAGTGTTTACGAAGTACGTCAGAATATACCCGATCCGGAATGCTAATACGCGCATCTTGTTGAATAAAGTTAAAGAAGATTTTGTACCATTCGTTGGTAAACCACGGAAGTCAGTTCATATTTGCGAAATGGGGGGAAGAATTGAAGGAAATGAATATCCAGGTAAAAATGACCGCAGTATACCACCCCGCTACGAACCCAGTAGAGAGGATTATGAGAGAGTTAGGGAGATTATTTTGGACATGTTGTAATGAAGATCATGCGAGTTAGGCAAGAAAGTTTTTCTTTTATACGAGGGGCCATATGAAGTAGTACGTGAAAATTGTCCCACAGACCAATGAAAACAGGGGAGTCCATAATGTATTCAATTTAAAAAGATGCGTGACCCAGAATTGAATGGGTATAACGTTTAAAAAGATATATTTTTTTGGTTGAAGCTTGCTAAGTGGTTTCTAGGTTTCTTTTCGAATGAATGCTATTAATTCAAAAACAATGAGGGAGTACTGTAACGGGAGCTTTAGAACAATCAAAATTTTGCGCTAAATTATACGAGATTAGATATTTATATATTATTCTTCTGGATAAAGAAATGGTTATTGTTTATTTGCATTTGAAAGTAATTAATATTAAGATGAAAAGCTTGAGTTTGTTTCCATAAGTTATCTGTATATTCAATTTGAAAATATTTAAATTACGCGACATTTGCAAGTGCATGAATGTGTTGGAGAGAATGACGCTGTTATAATTATGACGTGCACTTCTTAAGAGAGTTGCATGCAGTGAGCGATCACAGACAGGCGCTTAAGAAGGTAAACAGAAAGGGTCGCATAAAAATAAGCGATAAGTGACATTGTATAGAGTCATGTCACCCTGTAAAGTGTGAAAATTACGAACAAGAATTAATTAACGGTGATAGGGAAGAAGTAGAAAATTACCTTCCTTATTAAAATAATAAAAAGTGACGTAATAAGTGAATATAACGCGTTTTATATGTCTCAGAACCGTAATAAATTGTGTTTAAATAGTGAATAATAAATATAATAAACAGTAATCGACCCAAATTGGTAAATCAAGGTATAAATCTGAACAATTAAGTAAAAACTGAATAGAGTAAATATATCGAACAATATTTACTATAATCATTAACTGATGGAAGAAAGTTACAAGTGTATCCAACGACACAAAAATGTAAGAAAAGATAAGGACAACAATTGAGAAACGGTAGCAGAGTGCCGGCAAGTGACATCATCGAAAGAGCAGGCTCTAACCTATCTGAGGCCCCCTTATCGGTAAAGAAACGCCAGCATTACATAAGTTTCAACGAAAATAAGTAAGAATCTTTTTTTGTGTTAATAAATAAATTTTTTTTGTTTGATTTCTCGAAACTTTACATTTGATTATCACAATTCAACGAGAACAATTGTTTGATTCTGAAATAAAGATTTTATTTGTTGTATGTTAGTTTTAAGAAGGTTATTGTAGATATAGGTTTGATTTCATATATGTTTGTAAACAACATATTGATGCATTTTCGTTCAGATTTGGGATTTAATTCAACTCAATAGGAATCCAGATAAATAAATAAATCGAAATGAGCATAATTTTGGGTAATGATAACAGAAATCGTTTCTTTATATTAACTTGAGCTAGCCGTCGCAACCAATTTAGAAAGGAGGTAGTAAACATAAAGCTTAAAATTCATTCATGCAAACCGAAATTAATTAGCAAGCAAAGTAAAGATTAACTAGTAAATGAGATCCTTATAAATTGAACCCATTCAATTTTAATAAAACGTAACAAAACATAATCATCTCAAACTCAAATCTTATTCTTTGGAGCGGGCTTAACAAACAAACGTAGTATCTAGGGGTACTACGTCCGTTGCACTTTCTATAAATCCGTTTGACTGCTGATAGTTTGGCGATGAAGTTTTATGAAGAAACCCCCAATTATTTCTAAATCTCTCAAATTCCCTACTATTAAAATGAGACCCATTATCTGTAAATAGTCTTTTTGGACGGAAGATTTCATTTTATGTATTACTGCACCAGAAGTAGTGCCACTCTTCAGACCATAAGCTTTCGGATATGACTAATAAATATTCTACGCCATTTAAATAAAACAAATCAGTTGCCAAAACTTCACACGGTCCTTTAGGTAATTCCCTATTAATTAAAAATTCATCTCTTTGTCTATTTTGATATTTTAAACAAGTTAAACAATTGCTAACTTTATCTTGTATTTCTTTATTTATAAACGGCCAAAATACCAATTGTTCTGCTCTCAATAATGTTTTTTAGATATTCCTAAGTGATTATAATGAAGTAATTCTATCATTTCCTTTCTTAATTCTTGTGGTATAATTATTCTTTCCCCTCTGAACAATAATCCGCGTATTTCCACAATTTCATGCCTGTGATTCCAATATGGCCGCAAATGAAATACTAAATCCCCCTTTTTTTCTGGCCATCTCTGCTTTACAATTTTTACTAATTCACACCATTCTTCGTCTTTTTCCGTTTCATTTTTTATCAATTCCTGCTTTTCTGGACTAAATACTCTCTCATCGTTTATAATACTAACATGTGAATTAATTTCAGATTCCTCTACTTTTTATCGTTATAACTAGTAGGTGAGAGCGCATCCGCGAAGTATAGTTGTTACCCGGTTTATATTTTAATTCTAAATCGTGAGTTTGTAATTTAATTCTTAGCCTTTGTAAGCGTAATGGTGTTATATTCAGTGGCTTTTTAAAGACACTCTCCAGTGGCGTATGGTCTGTTTCAATTTTGAAAACCGCCCATACAAATACTGATGAAATCCTTGGCATCCAAAGACCACCGCCAGTGATTCTTTCTCGATCTGATCACAACTTTGGTGCGCTTCAGATAAAGATTTCGATGCATAGGCCACTAGATCACCGTCCTGCAAAATTACAGCACCCATTCCCTCTGGAACTATCAACCGACAACACGACAGATTCATTTTCATTAAAAAATTGCAACATTGGTGATTTGGTTAACATTTGCTTTAAATAATTAAATTCTTTCTCGTATCCATGACCATAAATTATTACGATTCATTAATTCCCTTAATTTACTTAATTTCGGAATAAATCTAGAAACGTATGTAATTATTCCCAAAAAGCGACTGAGTTCTTTTTTATTTACGGGTGTTTTAATTTGATTTATTTCCTGTACTTTATCATCATTCGATTTAATACTTTTTACTACAAATTATGTGCCCAACATATTTAACTTCAGTAACTAAAAATTTACGTTTTTCTCCATTAAATTTCACCCCTTTTTCTTCTGCCCTATCTAACACTAATTTTAAAATGTTCTCATGTTCTTCCTTATTTTTTGTATAAATAATGATGTCATCAATATAAATTTTTACAAAAGGAATTCCTTCGAAAATTTCAGTAAATACCCTGTGAAATATTCCCGGTCCGCAATTTAATCCGTATGGTAAACGTAAAAATCGATATCTACCAAATGTGTGGCAAATGTATTTAATTTGGAACTTTCATCGTCCAATTCCATTTGCCATTGTTAGCATCTAATGTTGAAAAACAATTAGATCCGGTCATTTCTCGTCAAACTTTGGAAGCTCAAAATGGTCCCTCAATATCCCGTGATTTAATATTAATGGATCCAAACACATACGTATTCTATTATCAGGTTTTTTAACTAATATCAACGGATCAACAAATTCCGTTGGTTCATTAACTTTAGCAATAATATTTGCATTTGCATTCGCGTTAATTCTTCCCTGAATTTATCAGTCTGTTAAATTAAAAGGAATTTTCCTACATGAGTAGAACACGGACACATTGGCCGCCATCTTGAATTTTGTGGGTCACTTTAACTTTCACTTTTTTACACGCCCACGTGGGGATCGTATTTTTTTCACCTGAGAATAAAAAGATTTAATCTGTTATTAATTAGGACCCGTTTTTATCAAAGGAAAAGGAGGCTGCATAATTATTATTACATTCTTTTTTAATCCCACCTACAGATTGTGACATAATTTATTTGTGCATTGGGGTTGTATTCTAATACGGGGCCGTAGTCTTGTAAGACGGGAATCTGTTCGCGTGCCTCTTAATACGAGTTTATTATTATTAAACAGTTATACACTCTCATTCATATTAATGGAAAAATTAGCAATCAGTCGTCGACATGGCGTTAATTAATGTGCTTACAAATATTTTAAAAATTTGCTGCTGCAAAAAAACATTAAGGTCTAAATTAAATATTAATGTCTTCCCTAGGAGCTTGTTTATAAATTTAGACGGCTACGAAGGCTGCTTGGCGACCCATACTCTAAACTTCCCCGAATCTAACCGGTTTTACTCGAACATTGATGAGCACAGCCGCGCACAAGACCCAAGGCTAGCAGCATTCTCATTTCTCGCCTGTTTAGCTCTTTGAAGTGTAACCGTCATCGAGTGAACATTATTATAATGTGTTCTCCTGTTTATAAGCCAACATCAGCGGACATTAGAGATTTTACTGACTTAATATAACATAACCGTTCAAGATGATGATAGAAATGATGACGTGGATGAGCTGAATGTATCTCACATCCAAGGTGATGATGATGATTCACAGAAGAGGAAGAAGAGCGATGATATAGACGAGAAGGACGAGTCTCAAAACCATGATGATGATAGCGACGAATCACGGTTCAAGAAGAAGAAGACCGATAAAGGATGTGATTAAATAAATGATATATTGTTGTTTATAATAATAATATATTTTCAAACGCTAAGCTTTCCTCCAATTTTTGTTAATAAACTTGTTTTTCCTAACGGTGCTTGAACCTGCACTAACAATGCTGCAGTTAATGCGAAAGGACGGTTATATGGGTAACTACAGTAAGTGTGGGGTTGGGTTTCTTTTGCACTCTGTGAGTTCAATCATACTGCTATTTTTTGAATTGAGAGCTGATTTTGTATGATTAAGTTAAATCAGTTTGGTGTTTTTGAATTGTGGTTGGTTGGTTTTAGTAAAGTGTAACTTAGTTCAATCAGTATTTTTGAGTTGTAAACTAGTTTTCGCAGGGTGTATGTTATGATTTGATTGATTAAGATTGGTTTGGTTGATTGAGTTTGATTGATCTGATTGTTTAATTTGATCAAACGTGATTTGTTTGGGATTGATCTGCCCAAATGATTTGATTAATTGATCTGCATGTTTGAGAAAGAGACGAACACGATCAACCTCTATTACAGAAAACATTCATTAGTTTTTATACCATTACATGGCACCACAAACAACCCTAATTAGTCCTAGAAATATACCCCTAGCCGGCAGCGCCTCTATTACAGTAAACACTCGCTAGTTAAAAAATATACCACTAGATGGTGCCACAAACAAAACCCTGATTAGTGCTAGAAATATAAGGCTAGATGGTGCCACCTTTATTACAGAAAATGTTTCATTAGTCCATACATAGCTAGATGACGGCATAAATTCAAATTTCCCAACAAGGGGACCACGGCAGGAGGGCACAGGCCCTAACACAGGTTCCTATGTTTGTCTTATAAGTTAGCAATGGGCCCCTTATTAGAAAACAAGTTCAAACTTCTCGCAATAAGTAATCAGAATATAAACACTTAAACACAAATCCAAATTCAAATTTCCCGCCAAGGGGCTAAGACCCGAAGACAAGTTGCGAAGCACTATGTCTGTCTTATAAGTTAGCATTAGGCCTCCTTATTATTATAATACAAATTCAAATTTCCCCTCATAGATGGCGCCACAAACAAATACAAATTTTTGCTCTAGGGACGAGGGCCTGAAAGTAAGTTGCTAAACCCTACATCTGTCTTACAAGTTAGCATTATACAAATTCAAATTTTTGGTCTTGGGGCGAGGGCCTGAAAGTAAGTCGCTAAGCTCTACGTCTGTCTTACAAGTTATAATTATACCCCCTTATTATAATACAAATTCATATTTCCAGCCATAACCTGCAGAGACTTAAATACAAATACAAATTCAAATTTTCCGCCAATGAGGCCTCGACAAGGGGCAATGCCCGAGAGCAAGTTGCGCAACCCTACACCTGTCTTACAAGTTAGCATTAGGCCCCTTATTATAATACAAATTAAAATTTTCCGCCAAGGGTACTACGATAATACACGAAGCCTCACGAACAAGTTGCGATCGCAACAAGGGGCGAAGAGTCGAGAAAAAGTTGCGACGCCCTACACCAGCCTTACAATCTCGGGTATGTTTGGGAGGGTTGGTGTGGGATCGCCGACACAGTCTTCGCCGAATGCCTCGCGTCCCGAAATTTTACCTATATGAGACATGCAAATAGCGGTTTCTCGAAACGTCAAGTACCTGCAGCGACCATCAAACAGATTGAGATGATTAGTCACGTGCACTAGGATTTATTTAATCAGGAAGAGGTTCTCATAAGTGGTGTTGAGTTAAAGGTTAAATTTGTACGATCAAGAGATACCTTAAGTCTAGTGGCGGCGCACAGTTCAAATTTCAAGACGCGAATTATGTACGCTAGTTTACTGGTGAGACGTACGCGAATCAATCCCACCATTCTAATTGTGCGCGTTAAAGCCTTAGAAACAACTGAAGCAAATTACTCAGTTACAAGGACCGAAGTAAAGGTGCTAACTATACCAGTGGGCATACAGCGAAAATCATTGGATGTCTTCCTGGGTCTGCATCGTAGGTTTTACCGCAAAAAAGCCTTGAGAGAGATAATGTGTAAAGGTAAAGGACTTTCGCATTAACTGTAACCCCGTTAGTGTGGTTCTTACCTATATGAAGGCATCGCATCGCTAAACTTTGCCTATATAATTAGATTTGATTTTTGTTAAAGAATTACTGGACGTTTTTCGCAATAAAGTCCTTGCCCTTATCCGTCTGTACACTTTGAGGTACCTTTTCGCATCTTTGAGAAATAACCGAAAATACGTCGATTATAGAATATATAGTTTTTCAGCTTCAGAGCTCATGTCCATGCCATCTTGCTAAATACATTGATAACCGTCAGTATATAATTATACCCGTCATTATAGTTACTTAGATTTCTCATATCGCAAAGACCCCGTGTGTCATAACTCAAAAATGTTACCCACAATGTACCTGTTCGAGTAAATTTCTCACTACAGGTTTATGTATAGTGTACGCTGCTTTTTCTGTAACCGTGCTCTAATATCTGCCCTAGGGGCCTGTTTATAAATCTAAGTTCCTTTTACAGGGGTATTTCTGCTAAGGCAGAGTTTGTATGTAAAATAGGCTTATATAATAGTATGACAACCCCATTATCGGTAAAACCCGAAAATTTAAAAATAGTACTCTAATAAGCGGTCAGCATCATGCTTAACCTGATTATAAAATCTAAAGCCGTTTTTTTTTTGACAGAGGCATTTCTGATGAGACAGAACTTTTACTTATGTAAAATAATATAGCGGCGAAATCTAGCTTAGAGAAGAAGACACAGGCTAAAAG
Organism: Vesta saturnalis; assembly: GCA_036346205.1. Lineage (NCBI taxonomy): Eukaryota > Metazoa > Arthropoda > Insecta > Coleoptera > Lampyridae > Vesta > Vesta saturnalis. The sequence continues at coordinate 2,817,308 of JARFJB010001149.1, read as the reverse complement.
CCCCGGTATAACGGGGTTTATTATTATTGTTTACCTCCAATTGCAAAATCGTACATTCATTTTTGTATAAGTTAGTTAAGTAATTACGCAATACCCATTAACTGTTTTATTATCAATGCATATAATTTAACAGCGTATTTAAAATTCAATTGTATATATTATCTTTATCTTGATCAGCTTCTTTAATGTCAAAAAATAATTCAATTGTTTATTAGCTTTACAAAATAGACTAATTATCGATCCCCACGTGGGCTTATAAAAAAGCGCTATTACATCAGGGTAGAAATGATTTTTATTACTTCATCTAATATTTAATTCAGACCTTAATGTTTTTTTGCAGCAGCAAATTTTTAAAATATTTGTAAACACATTAATTAACGCAATGCCGACGACTGATTACCACTTTTCAATTAATATAAATGAAGTTGTATAACTGTTTAATAATAATAAACACAAACGCGAACAGATTCCCGTTTTATAAGATTACGGCCCCTTATTAGAATACAACCCCAATGCATAAATAGATTAGGTCAGAATCTGTAGATGGGATTTAAAAAATTTAATAATAATTGTGCAGCCTCCTTTGATAGAAACGGATTCTGATTAATAACAGATTAAATCTTTTTATCTCAGGTGAAAAAAATACGATCCCCACGTGGGCGTGTAAAAAAGTGAAAGTTAAAGTGCCCAACAAAATCCAAGGTGGCACCTAGGTGTCGGTGTTCTACTTACATGGTATAATAACTGACTCATAATCTTGCTTTAATTTATAGTTATTATTATAATAATTGGTTTAATTTAATTTCGCAAGGTGGCATTTTTATTTTACCTATCCCCACAAATAAACTTTTTCTATTTTTTAAAATAACCTCCGAATTGTTAAAAATTTCATCATTTTTCCTTGCACGGTAATCGATTACTGCAATTCTATTTATTAAAATTATATTCTCTCAATGTATTAATACCCGAAACTGAAAAACACCCTACTGGAATATTTGCAATTATAAATCTGATTTTCCCTCTAACTTTATTGTTACTTTGTATTTCAGCGATTAATTCAATTTCAACCAAAATAGCATTGACCCGTGTAATTAGTAATTATTTTTATTAGTGGAGTTACGTCGGCCTATTTCCACAGTTTATGCTTTTTGAGCGCGACGTTTCGGAAGTGGACTCTTCTTCGGTCATCAGGCTTAGTCCTGAGAAGGACTGTTTTCGCACTTGAGCAGTATTCATATGTTATATATATTTTTTCCCAAGCACAATATATATATATATATATATATATATATATATATATATATATATATATATATTTTTTAGAACTTATATATATTAAACATTTTCGTGGTTGCGCAGAAGTTTATTGCGCATGTTGCGCAGTAACTTCTTGCGCAGGAGTATTGCGCTTAAGCTCTTCGCGCATTATTGGAATCCATGTGGGTTTCATTTCTACACTAGCTTGGCTTATAGGATTTTCTGCTAGTGCAATGTATGTGGCTTCTTTGGGTTTTCGACGAGTTGTGTTCTCGTCCTTTGCCACTATCTGTATGTTATCCCATTGGATGTGGTGGTCTTCGTTCCAGACATGTTCGGCGATTCTTGATCTTTCTATTTCGCTCTTACGGACATTGTTCTTATGTTCCTGTGTTCTCACTTTAAGTGGTCTACTGCTCTCTCCTATGTGTGCTCTGCCGCATTCGCATGGTAGGTTATATACACAATTCTTGGAATTCTGATCTTCATTGTATGGTTTGGTTTTGGTTAGTATTCCCCTGAGCGTTCTGGTCGATTTAAAGGCAGTGCATATCTTGTATTTGCTGCCTATCCTTCGTATTTTGTCTGAGGTTCCTTGTATATATGGTATTATCGCTGTATATTTGGGTTCTTCTTTTTCGGTTACCCTTTCCCCGTTTAGGTTAGTCGTTAGATCGGGGTAGTCATTTTCTTTGAGTCTCCTAGCGATATTTTCTTTTTCTTTAACTAATTATTTTACTACAAGGTTGCAAATGAGATTCTAATTTTAATTGTGTAAAAATAACTTTTGGAATTAAATTGACTTCAGCCCCAGTATCCATTTTACATTTAATCATTTGATTTGATTCTAAAATTTCTAGTTCCACCCACCAATCCTGCTCCTTTGCATTATGTTGATTAACCACACCTAACAAATAATGTTCATTTTCTAATTGCAAATTATTAATTTCATTAACATTACTTTTATTAATATTACCTATAGTTTTATTTCGACAAATTTTTGAGAAGTGATTAGGTTTTTTACATAAATTATACATTTTACGTTTAGCCGGACATTTAAATAAGTCATGTTTGCGACATCTTTCACACCTTTGACTATAATTCCATCTTGCTGTATATTTTCTTCCAGATGATTGTCCATGTCCACGTCCAAATCCTCCCCCTCGTGGTACTGGTACTGCTGAAGAACCTCATCTTGCCCTATTCTATGAAGTTATTTAATTGGATCTAGAACTAACTGGTGCTATTTAACAAGTGCCCGTTCCTTCAACCAACTCCTGCATGTGTTTCTGCTTAATCCGCAGCCTTGCTTATCTGGATTGCCTTCTCTAAGGATAGATTTTCTGTACGCAACAGCCTATCTTTAACACTTTTATTTGGAATACCACATATAAGACGGCCATTTATTAGTCTATCCTTAAGCTCACCATATTCGCAACTTGCCGCCAACTTTTTTTAATTTTGTATGTAATTTTCATACGATTTATGTACACCCTGTATACGGCAATTTAATTTACGCTGTTCTATGCTAACATTGGTTTGTGGAATGAAATACTCTACCAGTTTAGCCAATAATGTTACATGATTTTGTTTTCCCGCATTTGTTAATTTCATTGTATTAATAATTTCCAATACATTTTCACCAATAACATGTGATAAAACAGCCGCTTTCACCTTTCCTTCTCTCTCACTTCATTCTGATGCAACCAGATATAATTGAAACTGTTGCTTAAATTTTTCCCAATTCTCGGTTACATTTCCTTCCATTACCATTGGATTTTGATTACTCTATTATTTTACTTATTTTAATTTTATACTCCGTATAAAATTTTTTTTTAACCTAACTTTTTGATTTTTTTTTATTTACCTTGAATTTTACACTATTTTCCCATAGTTTTTATTTTCCATTTATTACTTTATTGTCGCAGCGCCATGTTAGTTAGGGTGTGGCCCCTAACACTAATTAATAATAACGATGTTTTAAGAACTGTTGTCGTTTTTTACTGACCATTACATGAAATTGTATATCTAACCTCCCCTTCTGGTGTGTTTACAGCTGTTGCTCACTTCACCTTCTTGGCATTGCATAGTTGCCAAACATATTATAACAATAATGATAACCATTCGAATTAAAATATGTTGAATTGACACACAACCAAGTCTCTGGCTGCACTATTACACAAATTGTGATTTTCTAAACTTTGCAAATAATCAATATTCCGTACATATAAACATTTTCTTGTATTTAAAGATGGTTTCCATATCGTTCTAATGGGAACGGTGACGTTAAAGAAAAGTCACAAAACTTTGTTAACATTATGAAAGCCCAATTCGTAGGAATTGGTAGGAATTACGAACAGAAGGAAGACAAAAATTAAACAGTGAAGATATGCGGAAGTGTGTAGCGATAATTGGATTAAAAAATTACGATGACGGTACCGCATACTTCACTGCACTACACTAACAGAATAGAAGTGCAGAAGGAGAAAATATAATTGTTTGGGAAATGACAAGTTGTTGACTTTAATCTGTACTGTACCATTCAAAACTTGTATGGGGTAATGCTATTCTTTTTGCAACCTACGATTTGCATGGAACTGCACCTACCAAAATTATACAAAAAACGCGAATTGAATTGTTATTGAAGAAGAATAACCGATTAGATTATTTAAAGATTTTTGGAACAGAATGTTATTCATGGATATCTGCACAAGAACGTAAATAGTTTAATGCCAAATCTGGTTGTAGGTAAGTGATAAGGAATGCTGATTGTGATTATAGCATTCATTTACCGAAAAGAAAGCAGTTTGTGTACGCACAAGGAATTTTAAAGCATCCAGTACATATGGATACCCTTGTAAGTTTTATTAATCCTGGTGGGCTGATCTGTTGCTACCTGATACTTCACTCTAACCTATAAACAAGAAAATGTTTGATACATATATTATCCTATATCTTTATAAAGCTAAATATAATAAATGCCGTGGCTATGAGATTCTTGAGAAGCGCATGCGGTAAAACGAGAAGGGATAAGATAAATAATGAGTGTATAATGAACGGAGTGTGACGAGGAAAAGACGACGATGGATAGATATAAAAGTAGTACATTACGTTGGTTTGGTCGACCGAGATGGTAGTGTAGTGGTGACACGACCTGCTTAGCATTCGGGAGGTAATGGGTTCGATTCCCGTTACCGTCTACCTTGCATGAGGTTTTTTCAGGGGTTTTCCTCATACACATGTAGCGAGATGGTCACGCGTATATGCACACCATGTGCGGCTACTTAGCTGAATGCTGGGGTAGTATTTTCCCCCTCAGAACCGTTCCTTCCGATACTATCCTGACCACACCCATCCTTAATACCACCATGCATATATACGTAATATGTATGTATGCTGGGAATATATATATATACACACACACACACACACACACACACACACACACACACACACACACACACACACACACACACACACACACACACACACACACACACACACACACACACACACACACACACACATATATATATATATATATATATATATATATTGTTACATTTTTATTTCCTTATTAATAATTTTTATTTTCTTACTAAGAATTTTTATGCGCTTATAGTGTAAACGGGTCTTTAATCTAAATGTTAACTGCAACTATTGTATTCTATTTAACAATCAAGGTCGTGTGCGACACTTGTCCTTTATCGTACCATTTGATTTCCAACTGCGCTACACGCAGCATTACGAACCGTTCTTTTGATTATTAGTGTTATAAACTAGGATTATATTGCACATTTTTGTAATAAGAAAACGGTAATTAACCGGATATTGCAATAATTAATCCAGAAACAGTGATTTGGATGACTTTATAATTGGTTAACATCAGTCACTAACTTCCTATTGAGGGATTGCGTTTGGTTATAGCTACATCAAAGAACGTACGTAACATAAAATCAAATTAACGTTATTTACCATTTTTCTACTTCTTGTAGGGTTCTTTCTGTTTGTCTTTTTTTCTGCTTGTGTTGGTGCTGCATCACCGCATCATATCTCTGGCTGCACCTTTACCTTTGGGTTTTATTTTGTTTAATTGAGGACTAGAGAAATTAAATCAAATTTTACAAGCGCCGTCAAGGACAACGGCCTTGCGACATATTCTCACTCTAATCTTTGGGAACACACCTGAAGACGGTCAAGTACGACGACCCACCCGCATCTAAAGAAAACAAAAACCAGATAAGTGATTGTTTAGTATAACAGCTATTTAGTTTTTTTTGTGCTTTATGCCACCGCTCTATTTTCTCCGCTTGCTGTATTAAATGCTTATTACATGTGCTACAATTTTAAAGAGGGTTATTGCGCTTTAATAAATATACATATCAGGTAAAATACGAAAAGAATTTATTGTATGAACTATGTACGATCTTCATTTTTGGTGATCACTAAAGAAAAAGATTAGCTAAAGCAATTTGTTTAGTATTAATCAGCTTGTTTTTGACTTTCGATAATCCGCTTTAACTGTTTTGAAATTAACCTTATTAACAAACGCTTTGTGGCGATTGATAATTTCTTTTTATGTACATTACTAGGTTTAGCGCAAAGGAAACCTGTTATACTAAAGTTTCAATAGACGGGCAACGTCGATGTTATTGTTTAAAGGCGAGTGTTGTAGATACGACACCTATTTGTTAATTGAAGTAAAATAGGTATATGATATACCGGGTGTTATTAATTTATTTTTTTGCTGAATACATCGTACACTGTGGCATAAGAATTAATCCTCATATTGTGTGTAACAACACGTTTGATTTAATTAAAGGTATTTGCTTTTTTTTTTTCCTCAAATATACATTAGTGAGGAACTATTTGTGTTATGATAACTATTTGAGTATATGTAAGATTGCTAAGAGTTAACCCTCATTTTGGTGTTATAACCTGTGTAATTACTGACGTACCTTTTTTTTTGGTTCTAACTAGGTTATGTTTGAATTTTTTTTTTATTTACAATAAATATTCAGATTGGAAACTACGTTCTCAGTCATTTGTATTTGCTGTGGTGTTACCTGACTCCTTTCTTTTATTGTTACGAATCTAACCTTATGGTCGACTCTGGCTTTCTCTCTTTACCAGAGCTAGTACCTAATAATATTTCTAAAGAGAGTGGCGCATCCGGGTTTCTAGAGGTAAGTTAATCCAGCGATTATATCGGGAACTGGGTCCATCCCCCTGAGTTGAGCTAGCACTTAAGCCGGGTACAATATTGCAGCTTCGCTGTAATAAATTGGCACCAAACGTTTCGGCCAGAATTAACTTACCTCATCCTTACTTTTCTTTCTTTTATGGTAATCATTTCTCAACGATCTTCATCACTGCCTTTAGCTATTCCGTTAACCTTTCATGTCTTTTATTAGAAATTGTTTAGCAAAAAGGTGCACCACAATCAGAAAAAGGTATTATATTTAAATTGTAAGTACAAAATGTTACTGGTAAAGTTGTATGTACATATATATTTGTAGGGTATCGAGAGTATTATAAATTCGCTTGATTTGAATTCGAGTGTTTATATAGATTTTCAATATTAAGCGGTTTTTTTTGTTTGTTACTGTTTTATTATACCTATGAAAATTTTTTTTAATTAGTGCACACAGGTTTCTTTATTTTTCAACCAATATGGATATTAATCGATTACATTTAGGTGAACTTGAATACGAGTTAAAAATTCGTGGGAGTGCGTTAGCTCATACGATTGACGACAGTCGAGCAACGTTGCGACGACTTATAAAAGCTGAAAAATCCGATGACTTTGTCCTTCCGTCTTATCCATTTTCTGTCAATGACGATTTAACTGCTGTTTCCGGCATAATTACTAAATTAAGTGCGAAAATTGAGTCATTTGAAGATGTTGTGGAGGAGGCGCGTATTTAAGTGTTCTCGCTACTTTAGCCCACGCTGACCAACGTTTACATCGAACGCGCACATGTTGTAAGATATCTTCAGACGAACTCGCCCGCCTTAAAGAGTTACAAAATTCTTTGCGTACTCTTCGAGAACAGTTAGATCTCAAAGCCTTCAAGTTCAATGAAAGTTTTCAAATATCTGTTATGGACATACCTCATCCTAGTACATCGAGTCCAATAAAATCGCCACCATCGAGGCTTTCTGTTAACGCTACACCAGTTTTAAATGGGGACTTAAATTTACCGGGGATGGGTCAGGAGCTACTCTGACTTCATTTCTCGATACTGTCGAACGTATGGCTAGAGCTCGCGGGGTTGATAAGGTAACTTTATTCGAAACTGCTTACGATCTATTTGATGGTCAAGCGCGAATGTGGTACAACATGAATTCTTCTCGTGTCAATGACTGGGATGAATTAACTGAACTACTACGACAGACGTTTCTATCTCCTTATTACGACGACGACCTTTTAGATGAAATTAAATCTAGAATCCAAGGACCTTCTGAAAAAATTGACATTTATTTTTCTTTAATGCAGAGTATGTTTGCCAGACTTAGTAGATCATCTCCTGAAGCCGAGCAAGTGCGTATTATCCGACGCAATTTAGCGCCTTTTTACTTAGATAAATTAGGTTCTACAGTTCCCACAACGGTACAAAGCTTGTTACAGGAATGTAAACGGTACGATGTGGTTAACTACGAGATTAGTCGTGTAAATACACTTCGAAATCAATCGTCTATGCCTATTTTGGAACCAGAATTTGCTTACCAACCACCGCGTAGACCATTTCATCGTGCACCTGTCCACGAAGTTAGCACTTCGCCTTGTTGGAATTGCCAGCGTCTAGGTCATTCTAGCAATTCTTGTCCGGAACCAAAACAGCTTATCTGTTATCGCTGTGGTCAACGAGGTTTCACTACTCGAAATTGTACAAATTGTTCGGGAAACGGGAATCGGAAACTCGTTAAATCGTGGCGAGTCTCCTGCTCAATCAAAGACGATCTTCGCAACTTAATTTCCTGTTAAAACCACTTTAGATTTTGTTATTCAACACGTGTCCCGAGACAATCGTCCTTATGTTAACATTCAAATTCATGGAATTTCTTTGTTGGGTTTGTTAGATTCGGGAGCTTCTCGATCTCTAGTGGGTAATAAAACCTTTCAATTATTACAAAATTAAATTTACTATTTGTGAGTCAACCGACTTGTTGCACTGTCGCTAACGGTGTTGACAGTTCAGTACTCGGGTATATCAGTACCCCTATCACTCTTAAACATAAAACCATAATAGTAGATCTTTTGGTCATGCCTGAGTTAGCGCAAGATCTTATTTTGGGTATAGATTTTGGGAACGAATGGGTATTATCCCAAACATTACAGATGATGTTTGGCATTTCACTTCTGAACCTCTCTCTACATATGTATCCGGAGTTAGTGATCGTTCTGTTCTCTCTGCCTTGCAACAACAACAGCTAGATACACTATTGGCTTATAAATTCGCAACCATGGGTCAATCCTTGGGCCTCGCTACTGTGGGCGAACACCAGATCGTCGTACCACCAGACGTTCAACCTATTAAACAGAGATACTATCAGGTTAGTCCTTCCAAACAACAGCTTATCAATGCTGAAATCGATAACATGCTCGCGCAAGGAATTATCGAACCGTCACAAAGTGCATGGGCTTCACCAGTCTGCCTTGTTCCAAAAAAAGATGGTACTTCTCGTTTTTGCGTAGACTACCGCAAACTAAATTCGGTAACTGTCAAAGACGCTTATCCTCTTCCATATATTGCTACCATCCTGGATCAGCTTCGTGATGCTCACTATCTAAGTTCGTTAGATGTCAAATCTGCATACTGGCAGGTAGGGGTTGCTGAATCTTCGCGTGCGTATACCGCTTTCACTGTACCGGGACGCGGGTTGTTTCAATTTCGACGCATGCCGTTTGGCTTAACTAATGCACCTGCGACATGGCAGCGCATTATCGACAACATCTTAGGCCTTGATCTTCACCCGAACGTCCTAGTATATTTGGACGATGTGGTTATAGTGTCAAAGGTTTTGAGGACCACCTTCAAGTCCTTTCCACTGTTTTCGACCGATTGCACGCCGCGGGAATCGTGGTTAACCGAGACAAGTGTAGCTTTTGCCGGCCTGAGCTGAAATACTTAGGGTACGTCGTGGACTCTTTTGGACTGCATCCAGATCCTTCTAAGGTGCAGGCTATTTTGAACATATTGGCACCCTCCAATGTCAAAGAAGTTCGTCGCTTCTTGGGGACTTGTAGTTGGTACCGACGCTTCATTCCTGATTTTGCTACTGTAGTATCACCTCTTACGCGTTTATTGCGAAAATCTGTCAAATTTGAATGGACTTCCGAATGCGATGACTCTTTTCGGCGCCTCAAAGAACTGTTAGTTACAGCACCCGTCTTGCATTGTCCTGACTTTACGAAACCGTTTGTTTTACAAGCAGACGCCTCAGCCTATGGGTTGGGCGCTGTGCTGACACAAACATTTAGCGATGGTGAACGTGTTGTCTGTTACCTTTCGCGTTCCTTAACTCGTCAAGAAAGAAACTACAGTACTACCGAGCGCGAATGTTTAGCAGTCATTTGGAGTGTCGAACAACTGCGACACTATTTAGAAGGGGTACACTTTACCGTGGTTACGGACCATCAGTCGTTGCTGTGGCTTCACTCTTTGAAAGATCCACAAGGACGCTTAGCGCGTTGGGCGTTGAGACTTCAACCTTACAACTTTACTCTAATTCATCGTAAGGGAAAAGAACATCTCGTTCCCGACATGTTGTCTCGCTCAGTCCCAGTCGTCACTGCTCTCGCTGACACCTCTACCTTCGTCAATGCGGGTGATTTTAGAAACACCTCTGATCACTGGTATTTAAATATGTTTCGACGCTTAGAATTATCTCCACACAAATATCCTGGTTGGTTCGTCAAAGAAGGTTTATTGTATAAGCATATTCCATCTCGTGTTACTTCCCAAAACCATGTAAATTGGAAATTAATCGTACCAAAAGATTTCCGTCGAGCAGTTCTGAAAGACCATCATGACAATGTCACTTCTGGCCATTTGGGGACCTACAAAACCTATTGGCGCATTCATCAACGCTTCTATTGGCCTAAAATGCTATCTGATGTTAAGAAATATATTTCACGATGTAGCGCTTGCGCTCAGCATAAAACCGAACAGTTGAAACCTGCTGGTTTAATGGGATCTCGCCCAAAAGTTTACGAACCATGGCAAATGATCAGTTTAGATTTTATCGGACCTTTCCTCGATCTAGTCAAGGTTATACTCACGCCTTAGTGGTGAGCGATTATTTTAGCAAGTTTGTCCTGCTGTTTCCCATTCGCACTGCGAATGCTAAAACCCTGTGCAAATGTGTCGAAGAATCCGTTTTTCTACTATTCGGTGTTCCGCAATTCCTTATTTGCGACAACGGAGTTCAAATGAGAAGTCAGTTGTTTACGAATCTCTGCAAACAATACCAAGTCAAGATTCTTTTTACGGCACTATATAATCCGCGCGCTGATCCAGCCGAACGGGTTAATCGGGTCGTTAAACAACTCATTTCGACCTACATCAAAGACAATCATCGTTTGTGGGATGTTAATCTTCAAGCTATCGCATGTGCTATTCGCACGTCTAAACACGAAACCACCGGACTTACTCCTTACCAAGTCAACTTCGGTAGAGAACACCGTATTCGGGGAGACAGTTTTGATTTCGACGTGAATATCGAGACTTCCGACCCCAAATTGTCCGTAGAAACGCGTAGAGATCATCTTCCGAAATCGTATGCTCGTATAGTTGAAAAGCTTAAATCTTGTCATGAACGGGGCAAACATTATTATAATCTGCGTCGTCGTCATGTCACATATACTGTAGGACAGATGGTCTGGCGTCAGAACCAATCTGTATCCGATGCTTCAAAAAAATTCTCTGCTAAACTTGCACCACGATACGTAGGACCCTTTCGTATTAGACGAAAGCAAGGTTATTTATGCTATGAGCTAGAGGACGAGAGGGGAAGACTGCGGAATTTGGCATGTACAACATTTAAAGCCGTACATCGAACCAGAGGACTATGGTTAAGTTTTCAAACTACTCGCGGGTTTCTTCCATGATAATTTGGCTCATTACTTTACCACGACTTCTATATGTTCTTTCGTTGTAGTTGATCGTCGGACGTTTTCCTCCTATCGATGGAGAGGGGATGTTACATTTTATTTCCTTATTAATAATTTTTATTTTCTTACTAAGAATTTTTATGCGCTTATAGTGTAAACGGGTCTTTAATCTAAATGTTAACTGCAACTATTGTATTCTATTTAACAATCAAGGTCGTGTGCGACACTTGTCCTTTATCGTACCATTTGATTTCCAACTGCGCTACACGCAGCATTACGAACCGTTCTTTTGATTATTAGTGTTATAAACTAGGATTATATTGCACATTTTGTAATAAGAAAACGGTAATTAACCGGATATTGCAATAATTAATCCAGAAACAGTGATTTGGATGACTTTATAATTGGTTAACATCAGTCACTAACTTCCTATTGAGGGATTGCGTTTGGTTATAGCTACATCAAAGAACGTACGTAACATAAAATCAAATTAACGTTATTTACCATTTTTCTACTTCTTGTAGGGTTCTTTCTGTTTGTCTTTTTTTCTGCTTGTGTTGGTGCTGCATCACCGCATCATATCTCTGGCTGCACCTTTACCTTTGGGTTTTATTTTTGTTTAATTGAGGACTAGAGAAATTAAATCAAATTTTACAAGCGCCGTCAAGGACAACGGCCTTGCGACATATTCTCACTCTAATCTTTGGGAACACACCTGAAGACGGTCAAGTACGACGACCCACCCGCATCTAAAGAAAACAAAACCAGATAAGTGATTGTTTAGTATAACAGCTATTTAGTTTTTTTTGTGCTTTATGCCACCGCTCTATTTTCTCCGCTTGCTGTATTAAATGCTTATTACATGTGCTACAATTTTTAAAGAGGGTTATTGCGCTTTAATAAATATACATATCAGGTAAAATACGAAAAGAATTTATTGTATGAACTAAGTACCATCTTCATTTTTGGTGATCACTAAAGAAAAGATTAGCTAGAGCAATTTGTTTAGTATTAATCAGCTTGTTTTTGACTTTCGATAATCCGCTTTAACTGTTTTGAAATTAACCTTATTAACAAACGCTTTGTGGCGATTGATAATTTCTTTTATGTACATTACTAGGTTTAGCGCAAAGGAAACCTGTTATACTAAAGTTTCAATAGACGGGCAACGTCGATGTTATTGTTTAAAGGCGAGTGTTGTAGATACGACACCTATTTGTTAATTGAAGTAAAATAGGTATATGATATACCGGGTGTTATTAATTTATTTTTTTTTGCTGAATACATCGTACACTGTGGCATAAGAATTAATCCTCATATTGTGTGTAACAACACGTTTGATTTAATTAAAGGTATTTGCTTTTTTTTCCTCAAATATACATTAGTGAGGAACTATTTGTGTTATGATAACTATTTGAGTATATGTAAGATTGCTAAGAGTTAACCCTCATTTTGGTGTTATAACCTGTGTAATTACTGACGTACCTTTTTTTGGTTCTAACTAGGTTATGTTTGAATTTTTTTATTTACAATAAATATTCAGATTGGAAACTACGTTCTCAGTCATTTGTATTTGCTGTGGTGTTACCTGACTCCTTTCTTTTATTGTTACGAATCTAACCTTATGGTCGACTCTGGCTTTCTCTTTACCAGAGCTAGTACCTAATAATATTTCTAAAGAGAGTGGCGCATCCGGGTTTCTAGAGGTAAGTTAATCCAGCGATTATATCGGGAACTGGGTCCATCCCCTGAGTTGAGCTAGCACTTAAGCTGGCATACAATATTGCAGCTTCGCTGTAATAATATATATAAATCTTTGTTTTTTGGTGATTGTTTTGCTTTTTAGTAAACTCTTGTTTTTGCTGTAGGCTTGGTTTCCTTCAGGATTCTTTCTTTTGCGTTTTCAAGTTGGTAGGATGTTCCCTCTTCCCACGTTCATATATTGCTTTGTTTTGATTTATTTCCATTCCGAATTGCTTTGCTTCCTCTTCTATTTTTTCTATTGTGCTTACTAATTTCGGTCTTGGGTTTGCTGTTACAGTAAGGTCATCGGCGTATGCTACTATTTGTATACCGTCGGTAATAATGTTCTTTTTGTCTAGTTTTGCGTTTTTTAACAAGCTTTCTAATTTCAAGTTGAATAATGTGGGAGATAGAATCTCTCTGTTTTACCTCTTTTTTATTTGAAATTCCTTTGTTATTATTTCTTGAAATCTTACTTTCGCCTTCGTTTCCTTTAATCATATGTAGGAGTTTTCTTATTCCTTGGGATGTTGTTAGTGTATTTATCACCTGCATCATTTTTATTATGTTCATCGAGTCGAAAGCATTCTTAATATCTATGAAGAGTGTGTGTACTTCTCTGTTGTATTCTCTTTTCAATTGGAATATTTGCTCCAGAGTGTGTATTCTATTCATCACTGATCTACTTGGTCTAAAACCATTCTGATAGTTGCCTAGATTTTTTTCTGCTTGCAGATGTAGCCTTTTATTTATTAAGTTTGCCAAAATTTTATAGACGGTATTCAGTAAGTTTGTTGCTCGGTAGTTCCAGCTCCACTCTTCTGGCATTTTATGTTGTTTCCATATCTGTTTTATTAAAATTTATATATGCTTGTGTAATGTCTCACCCCTTATTTCAAAAGTTCTGAATATTCCATCTTCTATCGGGGATTTACCATTTCTTAGTTTGCTTGTTTCTTATAAAACTTCCGTTTCAGTTGGATGATCATTTTCTTATTCTCGTAGTTTTGTCTCGCCTTCTTCTGGTTGTTCTATAGGTCTCTCTTCGTTAAATATTTTTGTGTAGTATTCTTCCAGATATCTCCGATGTTTTGGGGCTCGTATTCTGTTCGGCCTTCGTTATTTCTTAGTCCTCTTGTTCTGTTTCTAGGTGTGTTTATTTGGTTCTTTATTTTCTTTTCTTTGCTTTAGATTGTGCTTGTTATTCTCCTGTTCAATTTCTTCCATTTTGTTATCCATCTAGTCGTTTTTTTCCTCTGTATATTATGTTTGCTTTTTACTTCATATTCTCTTCTGTCTTGTACTCTTCTTGTGTTGATCTGATCTAGCTTCATTTTTTTGTATACTTGCCATTTCACATTCTTCCTCATACAATCTTTTGTTTTCTTTTTTGTTATGTTTCTCACTTCTTCTGCCATTCTCTGTATATTTTGTTTTATCCCGCTCCATAATGTTTCTATATCCTCTCTATTTATTATTTCGTTTTGTGTGTTTTTGGGGTATGCTTGTAATTCTCTCCTCGTTTTTGCTGCCTGAAGAGACTCTACGTTTGTTTTTCTTACTGCCCTTTTGAAGTTTTGGAGTTTCTTTATATCTATGTTTCTTAATTCTGTAATTAATAGATAGTGGTATGATTCGGCTTGTGCGCCTCTATACGTTCTCGTATCAGTTGTTTTGTTACTTATCCCTTTCGCGGCTAATATCTGGTCAATTTGGTTTTCTACTGTGTCTGCGGTGTCTCCACATTGCTTTGTTTTTCTATGAACAGGAGAGTCACATTAAATGCTCTGCTAACTGGTATAGTCTGTGTCCATTGTCGTTCGTTGTTTCGTGTATCGTTTTTTTATCATTCCCTCTCACTTTACTGAGATACGGTTCCTTTTCTATTTGGCCATTTGCGTCTCCAGGATTATAACTTCATCTTTTATTGGTATCTCTTCGCATAGCCTTTTTAACTCTTCGTAAAGGCGATCTGTTTCGTCTTGTTTTTCGGATTCCGTGGGTACGTAAATGTTAATAATTGAGACATTCGTGGTTTTAATTTTAGGCTTATTGAAGCTAATCTTCCATCCACTGGTGTAAATTCTGCTACGTTCTTTACCAACTCCTTTTTTATGTAAAAAGCTATACCGTTATTCCCTCTCTTCCTTTATCCGCTGTATAAAAACGTGTATTAGTCTTTTGCTATTTGCTATTTGCGTTTTTAGTCCCTTGTTATTTCCTCCATTTTGCCTGTTCTCAGCAGTATTTGGACATCAATTGTATCAATTTTTGTCTGTTTTCCCTTGTTTTCCTGTTTTGCCTTCTTCTCTTCTTGGTTTGTGGTCGTTGCTTAATATATTTTTAGAGTTGTCCATTGCCATTAGCCGGGTCTGTTGTCGTTTTTGGTTTATAGACTGGTGTTGGATCAGTTTTTTGGTTTGTATCTGCTGGTTCTTGTTATTTTTAGTATTTCTAACCTTTTAAGGTCTTCTTCTGTTGGGGTTCTTTCGCTCACTTTTCTCGTCGCCCCTTTACTTTTAATTTTGCACTACTTCTACCTTGTTCTTGCGTTTCAGGGTTTTCTAATTCCTCCAGGGAGCATGCTTTACTATTTATAACGAGTTTGTTAATAGTAATTATCGCTTTATATCTAGTTTCCACTGCTTCCTTCATGTGTTTCACTAATTCTTTTCTTTACCGCAATATTTCTTTAGGGTAGTCCTCGATTATCCTCCAATTTGTATTTTTTAGGTATTTTGTGGATTTTATAATTTCGAGCTTCTTATTTCCGTTTTTTATTTCTACCATTATTGGCGTTTCTTTATTTCCTTCTCTATTCCCTATTTTTTTTATATCCGTCATGTCTTCTTGCGGTTCGATTTCACCTCCTATTTTGTTTATCACTTCTTTTATCTTCTGTTGCTGAGTTTCCTGGTTCTTGTTTTCCGTCTTCTTTATGCCAAAAATGAGTAGATTTTTCTTTCTTATCACTATTTCTAGCCAGTCCCTTCTTGTTCGTTAATTTTTCATTGTAGTTTGTGGTTTTCCAGACCTCTCTCTTGACTTTCTCTCTTTAGATTCAGTACCTCCGACTGTATTGAGTCCAGTTTGTTTTCTATTATGTTTTCCCACTCCTCCGCATTTGTGCCGTTGCCTTCTAGAATCATTAATTTATCCCTAATTTCTCTAACAGTGTTCTCCGTTTTTACGCTGTGAGTTTAATTTTGTATGTTTGGCGTGTAGCGGTTTTGGGTTTAATATATCTGTTTGTACGTGATTTGTGTTATTCGCCGCCGTAAAAGTGAAAGACCGGTCGACCCGTCGGACCTTGACTCATATCGGGTTTTGCTTATTTACGCGAGGTGCGTGTATTTTTCTGTTGTGATTTATTAAAACGTTAATCTGTCTCATATTTTATGTATTTTTATGGAGAGATTAATTGACAAGAATTATAAGCTGTATTTATCGGACAGAGGTTATCTCCGCTATGTAGTAGTGTGGGTCGAAAAAAATAAATTTTTTTTTCGAGTTGGAATACCTCGGAAAAGTTGGTAAATTGTGAGACCAAAAAGGGGTAAAAATATTTAAAATATCGGTTGTTATCTTCCGGTCGCGCATGTGCTCTAAGGTTTGAATGAAAGTTAAAAAAATCGCATTTTATCGGTAATTTTTATAATTTTTAAATTTACGATTTTTAATATGTAATAGTTGTAAATGTCATCTACGAGACACTAAGGAATTAATATTTATATAATGGTATTGTATATTAACATTTTCCGGTTGCGCATTGGCTCCAAATATCGCGAAAAATTGTTGAAAACCTGAAAAAGTTAGCAAAGGTAAAATAAATATAAACTAGATTCAACATTAGATTGATTTTTTATTCAATGAATACAAAATAGATATGACATATGAACTCATTACATGTCTGGTAGTTTGAAATGTGATTTATTATCAAAGGCTGGCATCGTTGATCTTGACTTAAGAGTAGTTCTTATAAAGCCATCTCGAGCTTCAGCTCCGCAGACCTTTGCAGAAGCTTCGGTCACTAACTCCACGCATCTCTCCACTGCTTGGGTGTGGACTGGCAGCTTCTGTGATAATATATCCCACTTCAGAACTTCTTCTGTTTTGATGTAGGTTTTTATTTCATCATCAGTAACATCTTTTAAAAGAGGTGGGGAAGATAATTCGCAGTTTCCCCAGTCAATTAATTCCGTGTAGTCTGTTGCGGAAAAGTTTAGCTTTGGTACCACGTATGTACGAATTTTTTTCCTCTTTTGGTACTTTTCTCTTGCCTTTATAATACGGCGGAGGCCCAGTTCCCTTACATGTTTTCTGGGGTCTTGCGTGATTGTTATCATGACATGTTCGGGATGAGCAAGAAACCCATTTCTCTCGATAACAGGGTCCACCATCGCTTTTAGTTCATCTTGGTTGCTTGGTTTTTTTTCGGCTTATTGAAGCTAATCTTCCATCCACTGGTGTAAATTCTGCTACGTTCTTTACCAACTCCTTTTTTATGTAAAAAGCTATACTGTTATTCCCTCTTTTCCTTTGTCCGCTGCATAAAAACGTGTATTCGTCTTTTGCTTTTTAGCCTGTCACCTTATTTCTTTTACAGCTGTTATGTGTATACTATACGTTTCTAGTCCCTTGTTATTTCCTCCATTTTGCCTGTTCTCTGCAGTATTTGGACATCCATTGTAGCAATTTTTGTCTGTTTTCCCTTGTTTTCCTGTTTTGCCTTCTTCTTTTCTTTTTGTGGTCGTTGCTTAATATATTTTTAGAGTTGTCCGTTGCCATTTGCCGGGTCTGTTGTCGTTTTGGGTTTATAGACTGGTGTTGGATCAGTTTTTTGGTTTGTATATGCTGGTTCTCGTTATTTTTAGTATTTCTAACCTTTTAAGGTCTTCTTCTGTTGGGGTTCTTTCGCTCACTTTTCTCGTCGCCCCTTTACTTTTAATTTTGCACTACTTCTACCTTATTCTTGCGTTTCAGGGTTTTCTAATTCCTCCAGGGAGCATGCTTTACTATTTATAACGAGTTTGTTAATAGTAATTATCGCTTTATATCTAGTTTCCACTGCTTCCTTCATGTGTTTCACTAATTCTTTTCTTTACCGCAATATTTCTTTAGGGTAGTCCTCGATTATCCTCCAATTTGTATTTTTTAGGTATTTTGTGGATTTTATAATTTCGAGCTTCTTATTTCCGTTTTTTATTTCTACCATTATTGGCGTTTCTTTATTTCCTTCTCTATTCCCTATTTTTTTGATATCCGTTATGTCTTCTTGTGGTTCGATTTCAACTCCTATTTTGTTTATCACTTCTTTTATCTTCTGTTGCTGAGTTTCCAGGTTCTTGTTTTCCGTCTTCTTTATGCCAAAAATGAGTAGATTTTTCTTTCTTATCTCTATTTCTAGCCAGTCCTTTCTTTTTCGTTAATTTTTCATTGTAGTTTGTGGTTTTCCAGACCTCTCTCTTGACTTTCTCTCTTTAGATTCAGTACCTCCGACTGTATTGAGTCCAGTTTGTTTTCTATTGTTTTCCCACTCCTCCGCATTTGTGCCGTTGCCTTCTAGAATCATTAATTTATCCCTAATTTCTCTAACAGTGTTCTCCATTTTTACGCTGTGAGTTTAATTTTGTATGTTTGGCGTGTAGCGGTTTTGGGTTTAATATGTCTGTTTGTACGTGATTTGCGTTATTCGCCGCCGTAAAAGTGAAAGACCGGTCGACCCGTCGGACCTTGCCTCCTATCGGGTTTTGCTTAGTTACGCGAGGTGGTGTGATTTATTAAAACGTTAATCTGTCTCATATCTTATGTATTTTTATGGAGAGATTAATTGACAAGAATTATAATCTGTATTTATCGGACAGAGGTTATCTCCGCTATGTAGTAGTGTGGGTCGAAAAATAAATAATTTTTTTTCGAGTTGGAATACCTCGGAAAAGTTGGTAAATTGTGAGACCAAAAAGGGGTAAAAATATTAAAAATATCGGTTGTTATCTTCCGGTCGCGCATGTGCTCTAAGGTTTGAACAAAAGTTAAAAAATCCGCTTTTTATCGGTAATTCTTACAATTTTTAAATTTACGATTTTTAATATGTAATAGTTGAAAATGTCATCTACGAGACACTAAGGAATTAATATTTGTATAATGGTATTGTATGTTAACATTTTCCGGTCGCGCATTGGCTGCAAATATCGCGAAAAATTGTTGAAAACCTGAAAAAGTTGGCAACGGTAAAATAAATATAAACTAGATTCAACATTAGATTGATTTTTTATTCAATGAATACAAAATAGATATGACATATGAACTCATTACATGTCTGGTAGTTTGAAATGTGATTTATTATCAAAGGCTGGCATCGTTGATCTTGACTTAAGAGTAGTTCTTATAAAGCCATCTCGAGCTTCAGCTCCGCAGGCCTTTGCAGAAGCTTCGGTCACTAACTTCACGCATCTCTCCACTGCTTGGGTGTGGACTGGCAGCTTCTGTGATAATATATCCCACTTCAGAACTTCTTCTGTTTTAATGTAGGTTTTTATTTCATCATCAGTAACATCTTTTAAAGGAGGTGGGGAAGATAATTCGCAGTTTCCCCAGTCAATTAATTCCGTGTAGTCTGTTGCGGAAAAGTTTAGCTTTGGTACCACGTATGTACGAATTTTTTTCCTCTTTTGGTCCTTTTCTCTTGCCTTTATAATACGGCGGAGGCCCAGTTCCCTTACATGTTTTCTGGGGTCTTGCGTGATTGTTATCATGACATGTTCGGGATGAGCAAAAAACCCATTTCTCTCGATAACAGGGTCCACTATAGCTTTTAGTTCATCTTCAAGGTACCTTGAGGTTGTAATAGATTGGTACACAAGCTTAAGGACGTCAGATAAATGCTTGGTTTTTTTAATGTTAAACCACATTGGCATATATGACTTCAAAATGAACATAACTATTTCCTGGAACTCAACAGATGGATTTTCTTGACTAATGTAGAGTATTAGTGTATGGTTAGCGGTTGTTAGCCACCTGGAGTGAGACAAAGGTCCTGGATCCTGAAATGATAAATCTTCTTGACATTTGCCTGATTTAATTGCTATTGATATGTCCAGCAAATACTTCTGATCCTTACTGAGTACTTTTCTGTCAATCTTAGGGATTTGGCAATCAATACTTTTGAACTGTACTACTGGAAGTGTTTCACATTTGATCAGTTTCTTGCCAATCGGTCCTTTCAATGAATTCGGGCCGGTTGACTTGCCATCCAAGTACTGAAATAAATGGCGAAACGGCAGTTCGTTAAAATGAAGGAGACACACTGCCCATTGCAGAGGTTTACCTAAGTGCAATTCAATAAGGCGAATTATGCCGTTCCTCAATCCAGTGTTAACAGCAGTGCCATCACAGCCAATTATGACCAATTCTTCCAAAGAAATATCATTGCAGGACAAATAAGATATAATAGAGGTCGCAATATACTCTGAACTTCCCGAATTAGAGGTCACATGTCCAAGAAACGTATTACCTGATTCTTGAATAAGCGAGTAATGTTCCTCCTTTACAACTCTTGGAAATCGTTTTGAATGTGCCATTTCGACCACAATCGTGTCGTCTTTGCGACCATCAAAATATAATCCTTGTAGCTTGTTTTCTGTTATAGAACTAGACAAATCAGCCCTAATATTATGTTTTTCTCGCCTTATTTTACACTTATCTACTACTTGCGAATTATCCCAACTAGTGACTATGCCAACGTCGTGTAAAACACTAGAGGCTATTGCAGCTGTAGCACGATCGGAAACACCATAACAATCGCTAACCAATGCAGTAGACTTAAGGTTAATTCTCATTTGCCAACCAGAGGATTTCTTTTTTGGAAGTTCAGGTAAAAATTCTTGGTCGCTGTCACTGCAATTGCCATTTTTAGTTGGTGAGCACAGGGATACATTATCATCACTATCCTGTTGTTCAATTTCGGGAACTTTAACTTCGGAGTTTTGGTTTGAAGTTCTGACACGAGATTTTCTTTCTAACGATTTTATGCGTTTCTTTGTTTCAATCAAGTCCACTCCTCCAACTTTTCCAATCCCGTGTACTCGTAGCGAGTAAATAAATTTCAGCTCAATAGAAGGTATCTTATTTGATTTTTCACAAATACAAGTGATAGTACAGTTGCACTGACATAAGTCGGGAGTCTTATTGCACTTGCAACTAAGAACAATAGGATATTTGCAAGGTGCTACATCAAATAGTAACGAGCATTTGCGCTTGAGCTCGTCAAGTTTTCTTAAGAAAGATCTTTATTTTTATCACGTGTAAGTGATTTTCGCAATCCATAATATTTGTCATGTCGTGCATTTAGAAGTTGTACTATTCTTTTATCACTAACTGTTGGAATAGATACCTTCTTATACAAACTAATTACTTTGTTAGCTACTTGTGAAAAACTGACACTCTTATTATTGATTTTAAGTGCCAAATTGTATCTTTCATGTGACAAACATCGCATTACGTCCTCCCCAGTAGGTAGCTTGTTTAAAGGTAAATCTTTCGGTGTACCAAAAATTGGGCAGTCAAATACCTGCCTAGTGATGATTTTCTTAGGTACTGCCATTGTTCATTACACAGTATCGTCCACAAAGTTACACAAAAATGTTATACATCACGATACACAAATGCAAAAATAGTAACTGAAAAAATGCATAAAACATCCACCTCACGCAAGGAACAACTGCAGACTGACGCACAGTGTGGCGTGGAATTGCCGGGATGTCTGCCGGCAGTGGAGAGGGGGTATCACATGACGCCGCGCGGGAATATCATTTCTGACTTCTTCTGTTGTTTTTATTTAGTTACTATCTGAATGCGTATAAGCAGATTTTAGGTATTACATTTTGATATCAATAATTACGTTTTAAATAAAACTACTACAAAATGACGTTTTTCTTGAATTTTGGCAATATTTGCAGCCCATGCGCGACCGGAACATACAATACCAATATTTAAATATTAATTCCCTAGTGTCTGGTAGATGACGTTTTCAACTATTACATATTAAAAATCGTAAATTTTAAAATTATAAAAATTGCCGATAAAATGTGATTTTTTTAAACTTTTGTTCAAACTTTAGAGCACATGCGCTACCGGAAGATAACAACCGATATTTTTAATATTTTTACCCCTTTTTGGTCTCACAATTTACCAACTTTTCCGAGGTATTCCAACTCGCAAAAAAATTATTTATTTTTTTCGACCCACTCTACTATGTAGTTCGCCTTTGCGATTAGGTATCACATCAACGTCCGGCTTTGCTATTGCTGTTCGCGTGTACAGACTTTATTTGTAATATTATGGTTTCTACTTATAGTATTGTTGTTTTTTCTTTAATACACTGATGCTGATATACTATTGATTTGTATATCCTAACTTACTAAATTTTTCGGTTTAGATTTCCGCAGTAAAATATTAAAAATAGCGGAGCACATTCGCTGCACTGCACTTTGTATTAATTTACGAAATGTTTAATACTTACTTCTTCAAAGACCGGATTGCACTTAAAACTTATTATTTGCTAAAAATGCTAAAAAATTGTTGCTGTGACGTCACCACTAATGAAACGAGTTGTAAAAGGTGTTTATATCAATTCATTTGTTGTTCTACCTACATATTAATAGAGCGGAACACGTTATGTCTACAAAATTCTTGATACTACAAGGTTTATGTGAGTTTCTGAAAGAAACTACAAAGATTTTCTCAAGGCTTACAATTAAGTTGTTCTTACGGCACCAATATTTCAGTTTATTGAAGAGATCATGGATTTTCAGCACAAGAGCTTGAGTTGTCTGATCTGATTATAATGTGTCATCCTCATAACATGTAACAAATATGTTTTTATCGTTTTCTATAGATAAGGCATCATATCGTTAATGTAAATTACAAATAGAGTCGGGCCTAGGATCGAACCTTGTGGAACTTCTGATCGAATAATAGATACGTCACTATTTGTACCTTGTGGTAGCTCTGTTACTTGTTTACTATCGTCCTTTTATATATAGTACTGTTATAGTACTGAATCATCGCTATCCGAAGTATTGGAAACGGAAAGAAAACTAATAGCCTTCCTTTTACTACTTCCAGTCCATGCAGTTTGTTTGGATGTCTACTCTTCAAGTACCATCTAAGGTTAGTAGTATTTCCTTTGTTGGAAATGGTCTTCTGACATTCTATATTGTCATTTTCTTTCAAGAAATACGTCCAAAACACACTAGCCGTCATGTTGTAATGTCAAAACATTAAAATATTGAATTTAAAAGGAACCTTTTGATCGCCATCAACATAGCTGCTTCTTAAGCGATTCACCTCAAGCTTGATGATCAATTAGGATTGCATGGATTTACAACAATTTTTAGTTTAGTCACAGATTACGAAATGTAAAACTTCTGCAAGTTTATATTGACGTTCTGTATCAAGTGAACTGAACACTTGAAACTAATAGTAGGTGTTTACTCAATGCTTTGTTATTGTCTTATAATGTTGTAAATTGATAGTAGAGCATACTGTCATTTCATAGGTGTACATACAATAATACTCTACTGCATTACACTACAACATTTGGGAAACCTAATGTTTATTACTACTTCATTTCTTCGGAAATGTAAAGTGAACTTACTGCCAACTTTGCAAAATGTGTACGCGCCCCGATTTGTTTAAAGTGGTTTAACACTTTCGCTTTTTTGAATAGTTATTGATAAACTAACAAACAAAACAAAATGTATTCGTAGAGTGATGTAGGGGTTTTAGAAATAATAAAAACGAGAACTTGCCTGGTTAGTTGTAATTAACAAAGCATTTCACATTGACTGTTTAACTAAGTAACGGTCTTTCGTACTATCGGTATACTTAGCATATAGTACAATTATATTACCTTTCGCCTACGAAAATGGAAGCAAACAGTGCTCCCATTGTTCCCGATGCAGGTGTAATTGTGGCATTTGAAGTAATCGTAAACCCTAAATATTACATAACATAAGTTTTTTTCTTATTATTTGGTACGTTGCCTTTTAGAATAGTTACACATACATTATGGTACAGCCGACCTCAATGAAAAATCCCACCCCCCGAGGCGATCTAACGTAGAAATTTTGGACACCCTTTAATAACCAAGAATGTATTGTAATAGTTAGGTAAACTTTCCATTTTATTTCGGGCAGGTAGATATTCTCTTAAACAACCAGTTTTTAATGAAAGAATTCTTATGAAAATACATAATGCCTGGTTCGAAACTGACTTGAAAATCTGTTATATAAAAAGAAGAGTTATATTTTTTATATTTTTAATGAATTTGTTTATATGTGTATTTATAAAACCAAACAAATTATCTTATTTTTATTGCATTATAATAAATTTAAATCTAATTATGGTTCACTTTAAGGAACTTAAAACAGCTCCAAGTCAGTTGTTTTTCTTCACATAAAAATACACTACGCACAAAAATAAAAAATCAATTAATCTACGATATAATAGACTGATTAGAAGAAATACAAGTAACAATGCAAAACACTACTAGCAAAAGAGGAATATTTATGAAATCGTATTATCAAGGATGTAATTGAAATTAAAAAGCGTCCTAATTGATAAAACAAAAACACGTTATTTGGCATATAATTTCCCATTAACTGTAATTTAGATATAAAAAATCCTTTAACTTTATACATCATTGATAGGCACAAGTACCGCTAAAAGTCGAATTAATATAAAAGTGGCAGTTTTTCCAACAAAAAAGAAAATGAACAAAAATGACTGAAGCATCTTGTGATGGCCAGAACGTCTTTTCATCGAGAAAATCACCGTCGACTAATCTCTGTCCAAATTATTATGACAGAAATCCAAGCGCACTGCAGCATGTTCTGGAGAAAGTATAATCTTCCTAGCCGGTTTTCTTGAATGAATTCAATTTTTACGTAAACGTCTCGATATTGTCTTTTCACAGCAATGGATTCGCAATCGCTGCTTAACTTGAACGCAGTTAGTTAAAGGTGCATCATTTATAAAGTTTACTATTTTTTGATCATGTTGTATGGTGGTCACGCGTGCCCTTCGAGGACGGTGAGTCTACAGTTATCTTTCACCGCCTTCTTCATATCGATATCGCCATCTTCTTACTTGTATAAAACTAGTCTTATACAAAGCCAGTTAAGAACCGTGCAAAAAATGCAAGCGAAAATAATATGATCAAACTATGTAGTATACATACGTAACAAAATTACTTGCCGATAGGCTATATCGACGAGGCACTTCGGTTATTGAAAGTCCACTATTCAATAAACCATTAATCATTCCCCTTTGCTGTAGCGAACTATCCCTTTGCCTTAGGGTTATAACTGAATATTTAATAAAATCATTACAATATTTGTGAACATTAGCTAATTTTTAACTATATATATATATATATATATATATATATATATATATATATATATACAGGGTCCGCCAATAGTGCGTGGACGAAGCTTTATGAGTGTATACAATATCGTTTTCAAAATTATTTATTGCAGGATTGTGTGGGATCTTTCGGGTTACAATTAGAAAATATTTTCGCAAAAATTACTACTCGTATACAGGGTATTACAACACAAAGTTATATTTTTTAATTGGAACATACCGTATATTATTATAAATTTGGATTCCTGGTTAATTTTAAGGGCACTTTATTCACTATATGAGGTAATCTTAAACGCGCAATTTAGGCGCTGCATTCCATTTTTGAAAATTTAGAGGTTGAAAAGAAAAATTGTAACAACCGTATGGAGAAATGTGTAACACAAAATTTTAATGTTGATTAGTCATAGACTGTGCTACATAAAATCGTAAAATAGTACTATTATCTTATTTAATTTTCGAGATATCGTAATGCAAAGTATAAGATTTTCAATCATAGATAACTTGATTTTTTAAATGGAAAGGTATACATTGTTTTACATTGTTAGATAGAACATTTAATTACATTTTTTAATGATATAACATTGTTGGTATTTATGTTTTGCCGTTTTTTGATAATCCAGCTTTTTTACTGAATTTGCAAAGTTTAAGATTTTTAATCATAGATAACTTGATTTATTTAAATGGAAAGGTATACATTGTGTTACATTGATAGATAGGAAATTTAATTACAATTTTTTTGATATAACATTGTTGGTATTTATTTTTTGCCGTTTTTTGATAATCCAGCTTTTTTATCGATTTTGGAAGACAATAATATTAAATTAAATGTTCAAATTGTCGACCACGCTGATTTAGACAATACTAAATTCTTTTAATAAAAGAAGCTTCAACCCGATCTAACATATTAGGAGTAATTGTAGCAAAAACATTTCTAATTCGCAATTTCATATTCTCAGCAGTTGTTGGTTCTTCCTCATATACTTTATTCTTCACAAAGCCCCAAAGAAAAAAATCCAATGGAGTTATATCGGGAGATCTAGCTGGCCAAGGTATCGGTCCTTGTCTTCCTATCCAATTTTCGTGAAACGTCGAATTTAACCACTGGGTTACAATTCTGGTATGATGAGGAGGTGCCCCGTCTTGTTGGAAAAATATACCTTTTCTTTGAGCCAAAGGTACATTCTCCAATAAATGATATAATTCGTTTTCTAGAAAATTATGATATTCTACCCCAGTGAGTGTGCCATTGAAAAAAAAAGGACCAACAATAGTTCCGCCGAATATACCTGCCCAAACATTCACTGACCATTTATTTTGAGAGACTAACCGAAATTGGTGTGGATTTTCATTTGAATAAAAATGAAAATTATGTCTGTTCACAAATCCATTTCGATGAAATGTACATTCGTCGGTAAATAATATCCCCGATATAAAATTTTCGTTCGCATTTAACTGTTGTTGAACCCACTGGTAAAAATTAATTCGATTTTGAAAATCTTGTTCTTTCAGCTCTTGATGTAATTGTACATGATAGGGGTGAAATTTATTTTCTTTAACATTCGTCTCACGGAAGTTTGACAGATTTCTAAATTGTCACTTAATTCAGAATACTAACGTGAGGGTTTTCAACTGTAGCTACAAGTACACGAAATTCATTTTCTTCATTTGTAACAACTTTAGCTCTTTGGTTTTTAGGATATCCAACACTTCCAGTACTTTCAAATCTTTCTAAAAGATTGCGAAACTATTCTTCTCTTGGTTGTCTTCGATCAGGATAACCCTGCCCGTAGATTCGACGGGCCAATAAACAATTTTGGTTTGATTCTCCAAGCACAAATATCATATCAACTAATTCATTTTGCAAAAAATTACTCATTATAATTCTTAAATAAACGTATTACGTATATGATGTTCGTAAAGTTAAGCGTCAAACATTCACACTGCAATAAAGTAATTAACTCAGTTACGTTTGAACATACACGCGAAATGACAAAACAGATACTATTGCTGAATTTTGTTTCTAATATTCTTTTGTTTTCATAGCTTGATGTGATTTAAACAATTATACATACATATGTAAACCTACGAAAATCGACAAATTCAGTAAAAAAGCTGGATTATCAAAAAACGGCAAAAAATAAATACCAACAATGTTATATCAAAAAAATTGTAATTAAATTTCCTATCTATCAATGTAACACAATGTATACCTTTCCGTTTAAATAAATCAAGTTATCTATGATTAAAACTCTTAAATTTTGCAAATTCAGTAAAAAAGCTGGATTATCAAAAAACGGCAAAACATAAATACCAACAATGTTATATCAAAAAAAATGTAATTAAATTTCCTATCTAACAACGTAAAACAATGTATACCTTTCCATTTAAAAAAATCAAGTTATCTATGATTGAAAATCTTATACTTTGCATTACGATATCTCGAAAATTAAATAAGATAATATTACTATTTTTACGATTTTATGTAGCACAGTCTATGACTAATCAACCATTAAAATTTTAGTGTTACACATTTCTCAATACGGTTGTTAATATTTTTCTTTTCAACCTCTAAATTTTCAAAAATTGAAGGCAGCGCCTAAATTGCGCGTTTAAGATACCTCATATAGTGAATAAAGAGCCCTTAAAATTAACCAGGGACACCATCCTGCAATAAATAATTTTGAAAACGATATTATATAAACTCATAAAGCTTCGTCACGCACTATTGGCGGACCCTATATATATATATATATATATATATATATATATATATATATATATATATATATATATATATATATATATATATATATATATATATATATATATATATATAATTTTCAGGTTTCCCGAGTGCTGGATATGAAGTTGATGTTCTTCCGGCTCGAACTGAACTGTTCGAGTTCGAGTTACCAGAAGCAGAACACGAAGACTTGAAAATGGCAGATGAGATTATGCCGAAACGTCGTCATTTCAACATCGGTTCTTTAAGAACCATGGAGGAGAATCTACGCGAGACCAAGCCAAGAGCATCAACTTCATATATATATATATATATATATATATATATATATATATATATATATATATATATATATATATATATATATATATATATATATATATATATATATATATACAGTGTTCAGCGAGGAATGGACAGCGCAATATCTCGAGAGCGGATGAAGATTTTAAATTATGAAAATATTTTGTAAATATCTTCACGCACATTTGTTGGCACAAAGATTTGAATCAACGATCATGCCAGGTGGCGCTATCTCACTTCAATTTTTAAATGCAATGCCCTATTTTTATTTCATTTTGGATTCTATGACATATTTGTGATGACTTTATTAAGACTCCTACCAACCTATCTTTTGTAGTTTCTGAGAAAAAAAATAATTTTTGGAATTTTATTAATTGAAAGCATACAAATTAAATTAAATGTTCAAATGTTTCTCCATCATTTTCTACACACGTTTGATCACGCCTAATTAATGTAACACTAGTTGCCGCTCTTAAAGTTTCTCGTGGTATGTTTGCACAAGCAATTAAGTCTGCGATCTTGATCTCCTGCATGCAGCCCATGTACCAAATGAATTTTAAATGGTTTGTATTTATTAGATTTTAATATTTTATGGACAGAACCAACTGATACGGTACACTCTTCAAAAATAGATCTCACAGACACATGAGGATTATAAGCTACACATACTAATACACCGACGGTGTGTGCTTCATCTGTTGCTGTCTTTGTGCGATTCTCGCACTTACGGTGAGGAAAATGACCGGTTCCCCTCAAAATATTTGCTACATGAACAAATGTATTTTTTCCGGGATGGCGTCGATCGCGAAACCTGGCAGCATACAATACTTGTGCAGCCCTTGCATTTTTTCTATATTCACCACAAATTATTACCATATCAAAATATTCTTCGTTAGAAAACGTAAACATAATTATGGAATTTGAAGATGCACAGACGATTTTCAAAACTGAAACTGTAAACTGGCAGAAACTTGACAGACACTTCGTTACGCGTTTGTTTTCATGGCATGATAAATGTTTCACATGATTCTTAATCAACGACTGTGATAAGTTGGCCCCCCTTACAATTTAGTCTACAGCGTATCGCATTATTTCGGCGTTATCTGCATTATTTCTGTGGAAGAACAATCTTTTATCTTTCATTTGGTATAAAATTTGCTATTTTGTCTGTATCACTCAAATGTTATGAGCACTTCCTGAAATTACGATTTTGTGC
>JARFJB010001149.1:2512500-2785000 GCA_036346205.1 Vesta saturnalis | reverse complement strand
GTGCAATAAAACTGTGAAGCTATAGGTTTTGTGCCACAATACAACATTTTGGACTATAAAAGGGCAACGGTTAATAATTATTTACTCGTAGAACAGCATAACTATAAACTTTAAAATGGAATTAAAGAACAAAATGAATTACAAATTTTATATTAAAAGTAACAAAATTTTGCAATTTTCTACTTTATCACTAAATAATTCAAAAACACTTAGGAGTAGATAGTACAAAGTGATTATCTATAGAAAACTCATAAAAATTTTTATTCATATCTGTAATAAACAACAGGGCGCTCCATTAAAAAAAATGAGAAAAGAGTCTGCGATCAGACACATTGGAAAAACAAATCCCAAAATATCACTTCGATATCTTTCAAGATGGCGGAACAGGAGTCTACTTAATTGACTAACCTTACACCATTGGCTCAGCATTTAGCAGAGAGTTCAAATATATAAAAATATATAGGGTGTTCCATTAAAAAAATACAAGTGTAGTGTAGTGGTCGAAAATGCGCCATCCTGCATATACAAAAATGTGTTTACAAGATGCTTCTCGTTGTTGCCTACAATAATCTGTTATAAGATTTTTTTAAATCAACGGTATAGACGTAATTTTCCACTAAATTGTTAGGACACCCTGTATATTCATATATATATATATATATATATATATATATATATATATATATATATATATATATATACACTATATGCATTTCTTCCGGGTCCATGATCTCGTATATTAATAAGGTTCATCTAATATCCTTCGTTGACATGAAGACGTTTGAGCAAACGCTCATTTGCCATCTTCAGGTTACTAATGGCATAATTAATAAGGAACGCATATCGACATCAGCTCAATTCGAATATCGCGAAGGAGAACAAGATTATTACTGACCTGAAACGTCGCCACCGGAAAAATGTTTTTCTTGACGATGGAACAAAATATTTGTAAATTATTAAACCGTTTATTTGGGTAGGAAAGTTTGTCCCCAAATTACTGGTATATAAGCATCGTTGATTTTTTTAAAAGTCCAATTTACGACAGAGCAGCGCTGCGTTTTTCAGTCACAACGTAATACTCCTTATTCACATGGATGATGGGTTAGTTATGGGACCAAGATATGTGATAGACAAATTTAATGAAAAAATTGGGTACTCGTTCTGAAATTACAATGGGCGTGATAAATATATTTGATAATACGATTGAAAGTATCAAAACGAAATATGTAAAGGTATGGGAGAGATTTAGTGTGAGATTCAAAGTCGACACCAATGGCCACTGAACCTGAATAGACATCTGGAGAACCTTGTTTAGTTGATGTTGTAGACACGCACGCACACGCACCCGCACACGGACACGCACAAGCACACGCACACGCACACGCACACGCACACGCACACGCACACGCACACGCACACGCACACGCACACGCACACGCACACGCACACGCACACGCACACGCACACGCACACGCACACGCACACGCACACTCACACGTACACGCACACGCACATGCACACGCACACGCACAAGCACAATCACACGCACACATACAATCGAGCTCACACGTACAAGCACATGCCCACTCACAAGTACACGCATACGCACACGCACCCGCACACTTACACGCACACGCACATTAACACGCAAACGCACATGCACATGCAGACTCACACGCACACGCTCACGCATACACAAGCACCAGTACACACACACGCATACACACAGACACACACACACGCGAACTCGCACACACACAGACGATCTTTGCGAAACTTTGTCAAACGTTGTAGAATGAAGTAATAAATCGATTTAGCGTTAGTAAAAAAAAGTGGATTGCATAACATTCTATTCCTACATATGTAGTGCCGGGTGTCCGGATAAGGGTACGAAGCGGCTCTATCTATCAATGGTAAAGCCTAGAGCTTTGGGGAAAAATCGTTGTAAATAAAGCAAGTAAGAGAAATAGCTGGGAATTATTTTGAAGTTCGTAACTCGACCGATAGAGGCGTAACTGCTACAAAGCAACATACAATTTATGCTATCTCGGATAATTGGGTGATGAGATATAGCTTTCAAAATATCATTTGAGAGCTCGGGCGGAACCACATCATTTTGCCTTGCGACATTTTTCCGAGAGTGTTTTTTTGTTGGAGTATTTAGCTTTAAGCAAAGAAATAGAGGATATTCTCTTCAGCTATTACACATTTTGTGATTTTTTGGAAAAAACTAAACCGAACGATACCATTTATTTGGCAGATTGTTACACGGCTTAAAATTATCTAAATTTTAGTGAAAACTCTATCGTGATAACCACATCCGTTTACTAATACTGCAATAGGAACGGTTTACCTTGTTTGACAGTTGTTAAAAGTTACTTCCCAGAGTTTTTGTATCTTGCGTATATCTTTTAATCCATTTTTTTTTGGGAAAAATGTGCCATTTACTAACGCGAAAGCGCATGATATGTTGCGCATTTATTTCCAATGCTTCGAAAATGCTTCAATCGATATGCAATGCAATTTCCACAAAGAAGACATTTTTCAAGATGGGCTAGGCGATTACGTAAAACTGACAACGTGGAGCCGATTTAAGCAGTTCGTAGAACACACACCGAGGAAAGTATTATCAACGTTTTGCCTACGTGTAATACGATCCCACCTTAAGCACCAGAAAGATTTTCGACTTGGAGTTCCAAAAAAATTATCCAGGAGATTCTTCAAAACAATAATATGCACCCTTGCCACATTGTTCTACATCAGGCATTAAATCATACTCATTATGATCATAGCTGAACCATTGTCACTCGCTCCTAAATATGATTCGGGAAAATCTAAATTTTCTGTTACGCATATTATGAACGGACGAAGCCACTTTCAGTAGCACAGGGGTGTGAACTTGCACAATAGGCATTACTGGTCCGAGCAATATCCACATTGGGCGCGGCAAGCAGAACGTCAAAATCGATGGAATTTGAATGTATGGTGCGGAATGATAGAAGGAAAAGTTATAGGTTCACATTTTTTTGACCAAACCCTTAACGGGGAGCAGTACTTGGAATTTTTTAACGTTTCTCTTCCACTTTTAGAAGACGTCTCCTTAGAAGCAAGAAGGCACATGAGGTTCCAGCTTGATGATTGTGTGGCACATTATGACCGAAATGTGTGTCGGGATTTATCTGATTAATATTCGAATCATGTTATTGGAAGAGGAAGTCTATTTTACTGGCGGGCACGTTCGCCGGATCTTACTTGTTTAGATTTCTACCTATGTATACTGAAAGACCTGGTTTTCCAAGAAAAACCAACAACCAAGGAAAATATGATGGAAATCACACAAAATGCCATCAGAAGCTTGTTGAGGGCTGAAATCGAAGCAGCATTTTTTTCTACCGAAATTAGATTAAATAAATGCATCGAGAATGATGGAAGACATTTTGAAAATTAGAAGCCATTTCTGGCTAAACCTTCTTTGCGCAGGTAGTTCCAAAATTTTTGTGCTTCTGTTTTATTGCTTTTACTGATATTCCGTTGGCCCGCTGGCTTTTAAATACACTTCAAAACTAAGTTTTTAACCAGTCATAAGCCTGGATAAAGTGTGAAGGAAGGTAAGACGCTACGTATTAACATTGTTACTTAGTGGGGAGAAAGTCGAACCATAGTTTAAACTGCGTGGTTACCATGGATATGTGATTTCTTTTCACCGCCAAGGTAACTTGTTCCGATTGCGGTATTAACATTTTTAACATTTTCTCGTATAAATCCAGAATAAATGGAGATATCGCGAAGGAGTTTGTCAAAAAGATAGTATTGTTCTATTCAGTAATGTGTAATGTGTAATCGCTGCAGAGAACGCCGTCTAGTTTATTTGTTTCAAACTAAACGCACCAACCAAAAAACACCCTCCAGAAGACTATCAATTGCTCTTTGAAACGAGACTGAGACTACTTGAATCTGTTAAGTGGTTCAGGCGATATTGAAATGTAAATATTGGAAAATACATTGGCCACCCCCTTCCTTATTATGAGAGATACGGAAAAATGTTGAAAAGAAAAATGATCCAGTATCACCCAAGCTCTTAAATGATATTTTGAAAGTTATAGGTCACCACCCAATTTTCCGAGATGGTATGAATTTTATGTTTCTTCGTAGCAGTTATGCCCCCTATCGGTCGAGCTATGGATCTTCAAAATAATTTTCAGCCATTTCTCTTGCTTGCTTTACTTATAAGGATTTTTTCAAACCTCTAGGCCTTACTATTGTAGAGATAGAGCCGCTCCGTTACCTTACCCGGACACCCATATATGTAGGTTGCAAATTAGGTATAACATAATGCTCAAATGGGTCGTCAGGACTGATCCTCATCTATTGGAAATGTAGTAGAGCACCATATATTGGATATGAGGCGGAGCTCCGGCTGTTGATAGGATCTACATGTTGGAAATGTACGCCAGAAAGACACTGTTGTGCAGAAATTAGGTATAAGAAAGGGACAGGGAAGCAGATAATTTTTGAGTAATTAAAAAACAATTAAAGACCAATAAGGACATAAAGTGCGGTTGTTAAACATGGCTGCTAAACTGAGTTAGGCGTTCTAGTGTTTAAAAATCAAACGATAAACCAATCTGTGAAAAAGACGACACGAATAAAGAAATACATTGCATTAAGTTACATAGCCCTGAAATTTATTTTAGAAATTTAAGTACATTACATAAATATAATTGAATATTTTCTAAAGTAGAGTATGGTTGTGAACAAAAATAGTAGTTTTTTTTTTAATAAGAACAACTCAAACGTACGTCTCTGGTATCATTTTATAGTTTTTATAAACTTTACCATAGAAGTGTAAGGTTCTATAATGATATAATTAGGTACTTCATTACAATATTTAATACATTAAAAATTAAAATTTAAATAATAGAACTAAGTTCATACCTTAAAGTTTTTAGATGTTAAGTAATAGACGTTGCTTATACCGCAATGGCAAAAGACTTGTCAACCCTTACCGCCGTTGAATTTCAAAATTTTTTAGATTCCTTTGATCGTATTTTTTGTGATATTGATGGTAAGTAAATTTAAAAATTTGCGAATATTAAGCTGATTATTTTAGGTGTATTATCACTACCATCTAGCCCTTTGTTTAAAGGAATAAAGGAATGTTTACAATCTCTATCGGCAATGGGCAAAAAAATACATTTCGTAACCAACAATGATTTTTCAGAACCAAAGAAAATGCTTCACTTCCTAGGCGAACTTTTACCCAATCTAACTATAGATGATATTGTAACACCGTCAACAGTAATGATTCAATACTTAAAAGATGTGAAATTTGATAAAGAAATATGGCACATAGGCCCTACAGTTTGTAGAGCAAAATTCATCAATTCTGGATTTAAATTAGCGGATTTACCTGTAAGTGTTTTACGTTGTACAACCGTATCGAAAATACTTTTTTAAGCCAAACCTTATACGTGAATCGATAGACGTACTTGTTATGGAGTCAGTTGACAATCCGGATGTTGGTGCGGTCATTTGCGATACTGATTTAAATGTTAACTTCATCAAACTTTTCAAGGCTCTAGTGTACTTGAAACGAAAAGATGTTCTTTTTATTAGTGGGGCTACGGAAACAGTTATAACAATAAATAACAGTTTGATAATGGGTACAATATTTTTAAGAACTACCAGCGGCTAATAAAATTTTTTAGGACCAGGAGGTTTTATAAATCTTTTAGAACAGTTGTCTAATCGGTCAACGCTTTCTTTTGGAAAACCTTCAAAAGGAATGGGAGATTATCTTGTGAAAAAGTTTAATGTTTTAGATACATCTCGATGTTTGTTCATCGGTGATACGTAAGATATAACTTGTTTACGCCACTTTCAATTTTAATAAATATTTTTGTAGGTTATTTCAAGATATTTTATGTGGAAATGTAGCCGGTTTTCAAACTCTACTGGTCCTAAGTGGAGTTACAAAGTTAAATGATATGAAATCTAACGGAGACTCAAATATGACACCCAAATATTTTCTAAATAATTTAAGCGATTTAAATAATATTATGGCAGATAAGTTGAATGTATTGTAGTTTATAGCATTGTGTCGTTGTTACTTATTATAGTTTGCCTAAAAGCTGATTTATAGTCTCGATTCTCACATAATACTCGCAACCAAGGTCAATGTCGTTTACAAGCGTTCTCAAGAATTTCGTAGAAAAATTCCTGGGAGTTTAGTTAAACCACTAGTGTGTGTTGAATTTTAATTTCTCCGTAAAGAAATTTGCAATGTTTCCATAGTAACATATTTTTAAACTGTTGAAATAGCGAAAGTACTACTGTGTAAAACATGGCAAACATTTGTTAACCTTAATACCCAGTTTTCGTTCAAAATTTAAAAAATATTTTTATCGAGAATATAATTCACATGTCACATGGTACAATCGCCGTCAAAAAAGAAGCCCAGGCCCTAGAGCGAAGGTAAAACTTTGGACATCCTTGGGAATACGGGGATATTGTATTCGTATCATACATTCATACAATAACTATTGGCTACAGGTATAATGTCAACAATAGCCGCAATTTCCAAGGTCTTTTGAAAATGATAATAGACTATTAGGGAATCTTATTTTTTATTGTCCATTTCTAAACTTTCTACAATCCCCGCTGTAAATTAGAGCAATTGAGAACTGGTTTGTATTAACTACAGTCCGCGCGGCCAAAGGATGCCTCGTGTCGCGCATGGACGTTCGTGCATTCGGCCGCACTCGTTAACGCAATAGCGACTGAAAGCATTACCAGTGGCGTCGGTGTCGCGTTTTCAATTATTCGTCATCAAACCACAAGAAATTTTAAAATATTTTATTTATTTGAATTACATATGAACAGTAATAGTTTAAACGTTTTTAAAATAAAAAAATAACCATGTTGACAAGTAATAAATTTTATATTTGAATTAATTACAAATGAACACAACAGTTTAATAGTTTATGAAAATCAAAAGTATAAGTTCGATTTTTAATTATAGAAACAGAATAAGTGTATTTTAAGAGTATTATTCAGGATTTAAAAATTATATTTTTAGGTAATCAATGTTTATATTTCCATACACTTTGGGAAAAGTTACTCAAGCGGTGATAATTACCTACTATAATAATATTAAATACTACTAACAAATCATTCATCACTAGACCAGCCACTTTCAGTTGCTGAATCGTCCTCAAATTTATCACCAGTTTTTCGACGCACGTCAATCAGTATTTCGTTCTCTAAATATTTTTTTCCTAGTGGATTACCTTCTTAAGCACTTTTGCCAGTTTTCTTGAGGAACAGCCTAATTCTTTCCAACAATCTTCTAACGTGGTTGAAGTTAAAGGTGGTATTTCTTTGCAACATTTATGAATATTTGCTAATCTGTTGTTAATGATACTAAGGAATGTCAACTATTAGGATTTATTTAATGAGAATTTAAGCAAATGCCATTAGCTTACTGCGTCGCAAAACTACTTATTTATTTTACTATCTATTGAAAGTATTTGTTGTTTATACATATTTCTAATAAATTTGAGTATTATGAGCTTTAAAATTCATAGGACACAAAATGGTTCACTGTCGTTTTGTTGCAATTATTGTAATAAAGTTAAATTAACAAGTACGTATGTAAATTAATAACAGAAATAAATAATTAATTAGTGTAATACATGATAATAAATGGAACGTTTTGACGCACTGACATGCCGCGTGATTTTTTTTGTAACTTAATTGAAGGAAATATATGTCACTATCGAATAATAATTAATTACAGGAAAATTAAATATATAAGTTTTGTCAAACCATCAATTTTTCATTTTATCTAAATTACATATTTTCTTTAAATCTCATAATGACTCTGGAATATTACAAACCGAAAAATGAAATAAGTACTTTATGTAGTATTCTAAAATAATTTCAAATATATTTTTTTCATTTTATTGATAAATTATAAAACTGCAGTAATTATAAATAATTATTAACAATAAGAAATAAAATATTATGTAATGCTTTCAACAAATAAATAAAACAACTAAGTAATCGTTCAGGCATGCTATTTATTAAATTCTGACAAATATTACTTCCTCGGTAGCTTTCCCAAATTCTGTCAACATGTTGAACTAAAGATGGCACCGTTCTTTCACGAATTCCATTGTAATCAGCGTTGTTTCAGTTTCTTACTACGTGACTGCATAGATTTTCTATTGGGTTGAGATCGAGGAACTTGATGGGCCAACGTAGCAAATATATTCTACCATAGTTATCTTCAAACCAGTCGGAAACTTGTCTTGCAGTGTGAAAATTGCAACTATCTTGTACAAAAGTTATGGGCCCGTCCCTATCCTCCTCGGGATATAGAATACTTAATGTTGGTAGAAAGACGTCTTCTAAAACTTCAATATACCTTAGACTATTAAAAGCTGGAGGTGACACTTGCACAAGTTATCCAGGCCCAGCGCTGTGCATCCAACCCCACACTCCCGTATAGATATACGTCTGCTTGTCCTCAGTGGCGTTAGATAACGCTGATCGTATCTTACATTATTGGGACGGCATAACGTAACTGAAGCGTCTTGTGAGGACGAAAATGTTTTTTGTTCGAAAATACAACCATAGTCCAATCTCTACTTAAACTGTTTAAACAAAATTCCAAGGAGGTTGCGGCGTGTTCTGTAGAATGAAGAATTTTTCTGGCGGGCTTTCTGTGGTGAATTTCATTTTCGTGGAAACGTCTGGCTATTACTTGGGCACTGCAATGTATTTGTAATTGCTCCTTGATCTGCAAACAACTTGTAAATTGAGTTTCATTAATGAGCTTTAAGATTTCCTATCTTCTTCCGGAGTATTACGCGTGGTCGGTCCGCACGATACGTAGCGAGTGATAGCACTCCGCCTGCTTCGTAACGATCTTTCCATCTTCGTATTTGCCTTCTCTGTAATTATACAACCATTACAATCTTTTAACACTCGTAGATTCTCACTCGAGGCATATAGGTAGAATATTTTAAAATACGATTGTAGGTAAAGTAAAACCAGAAATATTTTGAAGAATTTCTCAAAAGAAACTGAATTAAAATTGTAAAGTTTTGCATGGCACCAAAAGAAAGAGATTCAAATGTGATTCCTCTAGGTTTGATTATTTTCTTAAGATTAATTGTAGTATTCAAAGTTTCACTTTTAGAATCAAAGATAATTTTCATATATATATATATATATATATATATATATATATATACTGTAATGGCTAAATTTTTTAAAAATAATTATCAATTAAATTATCTCATATAGGGTATAATTGTTATGCAACGGACTAGCTCAACATCTCATAATTGGGGATAGAGTTAATTTAGCTTTTACGCTTATTTGTTGGCAAGTGAAATACACATAATTTAATCTTTGATTTACATTTAAATGTAATCGTGTGATCATGAAATGTTTTTTGTTAAATAAATTCCAAATTATGATAAATGGATGGTATGTGGAACAGACCTTAGTTAAACCTGCACAATAACGCATGCGTAGCGTCTTAACTGAATTAAAATGCAGCCTGTCAAAAAGTCAAATAGAGAAATCTTAAATATGTGAGTTTAATTATGTTGTAATTAAAATTGAAATGTTAATAATACTAACGGTTCATTCACCTTACAGATGTTTATACCGTTTTGTTGCACAAACATATACACATATAAATAATAAACATAAATACAGGAAATTACACGAATAATGGAAACAATTTAATGGGTTATGATAAATAAAATCTCACTCATATGTGTATCTGTATATTCCCAAAAGATGTTTTCATTTGGCTGGTTCCATATTAATCTTGGGTAGACTTTTTACCATATGTGGCCGATGATACTGGTCTGTTGTTCAAAGTGGTGCTGCATATATTTCCATACTTCATCCAAGTACACTTTGTTGAAGAACGACTTTTCTTGGTGGCAATTGTGATGTTCCGTAAAATTGCTTAAATAGCTTCAACTAAGCACTGTGTTTTAAATTGTATTTTATTTAACTGCTGGTTTAAATGTTTTAGGTTCATATAACTTTAACTCAATTTCACGTTTGTTTTAGATCCCGTTATGGAATTTCGTTTATTAATTATTATACGTCGCTTCAGAAAAATAAACATCGATTCAGAGAACTGAATAATTTTATTAACGACAAAAACAAAAACACATCAACCGAAATTTGAACACGTAAATCGAAACAAAATTTATTATAATTGAAAATTATATCGGTAACCTAACTTTTAAATTTGATCGTAGGTTAAAAACAATTGTTACTGATGTCTCGACTCTTCACTAACCGCGTTTCAAAATTTCCGATAATAATAACGTAACTTAAAACTTACATGTTAACACTAACACTATCAACACCTTGACTTTTAGTAAAAAATTAAAAATTGTAAGAGTAAGAGTAAGAGAGTGAGAAATCAGGAGCAATTCCTTTTATACTATTCTGTTAGCTACAAAAATTTCAACTTTTTCTGTACCATACAAACAAAGTAACCAAGCCTCTGATTGGTTTAAACAAAATTGAAAACTTAACTAAAATACAAATTATGCCATAACTTTCTTAAAATAATTCGGATTTACTTTTTGATAACAGAATTGGAATTTGTGAATAATTCCGCACAAAACGATACCTCACGAGCCCTATATTGCTCAAAATTGTTCAATTTGACATATTATAATTTAAATTTACTTATATCTAAGAAACTCTAAATTCTACACCTAAACTAAATACATATTCGTAATCTACACGAAAAACTGTATTAGAATACATTTATTTAAACTCATATAACTTAATTATAACGGAAAATTTTTTTTCATATTGGAAATTTATGTAGTTAATCCCATTTTTATAATTTTATGTTTATTTACCTTGTACAATGTAAATTTCTACATGAAAACGAGGGAAACCTATTAATTACTCTTATAGTGTATTTTATGCTTAAATTATCCTATAAAAACTATAAATTTGCAAAAACCTTAAAATTAAAACTTTACCCAACTTTATACAATTATACTCATGATTTGCGTAAATAACGTCCAAATTACTTAAAATGTTATTCTAAGATGTTGTTATAACTGTCTTTAACATCAACACTGTTCACTTTCATTGTATTGTCTAAAACTTTGTCATCTCAAAAATCCATATTGTTAAACACACTTCTACAGAATTTGTACACAAAAAGTATTTATATGTTAAATATCCAAATGTAAAAATGTTGTTTATATTCTCTTTAATGTTTACAATGCACTACCGCTTCTCCTGCACTTTTCGTACACTATGTCTGTGAGTGAAAACTAAACCGTGTCTTCACTATAACCTTTTCTTAAAATTTAAATCTTTCCTGCATTGTAACTAACCCGATACATGTTCTACATATTATTATAAACCTACTCCGTGTGATAAACATCTGTAAGGCTTCTAAAATGCCAAAATACCTTGAATAAACTGTGAATTTATTGAAATGTGTTCTACGAACTTAATCGTACTCACAAATGTAACTCCTTCTGACCTTCTTCACATGCTCCTTATATAACCCAATGCTTTTTATGATTAAACAAACTTGTGCAAATTCCACCAAGCCTGTTTCGTTAAATCAAAATCAATTTCTTTCACTCGTCTAATATTTACTTAATAAAATTCAGTGTAAATACTAATCTATCTCAATTTGCCCACTATAAAGAATACAAGCTTATTTACTCTTGTCCCTCTTTATATTTTATATATCAATATCACAAATATATATATATATATATATATATATATATATATATATATATAAATATTAATTAGTGAAATTTTTATGGTTAATAATAGTTAATAAGTCAGAATATTATTCAAAATATTTTGATTTACTTGATAAAATACTAACCGATAGATTACAATGACGAGATACTTCACTTATTGATAATCCACTATTATCCAATCAATAATTTCCATTATTAAAGAACTCTGGTTTGCGCTAAAATATCGAGGCATTTTTAAATAACCGAATGTAACAGCTTAGAATTTAAAAACTGACACTTTGTAATGAACATAGCAACTATACTCAACTTCTAAATTTTTACATGTA
This sequence comes from Vesta saturnalis, assembly GCA_036346205.1. Lineage (NCBI taxonomy): Eukaryota > Metazoa > Arthropoda > Insecta > Coleoptera > Lampyridae > Vesta > Vesta saturnalis. Next base: position 2,772,888 of record JARFJB010001149.1, on the reverse strand, counting down.
ATTAATAGTATTCATAATACATATGTTGCATAATTTAATACAAATGTCCAAACTTTTCTAGCTAAAATTTTGTTTATTGTACATTCTGATTTTTCATTGGTTAAAATACAAACAAAAATCGATGAATAAGCTATCAAATATATCACCGCAAGTTGACTGTCAATGATTTTAATGAATAAATAGTTTACTATCAAATACAAATCGTTATAAATTGTGACTTTAGAAATATTAATAAATTAATAATAATTTGAATGTTAGTATTTATTAACGTTCATTATATTTTCTTACCAAATATAACACGTTAGTTAATAATCGATAATGATAACACTAGTTATATTATGAAAATGACTTATTTTCTTTCATTAGAAAATTGTAAAATATTGATAAACTGTTTCAATTCGTGATGTAAATTTACAAAATGACGTTTTGTTGAACACAACGTTTAAGTATACTAATATATCTGAGAAACTAGTATCAAACTTATGGTTCAGAAATATAAATAACAAAAGCAAAATGATTTCTTTAGCAGTACTAGAAACGATCAAACAGAATAATGAAAATAATTTAGATAAAATTGTTCAGCGTTGATAAATCGTTATTAATGGTTAGTAATCTACAATTATTATATTGCCAAGAACATACTAAAAACTTAATTTATAATTGAATGGTGTCATTTAGATAAATATTTCACACAGCAAAATCGACGTTGATAAAACGTATTGAAGTCTTATTTTTATTTATAAATTGGTTTAAGAATCTGTCTGTACGTGATGTAATTCAAAAATAATAAAACGACTAAATTATAAACAGAATTAATTCAGTTAAATTAAAAACCAACAAACCCTTACGTTTACAGTCTTAAACGACTAGATTCAGTGATTGTAAATAAATTTTTAATAAATGAGTCATAATTTTTTGATGTTGTAAAATTATTATTCAAAAATATAAATGTATAGGAATTTTCAAATATATTTCAACGAATCATTTAAAAAACGTATTTAAACCTATACTTGCTTAACAAATGGAAAAAAGCACAAGAACGTTAACATTAAAATTTAATTATTGTTCCTTTTATAGAAATATTGGATTCTGAATATAAAGAAAATAAATATTTGCTACTTAATACAATAGTTCTTCGATATTTCAATAAATGGAAACAAAATTACGTTAAAACATTTAAAATTTATTTGTAAAATTAGATACTATACCATTGTAAGATGAACAATTAAAGTAAAGTTCTTTAACAACAACCAAAATTATGTTAAGATGTCAATAATTTTTTTCAACACTATCACTCATTTGTACGAATATAAAAAAAATAGTCTTGTATCCGTATCAAAAATTTATACTCAAATTTCATTAAATTGTTAAGTTTCGATTCTATTAATACTCACTTTAAAAAACTTGGTAAAGCAAAAAACTTTTACTTTCTAACCAACATATACATATGTAAGATTCAGGTTATGAATAGTTTCTTCAATATCATATTTATTTATTCCTATTTTACATATCATTCAATATGATTATTGTGTTGTATTTTTGTTTTGTTTTTGTTATGTGTGCGTGTGTTGTTTGTTGTAATTATTTAATTTTTTTAGTGATTAACTTTATTAGATTTTTAATAGTATTTAATGTAACTTAGTTTTATATTTGTTCATACATAGTACATTAATGTAAACTGTATTTAATTTCTTATAGTATAAATTCTTTTAAGCTGAGTACTTTTTAAGATTTAACAATAATTTAAGGTATACTTAGTTTTGAATTTTGTTAAACGTAATAAGAATATAAACTGTATTACAATTTTTCTATAAAGATAAATTCTTTTAGTCTTTAAATGTAAATTATTAAGAAGTATTACGTAATTTCTTTCAGATATATAATTGTAAAATAGAAATATTAAGTTTTGTATTTAAATCATAAATATTATCTTTATATATAATAAATTTAAAACGTATGTTAACTTTCAATTGATAAAAAATTATTTGATAAAGATATCTTTTGTAAATTTACTAACTGTGATTTTATTTGATGTGATGTTTGAATGAATTCTCTATCATTATCAAATTGAACTTTTCACAACTTTACACTTATTATCATAAACTCGATTAAATTTTGTTAAATGTGTTTTTTTGACAAATTTCATGTTAGTTTGTGGTAGAGAGTGTTCTGGTTTGTCATCTTTAAGGCAGTTTAACATATTTAATTTTTAATGACTCTAGTTTTATTTATAAAATTTTAAATTTAATTTTTATGTTGGTTTTATACGTTTCTCAAACTGTTGTATTATGCAGGCTGATGTTTATGTTTTAATTTTTAATTTACAAAATGTTTAAAATATTTTAACAATTTTAAATATTATTATTGACTGAAGATAACTGTTTATCATTCAGATTGTATAATTTAAATACACCATTAAAAACCCCAAAAAAGATAAGTATTTTATTATTAAAAAATAGTTGCAAATTGGTTGGAAAGTCTGTATTATTCCACACCAGATATTTTTCTATGCAGGTTATAACGAATACACAAAGTATTACAACATTTTGCCTTTTGTTCGATGGTTTTGTAATGTTTAAAGGGTACATGTCATTTGGGGTGGACGCTTGCTCTTAATGTTGTTAGTTATAGGTGCTTTTGTAAGAATAATATGCAGTGTTCCTTTTGGTAACCTTGTAAGAGTATTTTGAGATTATTTCGCGTCATAGCCTGTGTATAAAGTTATGCTTTAATCTTATAATTATAAATTAATATTTTAGAACAACAAATATAAAATTGTGAACTATGAAAATTATAGGTACCCTTCTGGCTGTTTTTCTGAACAAAAATGTGAAACAGTAGCGCTACAATTGGGAGTTACCAATACTTCGCTTACAAGCGTATAGTATTTTGTTAAACGACATTTCTTTCATAGGTTCCTAGTATTTTACAAGTTTGTGTGTGTGTGTGTGTGAGTGTGTGGGTGTGCGTGTGTGTGTGTAGTGTGTTAGTGCGTAGTGCAGCGCGTGTACGTGCCGTCCGTGTGCGTGTCGTGCGTGATGCGTTTTGTGCGTGTCGTGTGTCGTGTGCGTGTGTGCGTGTGCTGTGCGTGTGCGTCTGTGCTGTGCGTTGCTATGCGTGTCTGTGTGTGTGCGTGTGCGTGTGCGTGCTGTGCGTGCGTGTTGCGTGTCGTGTGCGTGTGCGTGCGTGTTTTGCACGTGCGTGTGCGTGTGTGGCTGTATGCGGTATGTGGGTGTCTTTTTGGTCTGTACATGGGTATTTGCGCGCATGTGTGCGTATCTACGTGTGTGCCTGCGTGCGGACGTGCGTGCGAACATGCGTGCGTGTGTGTCGCGTGTATATGCAAATATCTACAGGAATTCCAGAACCACATCACGTTTAAAGTTTCATTTTCAAGGTTGCTATTATTTTTTCAGATTGTCTTTATATTCTTAGCGGTGATGAGGGGGTTTATTCGAAGCATTGTTAATTTTCATCAAATATTTTTGAAACAGCGGCATCCTTCAAAGTTATAAAATTACCAGCATATAGACTTTAAACATACATTAGTTATGTTCAGTAATCTTTGACATGGATAATTTTAAAACAAATTCTAAGTTAGATCGTTCAGATTTGTTCGATATTTAAATAACGTTAAACTTTACAAGAAAATTTGAACGCATATAATTTAAAGATAATGTAATTTTACATAGCCTTTCTGAAACATTAAAAGATTCAAGTTGGCTTAACCTATATTATCAGTATTTTTACGTTGCAACCTACATATACATATATAGGTATAGAAGGTTATGCAATCGGCCTCCTTTCATCAACGCTCAATCGACGTATTGGCTCATTTTCCAACGTGAGTTTGTATGTTTGTGTGTGTTTGTGTGTGTTTGTGTGTCGTGTCGTGTCGTGTGCGTTCGTTTCTGCGCGTGCGGTGCTGTGCTGTGCATTTATGTTGCGTCGTTTCTTTTGCGTGCGTGCGTGCGTGCGTGTTTGTGTGTGTGTGCGTGTGTGAGTTTGATGTGTGGATGTAGGTTAGTATTCACGATAACTCCAGATAACTCCAAATTTCGTGTTTAATCCTGTTTTCGCTTCTTCTGAAGCTTAGTAGATTATGAAAGTAATTCATCGGTGGTTAGGAGGGTTTATTAGAAGCAGACTTTCATCAATTATATCTGAAACAGCTGTACATTTCAACTGCATAAAAATATCAACATATAAGCCCTAAACATCAATTAATTGTGTTCTATGCAATTTTTGATACGACGCGTAATTTTGGGACAATGAAATTCCCGAGGTGGAATTTAAAATGTTGAATTTTTTCAATTCATTTTATAAGGAAATGTTTTTATATGTCTGTTGACGTCTATCTGACAGTTTTAAACATACATCTGACATAGATAATTGTTTTTGTTTTTACAATGTTACCTACTTTTGTTATGGACGTATAAGAAAGGGAATGCATACTTATCCTAAAAAAATTCTTTTAATTTTTACTTTGTAGGTTAGAAGGTCGTGCGTTGTTCCACACCAAATATTTATAGGGCGGGCGGTTTTGAAATTTTTTTTTCGAGGTTACCATCTAGATGTCTATTACATGAAGGTGTAAATGTCAATTTGACGAATTATTATTGCTGTTTTTGCAATGTTGCCAAACTTCATTATGAACGTGAGTAGAATAGGGGCACTGGCGCTGCCATTTTGTTATTTGTGACGTCATAAGGCCTAGGACATTATCTCCACTTTTTGACAGCTTCTTTTCGGGCATTTTCAACCCGATGATGGAATTTTCACTAATTTTGGTTGTATTAAGAGCCTTTTTGGCAGTTCAGCCTGAAGGTAATAAATGCGTTCGCATACAGTGTTGTGATTGGTTAGATTTGCGTCTTGCTGGTTTGGCTGAAATAGTATTCTAATAAGGGGGCCCTAATTCTATCTCAAGACAGGTATATGAACTTCTTCTAGGGCCTGAGCCCCTTGTCGTGGGCACTTTTAGTGCGAAATTTGAATTTGTAGACCCATCTAGTTGTGTATGGTCTAATAAATATTTTCTGTAATAAAGTTGGCTTTACCCAGCGGTATATTTTTGAGCGAAATTTTTGAGTTTGTTTGTGGCGTTATCTAGCCAATGTTTTCTGTAATAGAGGTTGATCATGTTCGTCTTTCTCTTGTTTCTCCCTGCTCATGTTACGGAACTCTTAATTAAAACAACTAAAGCATTATACAGTAAGTTGATTATCTCATTATTTATAACTAAAAAAGTAGTGAAAAACTTATTTACAAAATCAAGTCCACATATCCGAATGGTAATCCTGCAGCGTCATTATGTTGTAGCGGAACCATCTAGAATTCTTCTCCAGGAAACGTAAATGGTAACCTAGCGAGGATCGTCCAAAGGAATCAAAATATTCTCCGTTACCATTCTCGTCAATGTAGATAGCGGTCCAATCCTGACCTGATATAAAATAGTCTCGAGCCAAGATCTGTAATCACGGCAATTTCTTTCGATATGAATTCGTTATCAACACCTATAAACGCTTGCACGTCCAAGTATGCGTCCCTCTTCTAGAGTTGTTCCTTTTAACAGGTGAAACCACGACCACATTCCGATGTTTATCGATCTCGGTCACGTTCTCGAATTCGGCGAACACCAAACAGTTAACGGTTTCTACGAGCGCTTCTTTAAAGCCCACTTTTAGACGAAGGGAACCGTTTCTAACTAAATTCCAGTGCGCACTAGCGTTTGCAGACAAGTCAGGGGTTAGGTGGGGTCATTAAACAGGCCGTTGGGGTAATCGCTTCTCAATATATAAACTATTAGTTGTAAAGTCTGGTTGTAAGGCCTTCGATGGAGTTTATTGGCCGTCAATATATCACGACATATAGTTAATAATGCTGTGAAAATTGAATGAATTTGAGGCGCAATAACCATTGAAGGCTTTATTTGAGACAAAACCTACGATGCATCGTTTAGGTAACTGACCCAGGAAGACATTATCCTATGATTTTCGCTGTATGCCTGTAGGTATAGTTTTACGTCTGTCCTTGTAACGGAGTATTTTGTTGCAGTTGTTTCTAAAGCTTTAGCGTGCGCAATTAGAATGCTGGGGTTGGTTCGCATACGTCTCACTAGTAAACTAGCGCCCATAATTCTCGTCTTGTAAGTTGAACTGAGCGCCGCCATTAGACTAAACGTACCTCACCTCTTGATCGTATCGTACAAATTTAGCGTTTAACTAACACCGCTTATGAGAAACTTTTCTTGATTAAACAAATCCGAATGCACGTGACCAATCATCTCAACCTCTTTGCTGGTCACTGTAAGTACATGACGTTTTGAGAAACCGTTATTTTCGGGTCCCAGTATATTCATCTGCCTGGATGTATCGTTGTGCCATAAGGTATAACCTACATTGTTTACCGGTGCTACAACATTCGCGTCAGTAAGAGCTGTTTTTCTGTGTTCGCATAATTTCCAGAGGCGAAACGTAACACATACTATCCGTCCTCAATATAAATGGATTTCTAGCTGTCGTGTTGAAAATGTGATGCAGCCTTTCTAATATCGTATGTAACACACTCTCTTCTCCAGCGGCTGGATCCATTCTGTAATAAATTAAATTGTCTGTCGCTCTTACAACCGTAAAAGAACAACGATACTGAATTTCTAATATGCCGAGAACCCATGAGCCTGTTAATCTTATTCATTTTCGCAGTTGTGTAATGTAATAATACGTCATATTGTCGGGAAAATACGTCATAGAGCTCAATAACGTAAGGTATATATTTTATATATCTGTCAGCAACGAAATTTGTCACTGTACCCACGCCACTTGACCAGGTATTGTTTACGTCGTCCGTAGGCCTTCTCTTAAGATCGCTTATACGTAAACTGGCAGTTTTCTTTTTATCACTGCACTAATTGTAAAAACTTCCTCACTCCAATTTATATTTATATTTAGGATGACGTGATATACCTAAGCATTTCGCGTACGGGTTATTCCACACTTCCAAAATTTTTGCATCGTTTACAGCCTCAGGGGCCATCTTTATGCTTGAATGAGGACTATTCTTGTATGCAATCACAAGTTCTTGGAGCACATCAACATACCTGTAGGAATTTTTGTAGGTGAAATAACGCCACACCTTTGTTTTCAATGTTTTGTTAAATCTTTCAACTGCAGATGATTTTACATCAGGGTTATTTGTTACATAGAAATTGATATTTCATTTCTTGAAAAAGTTTTGACACTGATAGCCACAAGCTCTTGCCTTTATGCCTCTGTAGATTTGTTGGTGTATTATCACTTTCCTTAATATATATATATATATATATATATATATATATATATATATATATATATATATATAGGGTGGCCACCACCAACGCGTCGGTCTCTAGCACCCAAACGACTGAATGTTTTCAAAATCTGTTTTGGCGAGAATATGTAAGCCTTCTAGGACTATAATCTAAAATTAGTTTGATTTATACAGGGTGATCTACAAACTTGTTACTTATCAAAGCTATATTATTTTAAATGGAATACCCTCCTTTTTAATTTTTTTTTTGAAATACGGTGAAAAAATAAGGTCGACTTTCATTAAAGTTCCCTATACCTAAACCTTACAGTTTCCGAAATATTTAACATTTTTTGAAAATGTAGGGTTGTCAAAATTTTTCGATTCAGAAAAGATGAGACAATCTAATCTAGCTCACCGTAATAAGGATATTTGGAAGTACGTATTCTGTTGTTTATTGTTTCAAATCATAATTTATAAAATACAAAGAATAGCGCGTAAAGTTAACAAACTCCAAAGTTAAATATCTTTGTTATTTTAAATACAACGCCCAAGAAATTTTTATCGTAATGGAATAGTCTTTTGACAATAGTACGAATTGTATTAGGGTTCCCTATACCTAACTTCAATACTTTTCGAGAAATTAGTGTATTTGTTACATTTTTAGAAATTACGCCAATAACTCATGTCGATCAGTTAGAATTCTGTGATTTACAAAGGTTACAAATGTGTTAAACGGTTTTTGGTTTATTAAGGTTATCAAGGTTATACGGTTGGTGGTCTTAAAAAAGACCGTTTTACATTATGCACCGAGAGCCTACTGCTGGATTTGTTACTACAGTAAATGTTCAAACTGATGACCGTCTTCTTGAATGCATAGTCTAATTCTTCCTTCCAAATTTTGTCTGACTTTTCTTAACATATCTGGAGTAATTATGTCCACCGCATTTCTAATTCTCTCTTTCATATTGTCTGCAGTAGTAGCAGGAATATTGTAAACAATATTTTTAATATATCCCCATAAAAAGTAATCCATTGAAGTAAGACAAGGCGATCTTGGTGGCCAATGACATGGTCCGTTCCTTCCAATCCATTTATTAACAAATTTCCTAGTTAAATAATTTCTAACTCTACGATCAAAGTGTGCCGGTGCCCCATCTAATTGTAGCCACATATTCCCTCTAATGTTTAACGGAACGTTTTCGAGAAGTGTCCAAAAGTCTCGCTTTAAAAATCTCAAAAATTTTCTACCATTTAAATGACCATTGAAAAAGTATGGTCCAGTTACCTGATCTCCAATAATTCCTGCCCATACGTTTATGTTCCAACGATTTTGGCGGTCAACAGTATTAAAAGCATGCCTATTCTCGGTATCATAATAGTGAAAATTATGTCTATTTACCAAACCGTTATTGTGAAATGTTGATTCATCAGTAAAAAACGAAATTTAAAAATCTTGTTGATCCCCTATTTTTCAATTGCCCACAAACAGAAATCTATTCGTTGTTGAAAGTCATTGCCATACAAATTTTGATGAATTTCTATGTGATAAGCATGAAATTTGTGTTTTTGAGAACTCTTTCACACTTCCTCTACTTAAATCTGTTTGTCTAGCAATTACTCTAGTACTAGTGTGGGAATTTTCAGCGATAGATCCTAATACTAAAAACTCACTATCTTCATTGCCAGTTACCGGTTTAGTTTTATTAGGTTTTGATAGGCAGTGTTACCTGTGGCTCGAAATGTTTGTAAAAGCCTTTCAAAAGCTCTCGTATCAGGATGGTTGCGATCAGGGTACCTTTGGGCATAAACCCTGGAAGCCAAAAGACAATCTTCATGGCATTCTCCTATGGTCAACACCATATCCACTCTCTTGCACTGAATATTTCATTGTAATGAAAAATCATCAATAGTTATAAACACTGTCGTATTTTGAAATACGTCAAATATGACAGAAATGTTTATAAATCAAAGAATTCTAACTGATCGACATGAGTTAATGGCGTAATTTCTAAAAATGTAACAAATTCACTAATTTTTTCGAAAAGTATTGAAGTAAGGTATAGGGAACCCTAATACAGTTCGAACTATTGTCAAAAGACTATTCCATTCCGATAAAAATTTCTTGGTTGTATTTAAAATAACAAAGATATTTAACTTTGAGTTTGTTAACTTTACGCGTTATTCTTTGTATTTTATAAATTATGATTTGAAACAATAAACAACAGAATACGTACTTCCAAATATCCTTATTACGATGACCTAGATTAGATTGTCTCATCTTTCTGAATCGAAAAATACTTGAATTTTTTGACAACCCTACATTTTCAAAAATGTTAAATATTTCGAAACTGCAAGGTTTAGGTATAGGAACTCTAATGAAAGTCTACCTTATTTTTACACCTTATTTAAAAAAAAATTAAAAGAAGGGTATTCCATTTAAAATAATATAACTTTGATAAGTAACAAGTTTGTAGATCACCCTGTATAAATCAAACTAATTTTAGATTGTAGTCCTAGAAGGTTACATATTCTCGCCCAAACAGATTTTGAAAAATTCAGTCGTTTGGGTACTAGAGACCGACGCGTTTGGTGGCCACCTGTATATATATATATATATATATATATATATATATATATATATATATATCTTCACCAAAATGCGTTTTAATGTGTTATTACCCTTAATGGAGGAGACCGTCTTAAACCTACTCTGCAATACCGTCAACTGTTATTCTACAGACTATGTCAACTCATTTGTTTAGTTAATTAGATAAAGGTATGAGTGTTACGCTATTTTTAATTAATAACATTATGTGGGTACGTATTTGTGGGTTTTAAGCTTTGTAGTGATTGATTCGCATATAATAATAGTAAACCATTACAACTTACATCTTTTATGTCCGTTATAGCAATTTGTTATTTTAAACTGTGGCTGATTTTAAGCAAGCATGCTGTAATTAATCCAACCAAATCAGTAATTTTGAACTGTAAGCTGGTTTTCCCAAACTGTGAGTTATGATCTGATTTTATTGAGGTTGATTTAGTTGATTGACTGAGGCTGATCTATTGATTTGATTGAGCATCATTAGTGTGAAATTGATATGCTTAATTAATTTGATCTGATCTGATTAATTGATTTGTTTGTTTGAGAAAGAGCCGAGGGGAGAGAGAAACGGATAAACGAGAGAGAAGAAAACACTCGCTACTTTAAAAATACACCACTATATGGTGCCACAAACAAACAAACTCTAATTAGTCTTAGAAATGTCTCGCTACTTTAAAAATACACCACTAGGTGGCACCACCTTTATTACAGAAAATATTCATTAGTCTATACACAATTAGATAGCGCCACAAACAAATTCAAATAAATCAACAAGTAGTCAAATACAAATTCAATTTTCCCGCCATAACCAATGCAGAGCCTTAGGCCTCCAATCAGAGCTCAGAGGCTAGGTGGGGACTAAAGACCAATCACAAACCAGAGGGGCGGATGCAGGCACGACCATTCAAGTAAAAGTAGCTGCCCTTACGACCACCAATCAGAACACTGTATGCGCACGCATTTTCCTACTTTTCAGGGGCGGAATTGCCAAAAATGCTCCTAATACAACCAAAAGGGCCCTAATTAAAGGTGAAAATTCCATCAAGGAGTTGAAAATGACCCCCGAAAAGAATCCGTCAAAAAAGTAGAGGGGAAGGTCTCCCAGGGGGCGGGGCCTATGACGTCAAAAATAATAAAATGGCGGCGCAGGTGTCCCTATTCTACTAACGTGCTACGAAAGAAGTTGTGTAATAGTATACTGTGACAATAGATTGGAAGGTAATGAAAATAGCTTATGACACAGAGGTAATATTTTGGATGTGAAAATAAAATAGTATTTAAAATACATGTATGAAATTGCAAAAAAATACTAAATGTTTAAATAATTAATAAATTTTTGGCCAATGGGATTTTCAAATAATCGTTACAATTAGATATTAGAAAAATTATTGGCAGATAATTTACGCATGCGGCGCAAGTTTTTAACTTAAAATGTTTTAGGTTCGAATACGAGCCGCGCAGCGGCGAGTTTTCTAGTCATCTAGTGCGATAAAACCGATAATAAAACGAGTTTCTCATACATTTTTTTATATTTTCGTATTTATGTTGAAAATTAAAATAAATGTAAATTTAATTTGCTACTTTGAGCGTCAATAAGTTACATACTTTTGAAGTAGGAAACGAGCGAAATATGTTAAATCAACAAAATATGAAATAAAGTGTAGTCCGATATAGTAAAAATAGATTATACATAATCTCCATAATTTACATTAAAGTTAACAAATATATAGAAAAGTGTTTCTCAACGTTAAATGAAGGTCACATTTTACACATAAAAATGTGTGAAAATGTAAAACTTAACTTACTTTCATGTGTTTCAATTGTTTGATAAATAATCTACAATTTTTAATACACTAAAATCCCAACCGCATGCTGTGAGTGGTCTGACCTTCAGTCTGTGATGTACCACAATCCGTGCATCTGTACCTATTTTATTTTATAAATTAGAAGGCGAGTTGAATTGAAACCATCTAGTAAACATGGGTGGCTTTTGTATATTTTGATATAAATAAGGTGTGCTTTGAGTTAGGCTGTTAAATAATTGAGAGTCGTTGCCGATTTTGATGTTTTGAAAGATAATGAATGTTTTTGGTCTTACAAAATGGAATAAAAAAGTAATGTTACATATTCACTAATTGTATTTTCTTTCAGTAAACGCTTATAATATTTTAATCTCAACAAAAGGGGAACTGAATTATAAGAATAATTTAACTTTATTTGAAGATAGAAGGTTTTTTATAAATTGAACTAGATAATAATTGAAATTAGTATATGATTCGTATTACAATACCATGGTAATGGTGACTATTTCATCTAATAGAGCTTAGTATCAGTGATAATTTGAAAGTTGATATTACATCAAGATCTTGTTATTTAATGCAGAGAAAATATTTTATTTTGACATGCTGATACCTTATTTATGACGTTATTCTTATTGTAGTATAAGGCGATGGGGTTCTTCTTCGTGGTTCTTTTACTCAATTAGCAATAAAGGTAGCAGGACTATATTCCATTTGCTTATAAATTTATAGACTCTGTTTTATTGTGTTGCCTTTATTTTATCCTCCCTTAGATACCGCAACACATGTATCCCGTAATTTCACACAACGTAAGTGGTTCTACTTGGTTTTTCATTACGATCATTTGGTTTAAATAAGTTCGCGTAATAACCTTGTTTTTACTTTCGAGTTGTGCAGTCACTAGACTAGCCTGAGTACCTTAAAAGGCTTAAGTCGAATTTTAAAGGGTCGTCTTCTGTTTGAAATTTACCTGAACCGTCTCCATTTAACACAATATTTGGCAAGCGGCACATTTACATCATCATAGTTTAAACTAACCCGGTTTGCTAGTGATTTCTGTTTGTCACTTCCATGAAAAAACGATACTATTTCACTAATAACATGATTTATTACTCTCTGATTTTCTCGGACGTACCTTAATATCAAAAATTGTGGGGTTGCAGAAATATATAAGGTGTTTTTTTAATAGTAGGTACAGGGCGGATATAAATACGCAAATAAAATAATAAACAATACAAGTCTAAAGTTAAATTACAACTAAGCTTGGTGCCTACTTCAATGTAATTTATAGAGGGTGCCACATAGGTCACACTTGTGGCATAAATGTGCGCTAAACTTTTTGCTGTTTAAGTTAGCTCCATTTTTGGAAAAGAATAGCATAGCTACATCATTTTAATATAAAAAAAATTATACTTGTCATTAACCCTAAAACTTAACGGTTTACGAGATAATCGCATTTTAGAGATCAGCTGCGTGATTTTTATTTAATTATTCTTTTCAAGAAATGTAACAGGCGTATACGCTAATATAGGTAATATGATGACAATTATTAAAGTATAGTAGGAGTTAACATTAGAAATATCCTAATAGGAAAGCAATACATTTTCTTAGGAAAAGAATTAAGAAAAACTAATCCAAATAACATTATAACTATAATTGTGTCACATTAAATGTTCGATATGTCCTCCATTCTCATCGATTCATTTATCTACACGTTCCATAAAAGATCATTTCATATTAACCAATATCATTGAGCCAAAAGAACCCGCTGATCTATTTATTTCTTCCCAAAGTTGGTCGCGGGTGTTTATGGGATCCTTATAAACAAGTTGTTCCATTGCACCCCATACACAGAAATCGAGAGGATTTAATTCTGGGCTACGTGCTGGCCAAGGGAAATGGCTACCACGACCAATCCAGAGTTATTTAAATGTTTTGACTTCTCTCGTATAATGCGGCAATGCACGATCTTGCATGAACTACATATTTTGTTTTATATTCAGTGGCAAACCTTCCAATAAATCAGTGAAGTTATTTTGCAAAAATGTAAATAACTCTCACCGTTCAAATTACGGGGTAACTCGTATAGTCCTAAGAAAGTGTTACCAATGATCCCACGCCATACGTTTATTTTAAATTCATTTTGGAAGTGTCTTTCTCTTTTAGCATGGGGATTTTCATTTGCTCATATATGATTATTCCTTAAATTAAAAACATCAATAACATTAATCTAACCTAATAGGCGGTACAATAGTCCTTTTGGAACGTCTGAGAGCAGAAGTAATACTAATTGGATCGCGCGACATATCTACATCACTGAGAGAAGAGTTTCTGGGATTGGAGCAGATTCGTTTGTGGGAATTTCTATATTTTCAAGACCCCTGAGATTAAAGTTAGGAGTTTCTGTATTTTCACCAGTACCCTAAAGACCCACGTTGGAAGAGTCAGTAATGGTTGCCGCAGAACTTCATTAGCTGTAACATGTTCAATGGCTCTCGGTGGGACAGGTATAAGTAGTTGTTTTAAATGATCCGCGTGCATGAATTTTATCACTTCCTCTACCAATACTAGGTACGTTACTGGACTTAGTACTTTACAAACTTTTATATCCTTCCATTTTGGTTTATCTTTATCAATTAAAGCTAGTGCTTTTTACCCTTCATAAAACATGCTCCTCGTTCCTCTCAATTCTCTTTCTACGGCTATTTTTCTAGGATTTGGCCTAAGTAGGTGGATTTTAGTCCTTGGTTTGGTTTTGAAGATGATCTGGACAGGACTTAATTTGGTCACACTAGTCAGTGTATTTCTAAATGAGATAAGAAAGTTGTCAAGTTGGTGTTGAATCGGCAGCTTTTTTGTTTCCTATAACTGTTTTTCTAAATTCCTTTTGATCGTACTGACTTGTTTCTGTGCAAATCCATTAGAAATAGGGTGGTTCGGAGGTGAAAAGGTGCATTTTATTCCGTTACTCAAGCAAAATTTTTTATATATTCGTTCCAGAGAATGGAGGACCATTGTCTGACACGATTTCCTCAGGTAACCCATAGGTTGCAAACGTGGTCCTTAGTTTTTCAAGGGTTTTATCAGCCGTCGTTCCACCATGCATGATATGTATGTCTAACCATTTTGAGAAACTGTCAACAACAAGTAAAAACGTATATCCAAATTTATAAAAAAAAATCAATATGTATTCTTTGGAACATTTTACTTGTTCTGGGCCAAGTTGCTGCCACAGGAGACGGTGTTTGTTGGTGAATCTGACAGCACTCGCAATACCTTCATCAATAAGACGCCACCAGACCTCACTTCGCGCGAGTAATTTCATTTTTTAGTATTCCCACTGTAAAGGGACGCCGTCAGATATCCCAATTTTTTACTATTATTAATTAGTTTCCTAAAGTTTATTAGCAAGACGCCGTCCTTTATCAAAATCATGATTAATTATTTACTAAGTAAAATACCAGTACTGATATAATATTCACGGAATTTATTAAGATAAAGTGACTCGCTAAATGCACAGGTGCAACCATTATAAGAATTCGTAGAAGTTTTAGTAAAAGTTAAACATATTTCATAACGTTGCAGAAAATTGCACAATAATTAATCATGCATTCTCCCTCCAGACGTAAATCCCAAAAACGTTTAAAAGTTTGTATACGTCAGAGCATCTTCCGTCAATACTGGCTTACGGAATCTCACCCCCAAAGTTTCGTAACCACCCTCGAAAATTCTTAATAAAAACGCGGCACGCGTTGCAAAAAGGAGAAATAAATCGGTCGGTCGATAACCTAATCTAATCGAATCTACTCGAATCGACCTCTCGCGAAAAGAAGCCCGCTACCAGAAGAATCAGAATAGAAATCGTGTGCTCTATCGCCGCGTTCGCGCCGACTACTACCGTTTAAAACCGCCAACCTGTAACCGCCGTACGAAGTAGAAATCGCGACTCCGCGACTTGATAGCATCACTGAAGTCAAAGGGTTAGAGTTGCAGAGATCTAACGTTGAAAGCACGTAAGTCGAGATAAATACAATACTATACACCTGGTGAGAGGGATATGCAGGGTTGTAAGCCCGACATACTCTTTCATTACTAGACACCTACACTGTGGAGTTTGGAGGGTAGTTGCCCGACATTCCTTTTGTTTGGTTTAACGGGTGGTTGCCCAGATTGCTAACAAAGGAGACCCACACACACACTTACACTATGGAGTTTGGAGGGTAGTTGCCCGACATTCCATTGACCGCCGGAGATCCATTTGTTTAGTTTAACGGGTGGTTGCCCAGATTGCTAGCAAAGGAGACCCACACCTACAAATTTACACTAACACTAACACTAAAAACACACCTCGACAAACATACCAGCAACCGCAGAGTACCGGTAACTAAAACCTCGTCGGAAGATTAAGCTGAACACCTAGTTAACGCCGTTAATCCAGTAATATAGAAACGTAACCGTAAAAACTAGACGTGTTCGTCAGTATTAAATTTATCGCCTGTAATAAAACCACCGTCGCCACCACCGAGAAACGTAAGTTACCCCCTTTACAATTAATAAGATTGTTACCTGTAAACCAGAAATTATCCGATAACATATTTCGTGTTAAATAAATCAAATCATTATTGTTAGACGCGAAAAATTCACTTTAGTAGAAAACGAAGGTTTTATATTTTAAAATCGGCCAACACAACAAAAGTATTGTTATTTAAATAAAAACCTGTGTACTAAAGTAATTAATATCGGAAAAGAAACAAATAATCCGCAGCTACCGTGTAGAAGCTACCTTCAAAACGAAAAGCTTTCATTTATTTAAAAGGGCAAAATTGAATTTAAACATGAATGAGTTTATTTTCATAAGAAAAGCAGGTATAAAATTAGATCACTTTCATACATTTGAAAACCGACCGCTTTAAAATATCGATTATTTATTTAAAGGCAGAGCATTGAACTTGGTGTTTTATCGCACACGTGTTTATAACAGGGTTATCTTGCTACCAACTTCTGTAGTTTATACAGGGACGCATTCAGGTAAAATTATTTATTTTATTTCGGCAGTTAAACAGTATAAATTGAAACCGGTCAAAGGACGCAAATTAAAAGTCAAAACCCAACCCTTCTATTAATGTTACATTGGAGAAACTCCAGAGGACCACTTAACCCTCCGTCCCAGAACCAACCAGAAAATAGTATATCAACTTGACGATCCTGCCAGGAAAAGGAGAATCCACCAGAAAATATATTTGTATATCATAGCTAAGTAGTTTAAATTAACAGTATTAGATTTATAAAGAAATAATAGGGAATAAATGTATATAAACTTTTTTTAATCTATTTGTTCAAAGTGTTGAGAGCCTGAATAACGAACCCCGATCCTTATTTTGCAAGTACAAAATTCCGACTGAGCTAAAAGCGCAAAGTGAGAATTATTCATTAGTAGTAATACACTTAACAGTTAAACCTCCATTTCCGTCACGAGGAAAGGACCGACATTACACCACATGCTGGTTATGTAAAATATCTAAGACCTGTTTTCTTAGTGTATAAGGGATTACTACGCGGTTACCTACTAGCAAGCATCCATTTTCCACAAACAGTTCATTTCTTCGGTTAAAGTGTGGTTTTAGACCAGTTTCCGATACATAGTTTGGCCATCCTCTCCTTGTAATGTCCAACACTTTAGATAATATTGTATCTTTTTGTGTCTGTTCGACTATGTGTAACGAAGTTAAAGGAATATTATAAATATCAAAGGAAAATAACGGGATATTCCAAGCATCAAGGGATAATACACATTCTTCCTCTTTAGAAGTACCTGGTAACGGTGATCTAGAAAGAACATCGACATGGGCCATATCTTTCCCTTTGCGATAGCATATATTATGGTCAAAAGTAAATACTTCCAATGCCCATCTTTGAATTCTGGAAGCCGCTAATACGGGTATGTTTTGATTTTCCCCAAATATTGCTTGTAATGGTTGGTGATCAGTTAATAACTTAAACTTGTTCCCGAAAATAAAATTTTTAAACTTTCTCAATAGCTAACGCCTCGTTCTGCAAATGAGCATAATTTTATTCAGATTTGGATAAAGTTCTGGAAATGAACATGACAGGATGTTCTACTCCATTAATGATATGACTTAGAACACCACTGATTCCATATGGAGATGTATCACAAGTTACAATTATCGGAAGTTTGGGGTTGAAGTGTACTAAAGCCTTGCTTTCTGCAATTATTTGCTTACTCTGATCAAAGCAGCTTTGGCATTCGGAGGTCCGATTAAAAGGTATGTCCTTCGTTTCTAAATCATATGAGGGTTTTAGTACTGTAGCGTCCTGGGTAAACATTTATGATAATAATTTAAAAGACCTACATACGATCTTAATTGAGTTAAATTTGTAGGTGAGGGTACCTTCAAAATTGCATCAATTTTTAATTTTAAACGTATTATTCCATTTTTCCCTAGAGGGTGACCTAAACAATCTACCTTAGTCACAAAAAAATTGCACTTTTCCAAGTTAACCTTTAAGTTATATTTAGATATACGTTCTAGTACCTTTAAAACACTTTGTTTTGCGTTGTCTAGGGATTTCCCGCCTATGATGACATCATCTAGGTAACAGGCTATTAAAGGTAGGTATTTTAAAATAGTATCCATGACAGATTGAACTAAAGAGGGGGCTGCAGATACCCCAAATGGTAAACGAGTAAAAGTAAATAAACCAATGTGAGTATTAATTGTTAAGAGTTGTTGACTATTTTCTTGCACTTGAAGTTGTAAATATGCGTTTGATAGATCTAGCACAGAAAAACATGAACTTCCCGCTACCTTATAGTAAATATCCTGAATTAGTGGTAGGTGGTAATGTTCAGTTTTTAAATAAGGATTTAGTGTTACCTTAAAATCTACGCACAACCTTATCTTGCCATCCTTTTTGGGCACAATGACTATAGGACTAGCCCATTCTTTTGACGTACTTGTTTAATAATACCGTTTTTCTGCAACTCAGACAATTCTTTTTCGACTTGTTCCCTAAGGGAATAAGGTACAGAATAAGCTTTGTGAGAAACAGGTATAGCTTGTCCTTCAGAACCAGACCTTTACAAATTTGGCTTTATTTTGTGTGAAAACAATAGGAAACGACCTTTTAATTTCAGATGTATCTCTAAAACAATCAGATAAATTATTAACACTGCGGCTAACATTATTGACTAATACGTCTCTCCACCGTGGTATTTGTTGGCCTAACCAACTTCTACCCAGTAACGGGGTAAAATTACTTTTAGACTATACTACTATTAAGGGTAGTTCTTTGACACAGTCAGATGCAACTGACTACACCCTTCACGTTTATGTTGTCTCCCGACACTGTTTTTAATTTAGGTTTAAATTCTTAAATGTAGTAGAAAATACTTGTGGTATAATACTGACACTAGCTCCAGTGTCCACCTCAAATTTTACTGGGTCATTTTCAATAGTTACTTCTTTATGTAGTGACTCACTAGGTTGTTTGATATTACCTATTTTAATAATATTACCGACTTCTAGTTCATCCGCGACTTGTTTCTCGACATCTTTTCTTTTTACATAATGAACAGTGCTAATCTGTAACTCTTCAGACTCTTCATTTTCAGATTCATCTTCATGATCTTCACTAATTTGATAAACTGTCCTTCTACAAACTCTTGATGTATGTCCTTTTCTCTTACATTGAAGCACTCCACACTTTGGCAGGACATGACTCTGGATCGTGAAATCTTGCACACCGATAACACGACTTATTACCACTTGAACTTTCACTAACTTCGACTAACAGGTATTCTCGATGACCCAGACCTATTCATATGAAAATTTGGACTGGACTCAACTCTTTTTTTACGAAAATGTAACTTGTTTACGACATCAGAAGGTAAGACCTTGCCTGACCCTCTGCTAATTCTATGCCTGACGTAATTTTTACAGCACTTGCAAAATTTAACGTTTCTTCTATTAATAGCCTTCTGATCTGAGACTGCAGACGAATTTGTCTCTCAGCGCATCATGTAAAAACTGACCAAAACATCAGTTTTTTACTAAATTTTTCAATTTTATGGTAAACTTCATGATATTTTCATGCGACTCTTGATGACAGTTATAAAATTGGTGACGTTCAGCTATTACCAAATGTTTGGGAGTATAATATTTCTGCAAGGTTTCTAAAAGTTCAATATAAGATATGTCTGTTGGTAACTCTAGAGCTAATAAACCAAGGAAAAAGGTTGTACGCTTCTCCTTCAATAAGTGTGAAGAACATGCATACCTTCTTACCCTCTTCTACCACATTGCTTTCGGATAACGGTTCAATCCGCTCCAGGTATGACAAAACATCAGTTTCTTTTGGTCTGAATTGTTCTATACTACCTATTAATGCCATTTCTGTAATAACTACGTATTGACTTACTAGATAGAACACTTCTAAACTTTCACTTGAACAAGATTATAAACAATCTTCCTATATATTAAAATTTTCTCAGCTTAAAGGATATTCTACAGCAGTATGCGATCATCTTCACTATTTTAATTACGACCAAAGGTTGGATCGGGAATCGTCGCCATTTGATGTGTTACTAGTTTTTACAATGATTTCTCTACGTTAATTTTTCGGTGACAGAAAGTTTTTCATGCCTCGAATGCTGTTTTTCCAGCGGTTACCTGTTAATACCTTGGAAATACATCAAGCGTAACTAGAATTATTATTAAAACCCCCCTACGGTGGTGTTCGAATGCCGTTTGAACTAAAGAGATTGAGGATCTTGTTCAGAACATATAACTAAATTAACTATCAAGATTACACGAAAATTGTAATTATAAGTTTTTCATCAAACTGCAACGCTCTCTGTATATCAAAGAAGAAAACTAAATGTATTCGGGATACAACTGTACTTTTGAAATATTTTAAGATCAAGTATTACGAACGACTACACGAATACAAAAATTACGGTACAACCCAACAAAATCTATCACTTTTAATAACGAAGCGTGTTGGTTCAATAGACACAAATAGCTTAGTAAGTACGTGTGTTCTTAACCTCTGTCACTATTTTTGTACATCAAACGTAAATTGAATCAAATTGCATTATACGAAGGTTAGAGCAATTTATATATATATATATATATATATATATATATATATATATATATATATATATATATATATATACATTTTCAACATAATAACTCAGATCGTTTTGTATCATACGTAACTGCTCACAAATATAGTTTAAATCAGGAAGGAAAAGTGCAGTTTGTGGACTAGATCTCAGAAAATAATCTTTTGCGAGAAAAGGGTATTTCTTGGGTAGACTGACACGGGGTAATAACCTGAAGAGAATATGTATAACGCCAAGAAATAAGGTTCCACTTAATTTGATATCTATAAAATTAACGTTTATTTTTGGTTTTGCATCCAGATTTGTACAACATTTAGATAATGGCAGACGGAACAAATTACCCATAAAGAAATCTAATCTTTATTATCTTGAGAATGATGATATTATTCAGATATTGAATGTCTGTCACATGATGATGAGTTGCAGTCAAGCTATGAAACAAATACATAACGACATTCTAGATAAGATTATAGGTCAGCGCCTAATAGTGTACTTGCATTTGTTGTTGATGGTGCCAGTGTTGTTAAAATTTGCGAAGTTATTTAACAATACAACTTTCAATCGTTGCAGGTAAGTTTCTTTGTCAACGCTTCTTAAGGCTGTGTTAAATGTTTGAAGGTTTTTGCATTTTAACTGAAGGTGGTCTAAAAATGTCTCCTTCATATATGCTAAGTTCTTACAAATATGGTAACAATGTCTCTGGTCTGCAGTACTTTGCAAAATGAATACGCGCCGGGTACATTTAGACATTTTACACGGAGGAGTTTTGGACATGTCCAAATATGCCACCCGGACTTATTTGTTACAAAACTAATTAAAAAAATAAGGTTTTCATTATCTTTTCATAGATAGTCAGACATAACAGGAAAACATCGGGGAAATATATCTGAGAAGGCAATTCAGGCCGCTGTAAATGATGTAGAAAATAAAGCATCAATTAGCGAGATGCCTGCAAATTAAGATCAAAGAAACGCTTTTCGGAGAAAACAAGAACCAAAAGTAGCAACAATGAACTAAATAAATCGCAGTGAAAATATTCAAACCGTAAAATACTCCCCGCCGCCTAAGTTTTTACTTAATTAACATATCCGACATGCATTTTGGTCTCACACACAACAAAACACGTAAGCTGGAGTCTAAACTTGCAGTTGGAAAGGGAAAGAAATATCTTGCTTCGTGGGATTTACACTTGAGAGCGGGAGAAGATTCGATGTTGTTTTAAGAAAAGACATCCTGAGCTTTCCTACCGTAAAGTGGAAAACGTCAGTTTAACCAGACCTAGCGTATTTAATTAACGTACACGTGGTGATGAGTAAAAATATAACTCGGACGAGACGAGCATTACGACATTCGTTCAAGTTCCGTAAGTAATTGCACAGAGTGGTAAGAAAGAAGTATGTCAGACAGTTTCAGCAGAACGTGGTACACTTGTAATCTTTTGCAGCATCACTGTGGCTACAGGAGATTTTATTACATCTGTATACGTATTTCCACGGATTCCAATGAAATATTACTTGTTTGGCTTCTCCTACGAGTTTGGTATGCATCGGTTCAAAAACAGGTTGGATGACTGCCGTAATATTCGTGAAAGTACTAAAGCAGGTTAAAAAACATTAATTGCACCAGTGAAAATCTAGTTTTGGTGGACAACCACGAAACTCACATTAGTTTGTCTGCTATTTGGTACTGTAGTGACAATGGAATTAAATTGCTCTCATTCCCTTGACACTGCAGGTTCAATATACATCTCTAGTATGTTGGAGTTTATGGGATGATTAAGTCAAGGTGTAAATAAACATTCAATTATTGTAGGAGTATAAACTCTAATTTGATCGTTGTTTTCACAAATTTTTCAGAAGGGGATTTTATTTCATGGTCTTTGGGAAAGAGAATGAAACACGTACGAGACAACCGACAGCATTCATATATTCTAGATGACCTGTAAGAAAAAGTATTTACCAGTAAATCCTCTAAAAAGGCAAAAAAATAGTAACAATTGTTGATATTCCGCCCTACCCCAAAGCTCCACCACGAAAAACACCAAATAAATCAACGGAAGGAAGTTCGCGTGTGTGACTGTGTGTGAGTGTGAGTGAGTGTGTGTGTCAGTGTGTGTGTGTGTGAGTGAGTGAGTGAGTGTGTGTGTGTGTGTGTGGGTGTAGTGGTGTGGTGGTGGTGTGGTGTGGAGTGTGTGTGGTGATGTGTGTGTGTGTGAGTGTGTGAGTGGTGTGTGAGTGTGTGTGTGTGTGGTGTGTGGTGTGTGTGAGTGTGTGAGTGTGTGTGAGTGTGTGTAGTGTGTGTGAGGTGTGTGTGAGTGTGTGTGTGTGAGTGTGATGTGTGGAGGTGTGTAGTGTGTGAGTGTGTGAGTGGTGTGTGGTGTAGTGTGAGTGTGTGTGAGTGTGTGGTGTGTGTGTGTGAGTGTGGTGTGTATGTGTGGTGTGTGTGTGAGTGTGTGTGTGTGGTGTGTGTGTGTGTGTGTGTGTGTGGTGTGTGTGTGTGTGTGTGTGTGTGTGTGTGTGTGTGTGTGTGTGTGTGTGTGTGTGTGTGTGTGTGTGTGTGTGTGTGTGTGTGTGTGTGTGTGTGTGTGTGTGTGTGTGTGTGTGTGTGTGTGTGTGGTGTGTGTGTGTGTGTGTGTGTGTGTGTGTCGTGTGTGTGTGTCGGTGTCGTGTGTTCGTGTTCGTGTGTTCGTGTGTTCGTGTGTTCGTGTGTTCGTGTGTTCATGTGTTTGTGTGTTCTGTGTTCGTGTGTTCGTGTGTTCGTGTGTTCGTGTGTTCTGTGTTGTGTGTTGTGTGTTGTGTGTTGTGTGTTGGTGTGTTTGTGTGTTTGGTGTTTGTGTTTGTGCGTTGTGTGTTTGTGTGTTTGTGTGTTTGTGTGTTTGTGTGTTTGTGTGTTTGTGTGTTTGTGTGTTTGTGTGTTTTGTGTTTGTGTGTTTGTGTGTGTGTGTGTGTGTGTGTGTGTGTGTGTGTGTGTGTGTGTTGCGTGCGTGCGTGCTTGCGCGCGTGCGTGTGTGTGAGAGTTTGTTAGATATCTTTTGAACCATTAAAGCTATCGATATGAATTTTGGTACAAAAATTCTTTGCCACAAAATCTAGGTCAAGCTCGTTAATGTGCAAAATCCAACCAGAGACGGGGCATTGTTAGGGGCTTAGAATATTAAAAAAATTTATTGCTTTAAATTTTAAAAAGTTACAAAAGTAAAAATGCAAAGCAATAATTTTTATATAGTTTCAAAATGAAGGAAAATAATAATCAGTAGCGCACCGTTTTTAGGGTGCCAAATTGTGCATTTTTTAATTTATTAACCGATTCCTTTGAAAGTCACGTATTGGGAGGTTTTAAGTATAAATGATTTTTCAAAATTAAACATTTCAAAATGGGTCACTATCGCGTTTAAAAACCGATATTACTCAACTTCAGGTATTGTGGGATTCGAAGTTGCTTATTACAAATTTTGGTCAAAATTTGTTTACATATATGAGAAGGCAGTGTGGCAGATAATTTTGCAGCGAGTTTTGTTTGATTTGTATCATTTTTCTATAAACATTGTGCAAATATTTGCCCAAAAGGGATACTGCAATAAATCATATTTCTTGGATACGATTAACGCTGAAGGATAGCGTAAGAACTAAGTGTTTTGCCAATCCAAGGTTACCAAGTGATAAACAGTTGAAAAAGAATGGACAGGTATTTTAGCATTTTCAGTTTCAAAGAGATCATTGTTACCAAATGGTATAATAACCAGCAATTGTTGACTGTTACTAAATTCGTTAGAATTGGAGAGACGAACTTTGATGGCAGTAAGTGTAAAGTTACCACCTTAAAATTTGTACTGGTCTATCCTAATCTAACAGGCGAATTTCTTTTTCTAAAATAAATTCTATCAAGTCTGGGATTCTTCAGGAGTTTAGAACAAAAGAGTTCACTTTGTATTAATATGTGACATATACTACTAGACAAGCGGTTTGGCTAACACTGTTTTTAATCTATTATAAATAATCAAAACGACAGGAATATCTGTTTAAGTAAATACTTATAGTGGTAACTTCTAGTATTGCATAAATTACAATAGGTGAATCGATGTGGTGTTTAAGTGCAATTGAGATCAACTTATTTCAAACACAAAGAGGGACGTAATGCTCCAACACCTTCTACCGTAATTAAATGAATCTCTTGAACATTGACAGTTAATTAGCTGCTAGTATAGACTAGTGGTGAAACTTTATTAGTTAATCGTTAAGACAAAATATTAGGTGATCCTACAGTAATAGGTAAATGACTGTAGGTCACTAAAAACACTAATAAACACTAAAAAACATTAAAAAGACTATAAAACACTAAAAAACGCTAAAACACACTAAACACTCTACAAAACACTAAAAAACACTAAAAAACACTAAAAACACTGAAAAACACTAAAAAACTCTAAAACACTAAAAACCCTACAAAACACCAAAAAACACTAAAAAACACTAAAAACACTGAAAAACACTAAAAAACGCTAAAACACTAAAACACTAAAAACACTAAAAACACTAAAAACACTAAAAACGCTAAAAAACACTAAAAATACTAAATAACACTAAAAACACTAAAATACTAAATAACACTAAAACACAAAAACACTAAAAAACACTAAAAACACTAAAAAACACTAAAAACACTAAAAACCCTAAAAAACGCTAAAAACGCTAAAAACGCTAAAAAACGCTAAAAACGCTAAAACCCTAAAAACACTAAAAACACTAAAACACTAAAAACACTAAAACACTAAAAGCACTAAAAAACGCTAAAAAACAATAAAAACACTAAAAAACACTGAAAACACTAAATAACACTATAAACACTAAAAACGCTAAAAAACACTAAAACACTAAAACGCTAAAAACACTAAAAACACTAAAAAACACTAAAAAACACAACAATGGATTTAGCGTGCGTTGCGCACTAGACTACATTATCCGCGTATAGACCAAGTGGCCGACTGCTGTGCGGTTGTTTTCACACATTGTGCAAATACAGGGTGTCCCAAGATATTTGGACACATTTTGATCATGAATGCTGCCTAAACGGAAAACGATAGAAACGTGTAGTTTTCACTGGTGTACCTCATTTAGCCCAAAGTTTTATTTTAGCTATAAAATAATTTTTCCCACGAATACAAGGTGTTTAAAAAAATTGCCATTTTTTAAAGCGAAAATAATGATGTTTTTTAAATATAATACCCTGTATATTTTGCTGTCATCTTGAAGATGTAATCTTCTGCTTTCTAAAAATGTATAATATGGTACTATTTACTCCAGAAACAAAAGAGTTATGTAAGTTTTTATGCACCGACTGCATACATTTTAATCAGCACAGTCAGATACAATTTGCCAAAAGTTTTAGGTTTTTTAAATGAACAACCCAGTACATTTAGACAATAGTACCTTACATAATACTTTTTTTGACAGTGACGTCATTGACCTCTTCCAGAGCCCTTTGAATCCGAGCAAGGGCATATTTTTATAATTTTTGGTTTAGAAGCATTAATCAGCAAAACGTATATCTAACCTACGTGTATACAGTAGGTGTACCTATATAAACTTATATAACCAAGGACGTAGCCAGGAGTTATAACAGAGAGGGGGGCAAACCATGGTTCATGGTCGTTCAAAATGTAAAATTTTAGGATAAAAAGAAAAGACAAATAAAAACAAAACTTTGAGATTTTAATTATACTTAAATTAAACTAATAACATAACAAAAAAAAATGTGCAGAACAGAAAAATATGTATATTTTAGATTTAATTTTTTGTTTATTAAAATTTAAAAATTATTTAATTTATTTTTGCTCTTCCAGGGGGGGGGGCAGTTGACCCTCCCTGCCCTTAGCTGGTTACGCCCATGTATATAACTCTTTTGTTTTTGGAGTAAATAGTACCATATTATACATTTTTATAAAGTAGAAGATTACATCTTCTAGATGACAGCAAAATATACAGGGTGTTATATTTAAAAAACTTCATTATTTTCGCTTTAAAAAATGGCAATTTTTTTAAAACACCTTGTATTCGTGGGAAAAAATTATTTTGTAGCTAAAATAAAACTTTGGGCTAAATCAAGTACACCAGTGAAAACTACACGTTTCTATCGTTTTCCGTTTAGGCAGCATTTATGATCAAAATGTTCAATTCTATTGGTTTAATTGTATTTCTCATATTAATGTAATTTATAACAAACTTTGGACATTTCATACTATTAGTATTTTTTTACGTGTTCTTTAGGATAGTTATCTAAGGGTTTACCTTAATTAATTTCTGTTTAATGGAATTATATTTCTCATTGTAAAAGAGTGCAAAAACTTTTATTTATTTGTATATATATATATATATATATATATATATATATATATATATATATATATATATATATATATATATATATATTCAACTTTTTTGTGTGTATTAACGTCTTTGACTTACACTACTTTCCGAAAGTGTTATCTGATAAGGATCAATTTAATATTATTATTGGTAATCCTACATACAGGGGTTACAGCAGATACCTCACAAAACTAATTGAATTTTAATTAATGTTTTACTGAATCAGCTTGAAATAATTTCTCTATTGTCAACCTGTTTGAATGGTTTCTTTGTTAATGCAAGTAGATGCACAGCGCTACTAAATTTTCTGACTTTAGTAATCAAACATGTAGTTTCTAGTACGAAATCAAATTACGTGCCCAACTGAAATACGAAACTGTTCACAAAGCAACATACACTTGCGTAAACATATGTTATTCATTGCAAAATTTTATCACGTCTATTGACAGTTAAATTAGTACGTGTTTTGATAACACTAACCATATATGTTAAATGTACGAGGGCATTAGGAAAGTTCATATGAATCACTAGTTTGTTTGATGATACAAACATTAGAGGGTTGTGTTTTAAGAATTTACGTTTCCAAAATTTATTTAAGCATTGTGTATAATTATTGTAATACTAATAAACTCGTTAAGTATAGCGATTCATATTTTACGTAATTTACATATTTAAAGTAAAGTCTTCCAAATTTTACGTTAATAATTCAGATACTTATTTACTGAGTAGGCATTTATCTTGTTTTCGGTGACCATCCAAGAATTGAATAACATCTTTAGGCTATGTATATCTACAGAATCTTCAGAGTACAGTGGCACCAGTTTTATTTTATGGTAAGTGTAAAATTTTTAGCTACTTTACGTCTTACTGTCCATCTTTGGAGAGTTTAGCCGACTACCCGCTTATTTCTCAAACAATCGTGACGCTTAGTGCGCGTTGATCATGTAACAATTTTTATAATACTGATAAATTAATTACCTTTAATTCCAAATATAAGTACAAAGCTTACAGATTTAATTTGTTTTTATTGTACCACAAAGTTCTGAAAAACTATTTAAATAGTAGTTAGGACTTTCAATTTCATTCAGATTTTTTTCCATATCTTCATATTTGGTTATTCCAGTAAATACCAAAAGTGTTTGGTATCCACTAGTAGTACCAAACCCAACATCTTGTGGCATTCTAAAAATTTCACATTGTTTTTATTAATTAACAATAAACTACAATACTTACGAATCGCCCACAAATAATACTCTTGATGGATTTTTAATATTAAACCTTTTTACAATGTACTTATGTAAATTTGGTGAAGGTTTACCAAATTCTATGGGCGTTCGGTTAGTCACGTCCATTAAGGCTTTTAAAAAATAATAAGGTCCTAAAGAAATGAATACAAATATTTGCTAATACAACGACTAATCTGCTCTTACCAGGTAACATAGTATTTTGACCAACCGATAATTTTTGATCACTCGCACCACTTATGTAAAGGACGTCTGGCCGTTGTAGAAAGATAGTGGATTGTATCAGTTTAGCCATTGAAGCGTGAATATCATAATCCCAAATAACAGCTCCAATTTTTTCGTTATCTTTAATTAATTCTTTCATTGATAGGTAAAAGTCTGCAGATTCATCAACCTAGAATTATGTAAAACTAAACATTGAACTAAAAATTTATAGAATAAGTTACACTTGTATTAGCACAAGTAAATCCAGCATTTTCAAAATCTAGTTTCATATTAGATGTGCCTAACAGATAAATTTCTTTATTGAATTGTTTTTCTTGCAAGTAAGACATGATGGCTTGCGCTGGTGTAATAACGTCATTTTCGTTAAAATCGTCAAATTGTTTCACAGCATTGAGCATGCTTTGTATCCCTATGGAACTATTGTTGGTAACAAAATGTACACTTTTTCCACACTGCTTTAATTTGGCAATCGTTTCCTTTACTCCAGCGAGAGGTTGGTTTAAGCACCATATTACACCTAAAATTAAAGTTATCGCTTAATTATTAAGAAACAGACAGACATTTGTTAAACGTAACGTATTTAGGTCTAGTAAATTTCTTAAGCTAATGGACAAAGCGAATTCAAGCTCCATTAGAAATTAGCAAAACACAAGTCTTGATAGTTTGAAACAGAATTCGGTGGAATGCAATTTTAAGTTGTAATGCAATAAAGTAGCTGCTTGCAAGAACAATAACATCAAAATAATAGTTAACCTACATTATTTAGAATAAAAATTATCGAACGAAATTTTCATTTTTCATGTTTGCGTTAAATGTTGTTTACTGTAAATAAAATGCAAGGTATTCTGTGTTTGGAACCCCAACTCCGTTCCTTACGATCCTATCATAACCGCATCCTTAATCCCACCATGTACTCAACGTCTGTATGTATGTATTTTGGAAATCCATCTCTAATGCTCAAGGGGCTTGGAAAACTGAAGAAGTCCACCCTCACACTTGGAGAGGGAATGAAAGACGTTGTCCTTTTCTTTTTCATATGAACTTATTCTAATAAAACTAACTCGTCCAAATGTACAATAAAATATCTGCACTTTGAAAGTGAGCATATACTTAGTTAACATAGTTTTACTAGTTAATTCACTAATCAATCAGGTGTTTTGTAAAATCAAGGAATACCATTTGGCACCTAATTAGCAAAATGTTGGAAATAAATTTATAATTATGAAATTTATAAATAAATAAATGAAGAACACTACTATAAACACGTTATTAAAGATGAACGTCAAAAATATGCAAACACTTTGAAAATACGATAGGGGAATCGTAACCAATCTAAACTTCGAAACTGAAATCCTAATCGTATGTCAAAATATGTTCGCTTTATAATCTTGATTTGACTTGATTAGAAAGCCGTAATCATGATAAAATTGTGCATCGAAAATAGCCGGAGATTATCACAAATTGCAAAGACAAATAGTACAGTGTTGGTCAAATAACGAATTAGCCACCACCGTTTTAGAAGACACCAGCTAGAACAACCCAACGAGATTAGAAAAACTATTCGAAATCGAGTGAACAAACAAGACATTGGTAAGGTAGATACGGCTACCTAAAGCAAATATTCAAAGATCTAGGCGAAGGCGAATGTAGTGTTAATAAATAAAAAAAAAATTATTACTGTTACTAATAACTGTTTTAATTTATCAAACAAAAAGAAAAATAAATAAATCTGATTCTTATTTTTATCAAGCTCAATACTTGTATCTAGTATGCCGTATTGATATAACCATCTGCAAACTTTTGAAGAATTTTAATTTTGTCCACACTGTAAAGAGTTCTTTACCAAAATATTTTCATTAATTATTTGTTAATTAGACAATTTTTATTAAATTGCTGAGATCCCAAATAAGGAATCTTTATCCCCCTCGACGTTGTTTCAAAAATGTTAAGAATTTTCTACGTCAGAGTCCCTCCAGTTCCACTACGGGCCCGACAACCAATCTCTGAGTTGACATCACCATCAAAAGCCCTTCCATGAATTTCAATAAAACTGCGAGACGCGCTACGGATGGTCTCATTCTCATTCTCATTCTCGTCCTCGACCCCGTTCTCCTTCTAGCTCTCGTTCCCACAACCACCACCACTCCCACTCCCGTTCTCTCTTCCTCCCTCTCCTCTCCCTCTCCCTCTCCCTCTCCCTCTCCTCTCCTCTCCTCTCCCTCTCCTCTCCCTCTCCTCTCCCTCCTCCCTCTCCCTCTCCTCTCCCTCCTCCCTCTCCCTCCCTCCCTCTCCTCTCCTCTCCCTCCCTCCCTCCTCCTCTCCTCCTCCCTCTCCCTCCCCTCCCTCCCTCTCCCTCCCTCCCTCTCCTCTCCCTCTCCTCCCTCTCCCTCCCTCTCCTCTCCTCCCTCTCCCTCTCCTCTCCTCTCCTCTCCCTCTCCCTCTCCCTCTCCTCTCCCTCTCCTCTCCTCTCCCTCCCTCTCCTCTCCCTCTCCCTCTCCCTCTCCTCTCCTCTCCTCTCCCTCCCTCGCCCTCCTTTCCTCTCCCTCCCTCTCCTCTTTCTCCCTCTTCCTCCATCTCCTCTACCTCCCATCTTCCTCTCCCTATAAGTTTGGTAAAGTTTGCTTGTGCCCGCCATTTTGGTCTTTAAAAAAATCGCGAAAATATTAGTTTAGTGATGGGCCTTTATCAATTCTCTTTCAAACGAAACCAAAATCAATGAAATAGGTTAAGATATAAAAGAAAATATTAAAAAGGAAATTCCGTTTTTTTTGACAACCCTATATATATATATATATATATATATATATATATATATATATGTAATATCTCTTAAAATGGTGGTTTCATATAATATTTATTATAATTACAATTTATGTATTTCAGTAAATATTTTTTAGTTTCTTATGTATCCACAGACTGCTTTGACTGACTAATATTACTCTTCATCAGTGTTTTCAACGAAAAAAATTGAACAAACTTAAATATCTCCGAAACTATTAGAGATAGGCCTAGAACATATTTATTAAAAATTAAAGCCGACTAATAGACGAAGACAAGGCGCTAAAAATATAGGGTATGCTAATTAAAAAAAGGAAGATATAACGTTTTCAAATGTATGTTATTGAATTAATTTTTGTGATCACCGTGTATATTGAAATTCAATTTTGACATGTATGAATAAATGTATGAATAAATTCTATACCAAAAATTATTTTTTTATAAATAACTGAGACACGCCTACTTGAATTACTAAATAAAAATGTCAGTTTTTAGTTAACTGTACAAATATCTCAAAAACTGTAATATTTGGCTTGTAAGTAATTCTTATAAAAAAAGATGTAAAATTATAAGGAGAATCGAAAAATAAAATAATATATAAGGTGTTCTATTTAGAAATCAAAGATTCTATATTGTACGCTTTTATATTACACCCTGTAGAATCCAAACTATTTTTAGATTATGCAGCTTATAAAAAGAGACAACTTTCGTATTTAAACTTATCTTCTAAGTTTAATGGCTAAGGAGCAATCGACCGAATACGCACTCTTGGGATACCCTGTATATTCCATTCCATTTTTACCTTCCAACCTACATATACATATTTATGCAATCGACTTTGTTTTTCACTATCGCTAAATCGACTTATTAGCTCATTTTACAACTTCTGGCCAAGTTTCGTCAAGATCGGCCATGATATCCGGATGTGTGTGTGCATGTGTGTGTGTGCATGTGTATGTGTGTGTGTGTGTGCGTGCGTGCACGTGTGCGTGTGCGCGCGCGTGTGTGTGGAAGTGTGTGTGGATTTATGCTAGTATGCACGATAATTCCAGAAATAAAATACCTAGATACTTCAAATTTTGTATTTAAGCTTGTTTTCATTCGGCTTAGAGCTAATTAGATTTTGGAAAAAATTCATCGGCGGGAAGGGGGGGGGGGGTTATTAGTGTCAGTTTTTTGTTTTCATCAAATATATCTAAAACAGCTGAATAATTCGAAGATATAAAAAGACCCCGACATATACCTTAAACGTATCGATTAATTAAGTTCTGTGCAATTTTTTGATAGGACGCATAATTTAGCGGTAAAAACATTCCTAAGGTAGAATGTAAGTGTTAGTTCAAATTTTTTAAATATCTGAATAAGGATTCATTTTATACGAAAAAGTGCAGACACCATTTTTAAAGAAAATTTAATTCTAGATAACTTTTCTTTATAAATTTTCTTAAGAAGGTAAGTCTAAAAAATAATTAAATATGAATGAAAATGGTTAAAATGTATTATTGATATTTCATAAAAGTGTGCGGCTTTGGAACTTTTTCTTAAGGTAACATGTACCTAGTTATGTCTATCTGAAATGAAGTTTTAAACGTCATTCTGACATAAATTACTGTGTTTGTTTTCACAATTGCTAGTTTTCGTTATAAACGTATGAAAGTGTTTGCATAGTTATCCTAAACAAAATATAATTTAAATTATTTCATGTCTTTTAAATACCACTTTATTTAAACTTACGTCGCATGACAATTATAAATATATTCCCTAAATAGCAATATATTCACTTGTAGGCGTACCAACATATTTCCATATTTGAAGATCTTCCTTTATATCTCCAGGATTGGTCAACATACAATGTAATGGATGCGCTAAAGCGACGTGGAAAACACCTAGTTAGATTTCAAATGTTTTATTTACATAATAAATTGTTTTTTCAGCCATTTTTATTTGTGTTGATTCAATGTGTTATTACGATCTGTAATTAAAATTTGCAAATTTTTAAGTTAGCATCTGTCTTGTCATGAAGTTTTAAACATAGGTTTGACATAGATTTTTGTTTTTACGTTTACAATGTTGCTTATTTTCGTAATGAACTTCTTACAAAAGAGTATGCATAATTATCATTAAAAAATGTTGTTAAAATTATTTCATTTCTTTTAATTTCCATTTTGTAGGTTGGGAGGTCGTGTGGTGTTCCACACCAGATATTTTATAACTAATGCACGCTTTAAATCTCTGTTCTCAAATAGTAACTGTCACACACTTCTGTTCACTTCCCAGGTGTTAAATTTTAGTAGTCTGTTTTCACTATTTTAATTTACATTGACCGTTCCAATACAATTTACATTTACATATTCAGGCTGCCATCAATAAATGAACACACAGTAAACGCTGAATGAAATTTTCAGAAAACGTGTATTTTATTCCTATTAAGAAAGGATGAAAATTTCATCAGAATAGAATAAGGATTAATCAAGTAATCATCGACAATCAACCAAAAACTCTTTTTTTTTTATTTGACATTAGTTAAACGTCAATGTTAAGCATATTTGCAAGCTTAATAAGTAAACACATTAAATTGGAAATAATGCCTGATGTACGACATCGTGCAAATCTCCATCAGTTAACCGAGTTTGAACGAAGCAGAATAATCGGTGTACGAGAAGCCAGATTATCAATTCGTGATGTTGCCTCCCGCGTGGCACGCAATGTCGCCTTATATTGGCGAAGATGGTCCAAAAATAATGAGGAACGACGACGTTTCCGTGCTGGACGTCCTAGATGCACCACTGATCGTGAAGATCGTGCTCTTCGGCTTGTAGCTCTTCGGGATGGTTTTTCATCAACAAGGAAAGGTGGTTATAGATGGAGAGGATTAACTGATCAAATCTCCTTACGATAGACGTATCGAGGAATTCGATCTTTTGGGCTTAAATCATACCGACCATTGATTTGTTTACCTCTAATTCCACGCCATAGTGCTTCACAGCGGCAATGGTCTAACGAGAGGTTGAATTGGAATATGCAATGGAATCAAGTCACCTTTAGTGACGAATCTCGATTTTGTTTGTGAGCTCATGATGGTCGCAGATTGGTTAGAAGACGTCCTGAAGAAAGAAGCGATTTGCAGTTTTCTGTACATCGACATACTGCTCTCATTAAGGGTGTGATGGTGTGGGGCGCTATCTGCCATGGAAGTTATCCTTTTGTAGTTATTGAGGGAACATTAAATGCAAATCGGTACATTAACAACGTTCTTGAACCAGTATTACTGCCATATCTCCAAGAAATAGGAAATCCAATTTTTCAGCAAGATATGCGCGGCCGCATTTCGCAAGGGTTGCTATGGAGTTTCTCTATGCTGCTAATGTTGATTTGCTTCCATGACCTTGTTCGCGAGATTTATCACCAATCGAACATTTGTGGGGTATGGTAGGAAGGGGAGTAAATGATCTACGCATTATTAGTGTTCACAGTATTTGTATCTTGCAAAAATTCATCATCGTTTATTAATATGAATAAAATACACGTTTTCTGAATATTTCATTAAAATGCATCAGCGTTTACTCTGTGTTCATTTATTTATGACGACCAGTATATGTTAGGACTTTCAATTTCTATTTGTTACCTTAGAAGGCAACAATACTTACCGTAGTAAGTTTGCTTTTTTGAGAAATATTGGTTTTTCTGTTGATGTTTTAAATGTCGAAAAACTTTTTTTTCCAAGACCTGTTTCATGTTTTTTTTATGGAATCATCGACGACCGCCGAGGTCGGGTTTGTTTTTTTTTTCGAAAAAGCGTCATCCTATACATTATCAGCGCGCCGCTGCCCGCTCCGCACTCAAAGCTTTTAAGCCCGGAACACAGAAGATCCTACCGAGGGATCCGTGGCTGGGAGTCTTAGGCACGAGCGGAGCATGCCGACCCTCACGCGATTAGAACGGGCTCCAATCCCGCCCTGAAATTTCGTTTTTTACTGGTTTTTCCAAAAAAAAAACCTTCTCATCCGTAGTTACTCCGAAGATTATTTTTTTACTGACCTGTCGCGCTCGTATAGCTAGTTACTAGAATATTACGACCCGAAAGCTCTTTCACTACGGATTCTGGAGATATTGCATAGCCAGCGGTATATTTGTTTTATTGGTATCTTTGGTTGGAAAAAAGATAGGAAGTTACGGTTTGCGGTGACATTTAGGAATTTTGTACTCTATTATGTAAAAGAGACAGCGTACTATCTAAAAATTTCACAATAATGCGCAATAATTGTTGTAATATCAAACAGTGCCCTCTAGCTGCCACGGCAAAATCTATTCGGACAGCAGATTATTAAGTAAGAAGAGCTCTTTACAAACGAGACCTAGTTTGTTTAATTCCTTTAACTCATACTGGAGTTATTGCCATTTAAATAAAAACATGTTTCACGTTCCCCCACCACTACATTTTATAAGACAAGGCAAAATACGCTAAGCAAAATAGTAAAAAATTTGCAGTGTTTGCTATGGCAATATTTAAGATATGTCTTTACTTGCTATTTTCTGAAAAAGGGCCTATTTTATGATTGGCAATAAATGTGGTGCCGCCCTAGCGGCCATCTTTCTAACTTGAAAATAATTTCCAGAGATTTCTTTTGGCCGATTTACCTATTGACATTTTTTTAATGTTATCACATTAACAGTTCCCGAGATAAAGCCGGCATCCATTCTTAGTTGGCTACCCGGTACAAGAAAGTAGGAATGCCTAGCCAACGTGCTAAATAGAACCCAGCAACAATACGGAAGTGAACTTCGGCATTCCTTGAGAGCATTGTAACGTCTTTGGCTGCTATGGCAGCTATACTTAATTCTAGTTCACCGTCTACAAATTTGCGCTTAATTCATTTTAAACTTTACCTTACAGATGGAGATGGTCTTGAATAAGTTATTGCTACAAAGAATTGAAAAATATTTCACTTAACGACGTAATTCAGTGGCGCGTTGATCCTTAAAGATTAAGTGAATTGGTTTAGTATTAATGTTATTGTATTACAGAAAATTAATTATAAAAGATTACAAACGGGTTTCGGATTTGTTCATAAAAACTTTGCTGTTAATTCTCTACCTAATCGAAATAACTTCCTCTGTACCAAATCCCACAGTTATTCGAAAAACAGATAAAACTATGTGGTGTTCTAATCATCTAACTGGAGCGAACTGCGAGATTTTTTACAACCTTCCCCTGGCGTCACTATTGCTTTAAACGGTCCTCCTCTTCATATATTGCACGTTTAATAACAGAAGTTATTTTGATGGGTATGGAGTTATAAATCCCCAAAAAACACAATCGCGTAGGTTAATACCGTTTCCAGCTACCATTACATCGGGCTTGCACTCATGCATTATCGCAAAAGCATAAACTATATACCAAATGGAAATCAAATAAATCTGTTAGAAATCTCTGCGGTTATATTTATGCAAAGAATAGTCGCAAAAACATCATCACAAAGGCCAAAAAGATGTTAGAAGAACGTAAATGCAAAGAGTTAGTCTCATGTCCTTTGGGTAGTCGTAAATTTTGGTCATTAGCTAAAGCCAGCAGCAAAAACTTTACTACATCTTCCTTTCCCCCCATGACGTCTCGTGACGGAGGTCTAGTAGCCGATTTTGCTGACAAAGCCATCCTCTTTGTCGATTACTTTGCATCTAATTTATGTCTCAATGATTTTAGTAAAATTGTGCCGTCGCCCAAATCTGCCCCATACGCTATCAAACAAATCCACTTTCGATACAAACTTCTTGACTCTATCAAGGCGACTATCCCTGATGATATTCCAGCTATCGTCCTAAAAAATGCTCCCCCGAGCTAGTACCCGTATTGTTCAAACTCTGTTCACTCTCTATGTCATCTGGAGAGTTTCCCTCATCGGGGAGGTTGGAAAATGATCAACCTATTCCTAAAAATGGCGATAAAACTGATCCCTCGAGCTATGGACGAATAGCTATCACTTCCTTCTAAGGAAAATCATGGAAAAAGCCATCGACTATCAACTACTTTCGTTCCTTGAATCAAATAAACCAGTATTGGTAAATATTTTGTAACACCGTTACTATGTATACGGAATTTTACTCTTAACTATCGCTGAATAAAGTTGTTGGAGCTAGCGAAGAATATGAATTAAGCTTAAACATAAAAAAGACCAAACATATGGTAATTTCTAAATCACAACCCCAACAGTATCCTTTAACTATCAACAATCAAGCTACTCAAAGAGTATCTTATTACAACTATCTGGGTTGCTCACTAAATGATAACGGGGCCACTTTAAAGAGATTAAATGTAGAAATTAAAAAGGCAGAACCACGTTTTCGTAGATGATATCGATACTCTGTTGTCGGGACTTAAGTTATATCCTCCTATTTGTAATCCACTCTCCTATGTAGTGTTGAGGCATGGACTTTATCAGAAGCTATAGAAAGAATATTACAGGCATTTGAGATGTGGGTATGGTCGAGTATTGAGAATATCATGGGCGGACCGTATAACCAATGGGGAGGTACGGCGTAGGATGACGTGAAGACCTGAATGCTGCTTATTCTTATTAGGAAATTATAATATGTTGCACAGGATATGAGAAACAATAATAAATACCGACTCCTTATTGTTATTCAAGGTAGGGTTGAAGGTCATAGAAGTCTCGGTAAGAAAAGAATTTTCTAGCGTGCAAATTTGAGAAAATGATTCGGTACAACGACGTCTGAACTCTTCTGTAGTACAGCAAGTAAATTACGTATAGCCATGATTATAGCCCACGTCCGAACCGGATAAGGCAACACAAGAAGAAGACTTGATGTCGTCTCGGTGTTTTTAACAAGTTATCAAGTCGGATCGCCCTCAACAATCGACCACGCGAAGACTATAGGGATCACAAGAGAACTGTATGCACGGAGGGATTGAAGAAAGCTATAGTTACGCATGTTTTGTACCACATTATTATTATTATTACTATTATTATTATTATTATCAAAAAATGTGTGAGGTTAGGTTTGTGTTCAGGGATTCAGTCATATCAGAGCTTAAGATTAATTATATAGGTAAGAAAAAGGGTATACCTGTGATAAGTAGTAGTAAGGGGCTCACCTGAACCAGACAGACACCATTCGTCATGAGGTACATTTGCTACATTGCCCACTTACTTCTGTCTACGTAGCATTTTGCTGTTACCTAACGTCGCTCCTACATACACATTATTTAAAATGGTAGTACATAATCAAACACTGAGCTGACCTCTTTTAGGAAGATTCGCTACTGAACTACCACCTCCTTGCTTTTGAACACGTGTCATTTAAATGGTAATACGTAATCGAAAACCTAAATAAGTATGCCTTGTAGGTTAAGAAATACATCATTCAAAGTGGCGTAACTACTGAACAAAATTTTGTACTAGTAAACTCTGAATCCCAAGTACCCGGTTTTGGGAAACATCTACCCATTTTTAGAAAACTGGGGTACCTAAGAAACTAATTCCTGTTGTTAGGAAACAGCCACCTATTCTAAGAAAACACATATCTTGTTTTTACGAAACACTTTGCCATCTCGCTTGTATAAATATGAACTTAAAAAGGTAAGAAAAATTGATTTCAATTTAACTAAAGCGAGTGTCAATTATCAATTTCCGCGCCGGCCCAAGGGTACTGCTGGCACTGTACATTGGAGTTTAAGATAAAACCGATACCTACAGTTGGCAATCTTGTATAGTGGATAAAAGAGTAAATCGTGTAACTTGATAATAGTTGGTAGAAGACTTATCACCCCAGATATGGTGGGTTTGTCGTTCTGCTCTAAGTATTTCAAAAAATCAAAGAGGGAGACGCAGTTCAAACCTGCTAGCTAGGTTACTATTGGTGATCTTTAAGGTATAATACCTCTATGTACCAATCCAACTCTAAAGGCGTAAACACTGAAACCTGTCTGCGGGTACCTTACATACGATTGATTACCTTCAACTATCACGAGACTAAAAATGATGCAGCAACTTCTAATAATGTTATATTTTGCAAGTTTTGGCAGGTTCTCTATCGATTACGCTTTCTGTATGAGTTTTTAGATTTATCATAGGCAGTACTCCTAAACGTAGGTGGCAGTACACGCTGCTTTTTTATTTTACATAGGGTTGCCTAAAAACAAGGTACCTGTTTCCGAAGAAGAGGTGGTGGCTTGCTAAGAACAAGTAACCGTAGTCTAAAAATGGAGTCACTGTTTTCTAAAAATGGTTGGACGTACCTCAAAATCGAGTACCTGCAGATTTAGAGTTTCACAGTATACATTTTCTTTAGTAATTACTCGACCTTGAAAAATGTCGTCTCTGTTTCTGTTCGATTAAGTATTACCGTTTCAAATGGTTGAGAAGTAGCACGTCCCATAACAACGTTGGTTCTGTTTCATTACGTATTGCCATTTAAAAGTGCTAAGTGTTCAAAAGGTAACCAGTAGCAAATATGCTTGGTGACTTCTTCTGGTGTTTGTCTGGTCCAGGTACGTAGCGTAGCTATTACCTTCTTGTCGCCTATATGAATTAATCTTGAGCTCTCGTGTGACTGTAGCTTTGCGTGTGAGCGTGCGCGTGCGTGCGTGTATGCCCGTGCGCATGAGCGTACGAGTGCGTGCGTGTGGGTGCGTGCGTGCGTATGTTTGCGTGCGTACGTTTGCGTGCGCGTGTATTTATGTTTGTGTTTGTGTTTGTGTTTGTGTTTGTGTTTGTGTTTGTGTTTGTTTGTGTTTGTGTTTGTGTTTGTGTTTGTGTTTGTGTTTGTGTTTGTGTTTGTGTTTGTGTTTGTGTTTGTGTTTGTAAAGAACCAGCGTTCTGTACGTATGTGTTTTAGAATAAATTAGGTGCGGACCATCCTGTATGTAAGATTTCATAAGTTTACGCGATATTGCACCACAAATAATTTATTCATCACCGCTGACGTGTATTTCTAAGAAACCGTAAGTTTCTGCACGTCAGAACGATTTTAACCAATCACATAACGGCATCCCCCGCACGGTAGCCGCGAAACCGCCCACAGATGCACCTTTATAAACTCGCGACGCGCATAATAAGAGGAAGATGAATCTCCGTAGATTCAAGTTAAGCCGATATCCAGCAGCCGCCACCGTACCGTTGACCGTTCCAGAAACCAGTAGCCGCAGCCGCTCCGTTTGCTTAACGTAAGCACCGACCTGTTGTTCACCGACGAAGAGTCCTTCGCGATCGGGCAACCTAAAGTTCAATTCTGTACTGCTATTGATAGACACGTAAGTTGTAAAGTTATACATTCTGACAATTTACACTCAAACACTACAGACCGTAAATAATTCCGGGCTGAGCTCCAGGAGTTATACTACACTAACACCTAGAGTAGCACGCAGGGGTAACCCCCGACGTAATACCAACTACACTAACACCTAGAGTGGCACGAAGGGTAGATCCCGTCGTCACTTGCCACTACAAAGTATACCTAGAGGAACGCAGGGGTAGCCCCCGACGTATCTCATCACCACTTGAGGGTGAAGGGTTGTTACAGGGCTGTAAAGACCTACGACCTTTCTCTTAGTATATACAGTAAAGACAGGCCGTCGCCTACGTCTTCTGGACATTACTGAAATCCCGCTCGAAACTCACACACTTCCTACATCCAGTACTTAATAACCGTACACAGTGTCTGTGAATCGCAGAAGAGTACCGCCATAACCTGTTGTATAAATTAGTAGTCCACCTAACCATCGTAAATACCTGGTGCGAGAACGTTTGTAAATATATTAGATAGTACGTGAATTATTCTATCTTTACGTAAACCTATTAGAGTAGTTTTTAATATTAAGTATTTTTCCTTGATTAATTATAAATAATTAAACTTAGTATAGAGATCGGTAATTAATTTAGTTAGATAAATAATCTAATTGCCTACATTAACCCGGTTATAATTAGAGAAAGACCGTCGAGAGAGCTCGCGTTTGCAGACGCGCATTCGCGTGTATTATTTCCCGAGGAGTAGGACATCCTTGCTTCAGCGCTTCAGAGTTACTGACATATAAACACGATATCGATTTTCTCAAACGATTCGAGTTCGTTGCGCTGGCGCTCTGATCAACCACTGCATCAAGCATAAGGCTCGCGCTACTGTACATGCAGGACCGTAACCGAAACTTTACCTCTTAGGTAAGGAATAGATTAAACAAAACTCTCTTTTGTTCACAGAAGCGACGTCGCACCCAGTGACGCCACGACCCGGACCGAGAAGTTCACCTACATATTGTGTTCATTACCTTCTGATTTTTATTAATTGTAAATATCTGATTAATATACATTTTAAAAATGCTTTACGGTTTTATTTAAGGTTACAGTGTTAAGCCCATCCAGTAATTA
This sequence comes from Vesta saturnalis, assembly GCA_036346205.1. Lineage (NCBI taxonomy): Eukaryota > Metazoa > Arthropoda > Insecta > Coleoptera > Lampyridae > Vesta > Vesta saturnalis. The sequence goes on along the minus strand of JARFJB010001149.1, from coordinate 2,731,058 downwards.
CTACGAACCACACCCCGTTTATAAAATAAACCCGATTGAGCAAAGCCGAGGCAAGATAAAACCGCGCTGGGTTACCAAACCAGAAGGGCGCAATATAAAGTAGCACCTAAAAATAGGGCGCGTTATATGTTTGTGTTTGTGTTTGTGTTTGTGCTTGTGCTTGTGCTTGTGGTTGTGTTTGTGTTTGTGGTTGTGGTTGTGTTTGTGTTTGTGTTTGTGTTTGTGATTGTGTTTGTGTTTGTGTTTGTGTTTGTGTTTGTGTTGTGTTTGTGTTGTGTTTGTGTTTGTGTTTGTGTTTGTGTTTGTGTTGTGTTTGTGTTTGTGTTTGTGTTTGTGTTTGTGTTTGTGTTTGTGTTTGTGTTTGTGTTTGTGTTTGTGTTTGTGTTTGTGTTTGTGTTTGTGTTTGTGTTTGTGTTTGTGTTTATGTTGTGTTTGTTTGTGTTTGTGTTTGTGTTTGTGTTTGTGTTTGTGTTTGTGTTTGTGTTTGTGTTTGTGTTTGTGTTTGTGTCTGTTTGTTTGTGTGTGTGTATGTGCGTGTGCGTGTGCGTGCGCTTGAAATCAACGTCTTAGACTTGTACCTAAGGTCGTTTTGACAGAGGTTAGTTTCAAAACAGTATCTTACAGCTGATTTTTTTTGGTTGATTGATTGACTTATGAGGTAGTATGAGGGCCCCCTTGTTGGAATACTATTTCAAATTCCCTTGCCATAACAGTTAAATCTACTTTAAAAATATGCTACTAGGTGGAGCCACGATCAACCAGAAAACATAGATGGCGTCACAATCAAGGGGGGGTATAGCTGTCGTATGAGATAGTATGCGGGCCCTTATTAGAATATATTTCAAATTTCAAGTTTTCTTGCAAAGGGTGGCCGACAAGGGGGTGTGAAGACCTGACAAGGTGCAAAGACCTGAGAACAACTACGCTGGTGCCGTCAAGTTTAGGAGAGTACCGACTCTAAGAGTCGGTTAGGCTTATCTACACAGTAAGCGGTCGCTCATATGAGTTAGATATATACAGTAGTAGAATCGTTACCTGAGGGTTATGAAGAGTTGTTAGACCATTCCTTTGATTAATAGATTTGATTGATTGATCAGTGCACGGAGTCTGGGTGGGGTCGATGGACCAATTAGAAAGCAGGGAAAATGGCCTATCATACACAATTAAGATGAATTAATATCGTGCAGCGGTATCGGCAAACATGAAAAGTGCCACGCCCAATAAAGTTTTCCCACGCTCAAAAGATGGATTAAGATGAATTAAGACGAATTAAGATGCATTAAGGTGAATTAAGATGAATTTAATTATGTGATAATTATGGTCTTTAGGGATCCTAAGATAAAGCGAGATGAGCAATCGGGCGCCCATTATTTCAAATTTTCCCGCCATAATAATTACAGGGATCTACATCTGCTTTTAAAAATATTCCGCTAGATGGCACCACGATCAACCTCCCTTACAGTAAACATTTATTAGTGTTTAATGATACACCATTAGAAGGTGTCACAAACCATCCAATCAGAATACAGCGCCTTAGGCCTTCAACCAGAGCACAGAGGCTAGGCGGAGTCTATGGATCAATCAGGTGAATGGGCAGTCTAGGGGGTCAATCAGAAGCAATGGGTGTGGTCTACTCTCACAGAGGCTTTAGCCCTCCAACCAGAGGATGGAGGCTAGATGTTGGGCGGGAGTACGCATGACTAATCAGCTGAAAGTGGGCGTGGCGACGTAACCCCATGACTGTCACGGAGTAGGGGTATGCCACCACAAAAAAGTGATGGAGGAAACTGACCTCATTTTACTTCTGAATAATGTTTAATTTTATAAGAAAATGTATACATATTTTTTTAAAGAAAATATAATTTTGCATAACTTTTTTATAAATCTTCTTAATATAAACCGAAATAAGTGTAAAAATTAAATAAATATGACTAAAAGTGCTTAAACTGTATTATCGGTATTTTATAGAAGCGGGCGGCTTTGTAATTTTTGTTAAGTTAGCCCAACCTACTTTGCTTGCTTTTAATCGATGATACAGTCGATTTATCTCTGCGTTATTGAAAATATAAATTGTACGCACATCCTTTTGATACCAATTCCTTTATTAAGTGGGAAAATTAGTTAAATTAATGTACAAACATTAAAGTAATGCCAAGAATGAAAAGGAAATACATGACTTCATTCATTTAAAGTGAATCGTTCAGCCGAACAACTTATTTGCTTTCTGGAAAAGTTTGTTAGAAGTTGAGTTTCGGGTGAAAATTAATTATATACGTTATAAAACATCAAAGCATTTGACCTTGACTAATCGTCTAAGATTGCCCAGAAATGGTTCCCACGGTCCGCAAAATTTTCAAACACAGAAGTGCCCCAATGATTACTAATGTTTTCTTATTCTCCCAATATTTTAACTTCAAAATTCCAGAAAACATCACCATAATTTTCAACGAAATTTATTCATTATGGTATATTAAGTAATAAGAACAGTAGAAGTTGTTGACCGGTGGTAAACAGTGTTCGGAGGCTGACTGACCCGAAGCCGAACTGGTTAAGATCCACTACATACTTAACATTCATGATCATTGAGCTGGTTTTCCTCCGATCAGACTTTATTTTTATTCTATGAATTTTTTTAGGCTTAGAACATCTAACTAAATGAGAAAGTCGTTGAGTAGACATGGTTGTACTGATTCGATATTAATAAAGGCTTCGCCCTCACTCACGCATTGACCGACGCCTTTCAATCAATGCTCAGGTCAAACCGTTAGGCCTAGGAACTTCAACTTTGGGTAACATGCACCCCTTCTTAGTAGGGGCACCTTATGGGAGGATTCTTTGAAACTCAAACCCGTATGGGGGAAGAAATTAAGGATTGAAAGAAGAGGACTGTTCGTAAACCCGGCTAGTTGGAGGTCTGAAAATCAGGGAACTAATTCCTATTAATAATCGAACAGACCAGTTTAGCCGTTTCTTGAAATTTGACCCCTGAGGGGACGAAATCAGTTTCCTAAGCGGGACGAAATGACTAAAAGTGCTTAAACTGTATTATCGGTATTTTATAGAAGCGGGCGGCTTTGTAATTTTTGTTAAGTTAGCCCAACCTACTTTGCTTGCTTTTAATCGATGATACAGTCGATTTATCTCTGCGTTATTGAAAATATAAATTGTACGCACATCCTTTTGATACCAATTCCTTTATTAAGTGGGCAAATTAGTTAAATTAATGTACAAACATTAAAGTAATGCCAGGTCCAATAGCGTTCAGAAAAGTTAATGCAGTGTTAATGAAAAGGAAATATATGACTTCATTCATTTAAAGTGAATCGTTCAGCCGAACAACTTATTTGCTTTCTGGAAAAGTTTGTTAGAAGTTGAGTTTCGGGTGAAAATTAATTATATACGTTATAAAACATCAAAGCATTTGACCTTGACTAATCGTCTAAGATTGCCCAGAAATGGTTCCCACGGTCCGCAAAATTTTCAAACACAGAAGTGCCCCAATGATTACTAATGTTTTCTTATTCTCCCAATATTTTAACTTCAAAATTCCAGAAAACATCACCATAATTTTCAACGAAATTTATTCATTATGGTATATTAAGTAATAAGAACAGTAGAAGTTGTTGACCGGTGGTAAACAGTGTTCGGAGGCTGACTGACCCGAAGCCGAACTGGTTAAGATCCACTACATACTTAATATTCATGATCATTGAGCTGGTTTTTCTCCGATCAGACTTTATTTTTATTCTATGAATTTTTTTAGGCTTAGAACATCTAACTAAATGAGAAAGTCGTTGAGTAGACATGGTTGTACTGATTCGATATTAATAAAAGGCTTCGCCCTCACTCACGCATTGACCGACTCGCCTTTCAATCAATGCTCAGGTCAAACCGTTAGGCCTAGGAACTTCAACTTTGGGTAACATGCACCCCTTCTTAGTAGGGGCACCTTATGGGAGGATTCTTTGAAACTCAAACCCGTATGGGGGAAAAAATTAAGGATTGAAAGAAGAGGACTGTTCGTAAACCCGGCTAGTTGGAGGTCTGAAAATCAGGGAACTAATTCCTATTAATAATCGAACAGACCAGTTTAGCCGTTTCTTGAAATTTGACCCCTGAGGGGACGAAATCAGTTTCCTAAGCGGGACGAAATGTTTAAACAGAGTGAATACATCTTAAAGGTCGTTAAGTTCAGAAACATGAAAATTGACATTGAATGTCACAAAAAATAAAGAAACACGTGTACTGATTATTCGAAATCATCTTTGACGGATAACAACGAGAACGATAATAAGAGAACAATTACCTTATACAAGACAGACGTAGTTTCAGGACACATAATTTTACAGACACGTAAGCATCTATTTTCAACACACACAAAGCCTAAGTAACACAATATGGACACTGCAGCCCATCTGTACACAAATAATTACGTAAGAACACGATATGCACAACACACACAACACACACACACACACACACACACACACACACACACACACACACAACACACACACACACAACACATAGACTACACAACACAACGACACTAAAATACACACGACACACACACACACACACACACACACACACACACACATACACAGACAACAAACACACGCCACACACACACAACACACAACACACACAACACCACACACAACACACAACACACACATACACAACAACACACACACACACACACACACACACACAACACACACACACAACACGTACATCGCACACACGAACACACACCCACGCACACAACACTAACACACACACACAACACACACACACACACACACACACACACACACACACACACACACACACACACACACACACACACACACACACACACCACATACACACACACACACACACACACACACACACACACACACACACACACACACATACACACAACACACACACACACACACACACACACACACCACACACATACACACACACACACACACACACACACACACAACACACACACACACACACACACACAACACACACACACACACACACACACACACATACACACACACAACACACACATACACCACCACACACACGACACACACCACAACACACACACAGAAACTACACACACACACACATCACACACACACACACACACACACACACACACACACACACACACACACACAAACACCACACACCACACACGCACACACACACATGCACACGACAAGTACACACACAACACCACACACACACACACACACACACGCACAAACACACACACACACACACACACACACACACACACACACATACACACACACACACACACACACACACACACACACACACACACACACACACACACACACACACACACACACACACACACACACACACACACACACACACACACACACACACACACACACACACACACACACACACACACACACACACACACACACACACACACACACACACACACACACAACACACACACACAGCACACAACACGACACCACACACACACACGTACACGAAGACGTACACACACACACACTCACACACACACACACACACACACACACACACACACACACACACACACACACACACACACACATATACACACACATACACACACACACACACAAACACGTACACGCACGCACACGCGCATACTCACACTCCCACGCACGCGTACACGTACACGAACACGTACACGTACACGTACACACACACCCACATGCACACGCCCACCCACGCTCACGCGCATACGCACACGAATGCGCACACGCACACACGCACGCACGCTTCCACCCGACCGCCCGCCTGCCTTGTCGGAATTACATGTATGTCAGATACATACATGGTAACTTGAACACATTCTAAAAAATTCCAAAGCCGTTCATTTTTTTTCATATTTAATTAGTGTTTGGGCTTACCTTCCGTTATATTAAGAAACTTGATAAAGAAAGTTATGTAAAATTAAATTTTCTTTCAAAATATGGTTATATTTTTTCTTATAAAATTAATCGTTATTCAGATATTGAAAAACTTTAAACTAATGCTTAAAGTCTACCTTATGAGTTTTTTGCCGCTAAATTACGCGTCGTATCAAAAAAATGCATAGAAGATAATTAATCCATATGATTAAGGGCTATGTTTAGGCATTTCATAATCTTTGAAATATGCAGCTGTTTTAGAAATGTTTGATAATAACAAAAACTTCACCTAATAAGCCACTAGATTTCTCCCAAGAGCTAATCAGCTACAAGCAAAATGAAAACAAGCTTAAATAGAAAATTGTAAGTAAGTAGGTGTTTTCTTTCTGGAGTTATCGTGGATTCTAACATACATCTACACACACGTACGCACGTACCCACGTACGCAGGCACTTGTGTTAATTATAGATAGGGGCTAGATAATTATAATCGGCGGAAGAGTGGTATAAAAGATGAATAGACGAATGTGTAGGTTACTTGAATTACGGCGATTACACACATGTTTTTGAATCGTTAAATGATATAATTGGAATGTTTAATATAATGGAAATTTGATATCGAAAAGGAAAGTCTTGTACAGTGAAACTGGTTTTAACTTAATTCATTAATGTTGGGGGAAGATCTGGTATACTGAACGGCTTCGGTGGCTTAATTATACAGGGTGGCCAAAAAGGGTAATATGATAGGTGGTTGTTTAAGATGAGCGGGAGGGATCTGAGTAATATTTGAAGTATGCAGGTGATATGTAAACGTGATGATTTCTGGTGGTGGCGGTGGTGGTGAAATATTTATGACTAGGATGAATAGTTATATATTTTTTGGTATTGTCGTGACGAAGTGTGAGAGGAGAAGGGATGAATGGAAAAACTATATAGGGAGATTCCTTATGGTCCAGATTTCCAATCTTGGGTAAAGGTACCCTGAAGTTGGGAGAGAAAGGAAAAGGGTGTCGCCCTTCACTATAGAACACTCTCTGAATAGGGTGTATGGTTTCTTTCCCTTCGGGGTAGGAATCCATGTTGGCAAAAGAAACAACACTAAATGGTCCTTTATATACTCCTCGGGTACGTACACCGGAAAAGTATTTTAGGCACGATTGTTCAGTTCCATAGTTCGAGAGGATAAGCAATTGGGGATAAGTGTTAAATACTCGATGGGGGACTGGCAAGGGTAATTAAATAACAGCTAACAAGAAATAAAGTAAGAGCAGGCAGGTAGTTTGATTAGTGTATAGGTATAATCAGGATATTGTACTGGTAGATCAGAATATGAAGACGACAAGTGAAAGGATGAATGCAGTTGTGGAAATAACTAGGAAATAAAGACAAAAGTTACATCGATTGCTTGTATCTCGATAGCTCATTTGGTTAAAGCCGTACTTTAGCAAAGTACATGTCGTAGGTTCAAATCCTACTCGTGGTAAACTTTTTATTCATGTATTTACTAAAATTAATAATCATTTTTAACTAGGAAATAAGTTTTAGTAGGAAATTGTTGCTTAGGATAAGAAAATTAATTGGGAAGGATTTCATGTTTTCTGAAACACCTCCTCAAGAATGTGTGCGTTTTTATTTAATCATAATGTCGCATTATTTACAAGAATGGAGTTAACCAAATTATTTGATCTCTGTGTTAATCACAATTATTTCACATTCGATAATAAGCTTTATCTAGAAGAAGGGGTTTAGCTATAGCAGTCCAATTTCGCCCATGTTAGGTAATAACTTCATGTATAATTTTGAAAATCAAATTTTTAAATTAAATGTTTCTGATTTTGGTGTCGTTATGTTAATGGTATTTTAGCATGCTTTGATGGTTCAACAGATTTCGTGGATGAGCTTTTAGTTAATGTTAACAATGTACACCATAACATAAAATATACACTAGAGAAAGAACAAAACCGCCATTATTTAGTACAGAAAGCAATGTCTTTACAATTAAACCAAACAAATTTCAATGAAGAAATATCACTTATAAAACTGATTGCATATGCAAATGAATACATTTCAAACATAATCGACACTTCAGTTAAAAGTCATGTCAAAAACATTTACCCAATTAACAATGAACCGACAGAAAATAAATAAACATCAATATCAACACTTTGGAAAAATATCAGAGAAAGTGTCTCACATATTACAAAAGAACTAAAAGAACGAAGTAGCTTTCAACACTAACACTAATGTTTTGAAATGTTTATTTAATGCCAAAGATTCAACTAACGACATCTTGAAATCGGGTATGTATAAACTGAACTGTACATTCTGTAATTCTCGTTGTATTGGACAAACACACAACTTTGACATTAGATGCAAAAAACACACTAGATATTACAAATATACACACACAGACAAATCAAATTATGCCAAACGTTTTATAGTAAATAATCACCTTATAACTCCAGAAAACAACATTCAATTTTTACATTTTTCAGATTAAAAATAAATAAAATAAATTGTGGAATTATATTGTGTTTAAAGCATTAGTGCTGTTAAATACGGAATTTCAGGACGTAAAGTTAAAAAGAACATAAATTATTAAAATTATTTCATTTCTTTTAATTTCCATTGGAAGGTCGTATGTTGTTCCACACCAAATATTTACAGACGAAAATAATCATTTCAGTGTTTCCACTTAATTAATTTTAAATATTAACTGTGTTGTTAAAAATAGCACAAGTTCAAATTATATGGTATAGTATCGTATTGTTTGCAAATTCTATTATCATGGCTTGATCAAGCATGTGCAACTATGTATTCTAGGAAGCAACATTGACTGAATTAATAAATATTGCCTTCTTTGATAGTTATTCTTTCCTTATAACCTTTATAAAAATCTAGAAAGCTTAGTTTTCAAGTTTTTTAATTTTTTTAATTAAATCTAAGGTAAACAATTGTATAAATATGAAAGTTTGTAGAAGGATGTGTGCGGTGAAAAATGCTGTCACCTAAAAATGATAAGAATATAAAGATAAGATAGCAAAGAAAAAATACTAAAATAGACATATTGCCTTATAATTGTACTTTTATAAAATCATCTTCCGGTACTGATTAGAAAAAGGTTTGGGTATTGGAATGCTTTATGGAATTTGAACACTACTACGACACAGCCGCCTTTGAAAAAAGGTTTGTTTAATAAAATCAAAGATTAACTCTGTTTTCGATAACTTTGCACTGGTAATTAAAGATTGTCAAATTGTAATAACATCTACCTAGAGTATTTGTAGACACATTCTTTTTTATGTGTATCTTATTTGGCTGCGAAATGCCTATTTTGACTCGTAAACGGCGTCAAGTCACATTATAATTTAGGTCTATAATTAATGTACATACAAAAAAAATGTGTATAATTACCATCACAATCACACAACACAGTGTCAAATGAGTTCAAAAAATTTCGGAACTCAAAACTACTTAAAGTGGATAAATCCTGTGGAGCCATCGTATAATACACACGACACAAGGTTACAATTACAAAATGCGCTTATCATAAACCAGCACACCACTAAGACACAAGGTTACAATTACAAAATGCGCTTATCATAAACCAGCACACCACTAAGACAACGAGTTGATTCGACTGCGAATTTCTAAGCAATGCAACGTGCTTAAAAAGTAATTAAAAGGATTGCACGGTCTAATTAATTAATTTGAGTAACTAAATACTACAACTCTACCACTGCAATGATTAATACTACTTTAACAAATTACTGATTGATTTAATACTATTAATACTAGATTTTTAATATCAAAGATTAAATAGTGTACCTACAAATCAGAAAAAAGTAATACGTACAACTAAGTATGTTAGAAGTACTTAATTTTAAATATTAAATAAAACATTTGTTTAAATATTCAACACATTCTAATTAATTCATAACAAGGTCATATGCTGTCAGTTCGGAAAACACCTAAACAGTTGTGGAATTAAAATACTATAAAAAAAAGTATCTACACAGAAAGTCCGAATAAAATAGTTTATCATCACTATGAAATTTAGAATTATTTTCTAAATTAACAACAAAATGCTTATGCATTAATTTTTTGAAAAATAAGTGCATGAACTACCATCACTAATTTAATGTATTCGTTTTTTTTCTGCATTCACTGTAAGGAAGAGGAAAAAGCAACGTATTTCTTTTCCTCCTCAAAAGAGGGGGAGGGGGTAGCTTGAACTTTCCAGCCTCCTTCAGCCTCAACGATGGATTCCCAGCATACATACTGTTACGGGTTGAAATGGCGGTAAAATTTCCGATAGCTCAGTGGAAGGGAGGTGGGGTGAATAAGAATGGCAATAATCAATAGCGGAACATCGGAACAGTCACCAATCAAAGGGGCCCCTTTTTTTAGAACCAAAATATTGTTACAAGTAGCACACAAATAAACGCTCTACGGCGAAGCGACATACAACCGTTAATATCTAATACAGTGATATTATGTAAGTCAATATGAGCAACATTTTAAAAATATTTGTAAATATACAGGGTGCTCCAAAAAAGTGGCATATCAAAGTTATGTTTTTTTTAATGATACACCCCATATATTGTTGCATTTTCGAATTTTACATAAAAAATAAGTAGCACACTCATAAGGGTTCCCTATATCTACACACAAAGTGTATCAAGTTATATAATTTTTTCTGAAAATGTAGAGTTTTCGGAAAAATTAAATATCTCGTAATAAACTTAACTCCAACAAATTTACCCTTAGGTTTAAGTAAAATACTGTTCCCTTAGTCTATTTATTGACTGATTAGTAAATACCTCTTTACAGGGTGTTCATTTTTTTCATTTAAATTAGTAGAACATTCATACTGAAATATTCGGCTTATTTTAAATGGGAAACCCTGTATTTTATATGCTTACCGTTTAGCTTGCTTAATTGTCTTTCATCTACTATAAGGGTTTTCTGTACCTAAACTTTTTTTTTTTGGAATTTGTCTGTTTCTGTATCATTTGTAAATTGAAATATCCTCCCAAAACGCCTACTTAATATCTTTTTGCTAATGTAGTTCTTTGCCAATAGGTAGAAAGCTCGGTGCCAATCTTATGTATATATGATAGATTTCAGATATTTGTAATTTACATGTTAACAAATAATGTTAATGTGACTAATCTTGTAAAGTTTTATAGTGTGTTATGGAATTGCCGGTAATGCATTCGTTAATGATAAAATTCTGACATTGGGCGTGACTTTGCGATTGTGTATTGTTATTTTTTCGGAGTCTGTTGAAAGTTGTTGAAATATTTTCAATTTAATAATGGTTTATTCACAACAAGAAAGAATTGATGTGATTTTAACCATTGGTGAAAGCTATGAAAATTGTTTACTTGCCCTGAGCAGGTACATCCCGATAAAAAAAGGTTTTTGAAAGGTTAATTCAAACATTTCGTGATACAGAAAGTGTAGCTTTCCCAAAACAACTAAAAGTGAAACCTGTTACAAATGATGATAATGAGTTTTTGGTATTAGGTTCCGTTGTTCATAACCAAACTACTAGTACAAGAGTTATTGCAAGAGAAACAGGAATTAGTCTGCCTAATGTGTGGAGGATCTTAAAGAAACATAAATACCACCCTTTTCATATACAAATACATCAAAGGTTATATGGCACAAACTTTCAAAAACGTATTGATTATTCGTGCCAAGCTAGTGATAATGAACATTTTTTTGAAAATGTATTATTTACCGACGAGTCAACATTCCATAATAATGGACTAGTGAAACGGCACAATTTCCATTATTACGACACCGAAAACAAACATTTATTTAATACTATTGATCGTCAAAATCGATGGAGTGTTACTGTGTGTGGTGGAATTGTTGGCAATCATATTATTGGCCCGTATTGTTTCAAATATTCCTTAGATTTTTAAAGAGAGACCCTTGGGAACTTTTAGAAAGTATTCCTTTAAATATTAGACAAAATATGTGGTTGCAATTAGATGGAGCACCTGCACATTTCTCATGTGTTGTTAGAGAATATTTAAATAGGAAGTTTCCTGATAAGTGGATTGGGAGAGGTGGATCAATAGCCTGGCCACCTAGATCTCCTGAACTAACATCCATGGATTTCCTCTTTTGGGGCTGTATCAAAAGTTTAGTTTACAGCACACCTCCTACCACTGCAGATGAAAAGAAGAGTGAAGAATGCTTTTGAGCCGGTCACCCCTGATATGTTGCAAAACGTAAGATGTTCGTTGTAAAAAAGAATAACACTGTATTTCAAGAAGATGGACATCATATCGATCATTTATTGTAATTTTTTTTTTATTTTTTGAGCAAATAATCACACCACATAAATAAAATTTTAATTGTGTACATGCTTTCTATCCTTATTCTGTGAAACTGTTGCAATAGATTTTTTAAAGTTTCACTTTATTTTTTAAAGTTGAAGCTGATCGGTTTCACTTGGACGAGCCAAGTATCGTCAGAGCTTTGAAAGGTGGCAATTTGTTGTTATCGGTTATCGAGAGTAAAGATAAGTGTATAAAAAAATCTATTGTGATTTTTAGTTTAATCTACATATTGTAGAAATGACTTTATGAACGTTTAAATTAAAGTTAGTATCATTTGAATTCGAAAATGTTACGTTAGCCAAAAATCATTAAGAGCAGGCATTTTGGGAGGATATTTCAATCCACAAATGATACAGGAACAGACAAATTCCAAAAATTATTAAATAAGTTGCAAATTCGCATAGGAAACTCGTATGGAAGTGGAAAGGTGATTAAGTAAGCTAAACGATAAGCGTATAAAATGCAAGGTGTTCAATTTAAAATAAGCCGAATATTTAAGTATGAATGTTTTACTAATTTAACTGAAAAAATGAACACCTTGTAAAGAGGTGCTGACTATTCAGTCAATAAATAGACTAAGGGAACAGCATTTTACTTAAACCTAAGAGTAAATTTGTTGGAGTTAATTTTATTAGGCGATATATAATTTTTCCTAAAATTACATAAAATTCATATTACTTGAAATACTCTGTGTGTAGGTATAGGGAACCCTTATGAAAGTGCTACTTCTTTTTTAGTAAAATTCGAAAATGCAATCACATACGGAGTGTGCCATTTAAAAAAACATAACTTTGATATGCCACTTTTTTTGGAGCACCCTGTATATTTAAAGATATTTTTAAAATGTTGCTCATATTGACTTACATAACACCACTGTATTAGAAATTAACGATTATATCCCGCTTGGCCTTTGGTGGGGTTAAATAATACATAAAAACTCATAGTTTGATACGAGTTTCATTTGTTTTGTGCGACTGGTGTTTGTCAGAGGCAGCCATCTTGAATTTTCTTAAATGCCAACCTAGGTTGAGTTTGGTGTCATTTGGCAGGCAATTGATTTGGAAATACAGCACAGTTTATCATAAGCTTGTTTATTCTAAAATAAATAAATAAACACACTTATTTCCACAGAAACCAAACCGTATTTTACATGCGACTCTACATGAGAAAAACAAGCTTATGATAATATCGTATTGTAGTATTTACTATCAGTTCGAATTAGAAAAGCGATAGAGTATTAGAAATTGTTAAAATTGATAACAATCAATAGAGAACACAGAAATGCTACATTTGAATTAAATTTTTGTATAAGTTGTATTTATTTACAACCCTTTGTCCAGCAAATGTTCCCTCTACAAAGTTTATCCCAGTTTACAAGAAAAGGTCAACCAACTATCCAAAATGGTTCACAAAAGAAATTAAATATAACATACGGCTCAAAACTAATTCTGTAAATAAGTATAAGTAGCTATTGAACTGCCATTTATTTGAATATAAACGACTGAGGAAGTTTATCAAGCCTCAAATTAAAACTGCTTATAGGAATTATATTGTATAAGTTGTACTTTCTGTTAGACGTAATCCTAACTGCTTTGGGTCCTTTATTAACTATATGCGTGGCGTCTCGCATATTCAGAGTAGTGTTAAGTACTTGGATAAAATTTTTCTGACACCCAAGCAATCGTTAATGCTTTCAAAGATTATTTGGGTTCTGTTTGTTCTGCTTACACTACAAAGAATCTTTTTCATTTTTATACAGATACTAATATCCCTGCCATAATTATCACTTCCTCGTCTATTAACGTAACTTCTGGAGTACCCCAAGGGTAAAATTTAGGACCACTGTTATTTTTGCTTTTCATTAACGCCTTACCATCTCAAATTGGGTGCCACAAACTGCTTTTTGCGGATGATCTTAAAATTTATTCATTTATTTCATCCATTCATGATTGCAATCTAATTCAACACGAACTTCATGTTCTTCAAGACTGGTGCAATGATAACTGTTTGTTTTTAAACGTATCTAAACGTAAAGCAGTAAATTATACACGCAAAACTAAATCAATAAAATTTTTTTTATAACATTGACTCAGTTGTGCTTACCAGAACTAACATTGTTAAAGATTTAGGCATATGCTTCGATAGTGAGTTTCATTTCAACACAATGGTAAGATATTCAGTTTCAACTCTTGGCATTATTGTGCGAAAATGTAAAGGCTTTTCTAATATAACTTTAGTTTTGAAAGTGGGTAAAGTATATCCTCCCAGTGGCTATCAATACGACCTACTCCTTCAACAACTGGCCTTTTAATAATTTGCAAAGTTCGATCGATGTTAATTATAACTCAATAAAAAATATCTTGAATTCAACAAAGCATTGACTTTTTTTTGTTACTATTATGTATAAACAAATTGACTTGTTCTAATTATTTATAGTGTATTAGTGTATTATTTTTGCTTTCTCATATACATACGTATAAGAGAAAGCTATGTAATCGGTTTTAATTTCATACACATTTTTACATATCTCGAGGTTTGTGGCCTAAACAAAGGAAATACATATTTTAGAAAAACAATTTCGTGTCGAGCGATATCTTTGAATCATTAAATTGATAAAAGCAATCTTTAAAAAATGTGCGTGTGCGTGTTCATGTGCGTGTGTGATGCGTGGCGTGTGCGCATGGTCGTTCGAGTGTGCGTATGCGTGTTCGTGTGCGTGTTCGTGTCTGTGCTTGTGCTTGTGCTTGTGCGTGTGAGTGTGCAGTGTGTGTCTATGCTAAGCGTGTGCATGTGCGTGTTGTGCGTGTGTGTGTGTGTGTGTTGCTGTTACATTTGCGTGCGTTTGTGCTTGTATATTTGCTTGTACAAACTTACCCAGAATTCGAAAATTACATTTCAAGTGTTTGACGCAAGTAGTCAAATTCGTTCCGTTCAAACGTTGGAGTTTTTAAACAAAAGGAGATAATTTTCAATAACCTTAAGCATCACATCTCGGCGCAAGTTTCTTAGAATACTGATTATTTCGCTTCCATGCTATATCACCAACATTAAAAGTTAGAGCAGGTTTACGAAAATTTCACTGTTTTTCATAACGTAGGTAGATATGCTTCACGTAGTAATACCATGACTTCAATGTATAGTTCGGGAAGAGAACTATTTCCTTTAGGCTAAAAGAAACGATTTGCTAAGGGATCGGGGGATTACCATAAAAATTATAACATAATAACGGTAAGCTCTGCCCCTTCAACGTAACCACAAAAGTGTTCAATATCAAAAATAATTTTGAAAAGTTCTCCTTCTGTAGCTACATACTTCTCAGCATCAGTTAATTTACGACAAGCGTAGGCATTTGGGTGTTCAGAACCATCATCTTCCTGAAACATCGACAGTTAAATCACTAGCATCAGTCTAAATGTAAAACCCCTATGGTTTCTTTCCGAAGGCATTTTTCAACCCCTTTTCACCCCTATGGTTTCTTTCCATAGGTCATTTTCAACCCTTTTCATCCCGAATTATTTTTGTTTTTACTCACCCACGTGTGAGCTCGTATTTTCCACCCCTATGGTTTCTTTTCGAATACCTTTTTCAACCCTTGATGGAATTTTTACCCTAATTACCGCTTCTTTAGCCATACGTTTTGTACTTGCTCACGTGAGTGTGTATTTAGGTCTTAAGCTATGTCTTGGGGTTGGTCTTGGACTTGGGGTTGGTCCAGACGTTGACCTTGGGCTAGGTAGGTGACAGCTTCTTTCGGTGGTCTTTTGAACTCTTGATGGGAATTTCAACCCTGATTAAAGGCTTTTTGATTTTTTCATGCCTACGTGTGGAGTCGTTTTTGTTCACCATTTTTATTAATTATTTTATTAATTAATTAATTATTTTTTAACCCTAAATTTTCGATCCTAATCTGTTGCCCTATAAGATGATCTTAAATCTGTATTTGATAAGGAGCGCAAATAATCATTCGAGTAAAGATTTTATTTAATCTGTGTCGACTGTTAACATTTATTAGAGCTTGTTTATCAGATATTTGAATGATATAAACTCATTTAAAGGATTGATTAGGTAATAATTTTTATCAAATGAGATTGCATAATTACATTTATTTTAACGCTTACAGATTGTTTAACATACGAAATTTATTTATCTTTATTACGTGTTAACTTGTAAGACACGTTTCGCTGAAGGGTATAATTGTATGCGCGTCCTAACATAATCAGCTAGCTTATAAGATGACCTTGTCTTAAAATCTGTATTCTGATAAATAGATTACAAGTTTTCATAATAAATATTATTAGAGTCGATATGCCGTTTATTTCAAGTAATTGTTTTAATATATATAAAATGCGTGAGAGTGGACCTTGTATTATTTGTTGTAATATGTGTTGTTACACTTTCTTTTTAATTGTTAGTGAATACGAAGAGCTCGTCCTCGACGTGTACAGAAATCTCAGGCGTACGCTACGAGACCGGGTAGAAAGGCTACAGAGGCTATTCATCGAAGTGGCTGTAGCGCTTAAGCAGCGTGAAATGGTTGTGCGTCATCTTTCAGGACGTAAAAGAAAGCCGAACATCGATAGCAATTGCACTGATGCTGCAATCATCAGTACTGCCGCGACTGCTACCAACACTACCACAACCACACCCACCACCATCAGTCGTTTCATGAAGAAGAAGAGGCAAACTAGTCGACCTAGCGTGGAGGAGTTGTCCTTACAACAGTCAGCGTCGGGGATTGTATCGGCTAATGTTAGTAGAGGAAGAGGTACGCAGGAGCAGGTCCCCAGATGGAACACGCTACATCCTGTAAATTTATACGAGGATGTGTCACCAGCATCACAACCAGGCCTCGGAGCACAAGATGTCCAACTACCCTCAGTCAACATAGTGGAAGTACATCATCCACCTGCAGCTCGGGGAGGATCGACGGATGAGGGTGCACAGTCGGGTAGTGACTTTATATTAGAGGCACTTCAGAACCCTCCAACTCTTCACACCTTACCAAATCTTTAACTACGGTGCAGATGATCTGACAGCATTCTAGCCCAATTAACATATATTAATAAATAAAATAATTCGTTCTGTTTATCTGTTTTATTATTTATTCCTTATATCCAAATGGAAGAGTATCAAAGGTATTGTTTAGATTCAGGACTACTTAACACATTATAGCATCTGTCTCTAACTATTTTTCTATCATTATACACAAAAAGAGAGTCTTTACTATTGCTAAGCATCATATTTTTCATCACTTCAAAGTTTATAACACGGGAGTTTTTATAGTTTAAGGTAACACCCTTCACTTTACACACGGATTTAATTGTTTGATCATCGGATGAAAACTCATTATAACTATAGTTTTTCGGTCCTGCACTAACAAACTCGGCTATATAACTTCCTTTACCATACGCTTCCAGCTCGTCGGTCATCTGGCCAAGGAAATCTCCGTAAGCTAGATCCCAATCGTCGGGTTTCGCGACAAACATGACACTGTCTGTATCATAATACAAAACGCGGTGATCTAGTTTCTCCAGGTAACTATATAATTCTAAACGTGCTTGAGCTGTCGTGTAAGCGGCTATGGGCACATTAATAGTTTTTTGTGATTCACCTTCACCCTCCGGTCTATCCTAATTTACCATTACCACATTATTATTAATAGGTGTTATGGATTACACCTGAACCAATGGATCGGTAAACAGTTTGAAGAAATCCTTTGGTTCAGATACAATACTGCACTGGCTTAAATTTTCGCGTTGACCAAACTTACCCCAAAAGAATTCAGCATAGTTTGGCTAAGTACTTAAACCTGGATTTTTCTTAATATTATCGTCTAGTCGAATCCCTCTTTCTCATAATATTCTGTTATGTACTGGCTTCTCGGCTCTGACGTAATGGCTAGGCCACCCTGAACATTCCTGCTTGAGTTTCAGGAAATTATCGATGTATCCGCTAAATAATCCACCCTGCTTCGTCGCTTTATTATAAGTGGCTACCTCATACTCCCAAATCTTAAAAACGTCCAAAACTTTATAATTTTTAGTGATAGCCTTACGCAGCTCGTCAGCTACAAACGTCCCAACGAAACTGCGCTCGGTCTCATTATGCTCACACTCCCCTTGATTTAACTCTGCACCGCAAGTCCTACATAACAAAAACATCAGCTTGTCATTCATTTTTAAGGGTAAAACAGGGTGGTAGAGATTAGAGGGCGGTAGTACTCTGCATTGTATAAACCCTCCACCGTGTCCAATGAAATGTTCTTACAATCTAAACCTACATGAATTATCGGATGACCTACAGGATACTTACAATATTTATTTACATAAGGGTATAATGACCACACGTCATAATACATGATTTTCTCACTAATACCGTCACATTCATGATAAGTTTACTGGCATTAGTGCGGCCACGTAAAACCGTCTCGTGGATTTAAAGCTTCGTCATCTTGATCTAGATTCTGAATACTTTCAACTCATCATTAGTAGCAATAGTCTTTAAAATCGCATTCACGCATCTCCACTAGATTATACCGCGCTCGCGTAGAAACGGACCTCGCCGCCGTGTTCTCGTTTCGGGCAGATGGAAGTATTTGCACCAAGCTTAGGATCATATTGGCCTGGTTGGGAAAACATTCCTCGCAACCGTGCCAATAACACCCTGAAACTCGTAAACGGTATTTATTCAGCACAATAAGCGTCGACCTTAACCCTTCAGGTGTTCTAAACTCACGAGCTTTCCTGCGTACTGTATGCTTACTTGTTGCGAATGCTCCCAACGTAACCATTGTTTGCGACCTTTGATTGATTGTCGGCGCGTCTATAACCACCTTTAGGAATGAGCCCGATTGTGTTTTCTTCGAGGAAACGCCTACGAAACACTTTATTGTAAGCGCTAGCAATAGTGGTAGCCTCCTAAAACGGGTCGACTTTATTTTGGATCGTGAAGGTGGACCAGAAACTAATACAACCTTTAACGAGAATCTTAACATCCATCAGGCAATATTTCTCAACTCTCACTCATCTTAAAAACATAATTACTCTGGGCCACGTGCCAATCTAAAAGTGTTTGCCTCTTTTCAGACATCTGATCTGCACAATAATATTCAAGTGTGGCAATGGACCCTCGTAATTCTGATTCTCGGATGTGTTGAAGAGAAGGAAATAACCTTGGACTCGGGGAAATTGAAAGTTTTCGAAATGCCGAGAGTGGTGACGGATGAAATTAAGGGAGTCAATAAACCTAATATCGTCGCATTGAATTAAAATTAATTTTAGACCATTGGTGATGACTTTGGGTCTCCACGTTATTATCAGTTAACATGCACATGAGCACAAACACCCATCGTACCCTTCATGTTATGCGATGCATGTAACTTTAAATTTTCGCACTATCTCGGCAACATATGACAGAAATGATTGAACAGGGTTTTCCCTGAAAATGTGCATTCTTTGCTACACGCCGGACATTGCTCATTCAAATCGTCGATGTTTGAATACAAGTGAACAAACATTCGCGGCCACGCATAGATTGGGCTCATGCAGAAATCGATCATTCGTTCCCTCACACACCTTCTCTGCATGCACTCCAAATCGTAAAAGATAAACATAGATGGTTTACCATTAGTACTGTCACGTCGAGCCTTGTTAACGGCCATGTAACAAAGATGACCATAGGTTTTGATCCCGGCACGTGGAGCAGTAGCTGTATCCGCATCTATGTTTACCCTTTACTTCACTGGTTTTAAGACATTTTAAACATCTACGTAATTTTTCACAAGTTTACTGTCCTTATGGTTTTAAGATATTCAGACCACAAAAATCTCTTTTGCAATCATTGCAGACAATTTTAATTTTCAATAGAACAAGGTGGTTTCTGATGACACAAGGACACTGGTACATACATTTCATGTGATCTTTTTGTCATTATAACGTTTTTACATTGTTCGCAGTAATAACTGCAGGTAAATGCTGAAGTTAGGCTGGTAATGACATTATAATGCTCGTCTTCTAATATTAAATTTAAAACTCTACCCTGTTCCCTAGGACCTCAAAATAAACTGAATCACCTACGCGAATTATAAACTACAATGGTATATGAAGCTAAATGATTTTGAAATGCTTGAATTGTTCGTAACTACCACCCTGACTAAGATCTACACGCTGTTTTGGCAAAGTTGTACAGCTCGCTCTTGAAGTAAGGAGCCCATTTCCATACCGTGACGCATTGCATCGTTATTTCTAACGCTATTAGCTGACTAGGCACAGCTAAACAATTGTTTTCGTTGATTGCTGGGGACAACAATAATACCTTGTCTTTTGCTTTACAAAAATCTTCAAGTTTTAAACCCGTCAAGTTTTTTTGTCCATAGCCTACAGGTACCGACACTCTATCCACGTTTAAAACTAACAAGTCACTCGAGAAAAAACTAGCATTGCTCTGCATTACCTTTTCAAGTAGCGACATTATCACTTTTACCGACAACTCGTCCAGTCTTCTAAATGCCAGGCCGATTGGTTTGTCAGGGTAATGAGGGTTCCTTAACGTTATCCCTACACGGTCTGACGGAGCTGCATCCTTGATAGTGTATGCAACTTCTCGAATGCACTCTAGAAAAGAATATGTATTAGATAAATAAGATTTTTAGTAAATGGTATATTTTACCAGCAGCCATGTTAAGGGATTATCCTTGCACGTATCGTCATTAAAACTATATCTCAGCGATTTACACGTAGTGTTAATTTTTTTTATGAATTTACTATTTGACTCTCCTATTATAGTTGTATGATTCATTTGGGTAGAGGATGGTCCGGCCTGTTCCTGCGAACCTGAGCCTGATTGGTCTTGCGCCTGTAATGTACTCATTCAATAAACGAAACAATAAAAATTAGAAAAAACATACCGTTATCAAATTCTCAGCAGCTGTAGTTTCCATCTCATCATCGTCAAACACACCCTCCATGTTTACCTGAGCAGGTCTATAAAAACAATAATTAAAACTTAAAAATAAAAAACAAGCATATACTTACACCCCGCCTGTACAGCTTCCACAAAATTATCGTACTCTTCAGCGAATCGATATTATTATTCTCAAACACAATTTTATAATTAATAATATTGTAGGCCTTTTAACAACTCATCGGTTAATAATAACCGCCGTAAAACAATCCCAAAATCTGATTGGCTGATAAAGACTCCATAGCTAAGACGTAATGCTTTCAACAGAACTAAATTAGCTAAACTAAGCGCACGTTTTTATAGTATTTTACAGGGTCAAAGGTCAAATTAAGTTGTTTTGAAATTCACAAGGCTAACTTCATGGCCAACTTCAAGGCCATGCTTATGGCTAAGGTCAAGGCCGATGACTTTCTCAAGGTAAATAAGTATGATGTTTATCTTTTAATACCGAATGACCTTATTGCTGAAGGTGAAGTTAGGTGATAATAACATAATTTGTACATACGAAGCCAAAATTGGCATTAAAAGAAACGTAATAATTATAATACCGTTTTTATTTTTAGCTAAGCGTTTTATAACATATTCCTTACGGTATAAAACACTCGTTGTAAAACAATGTTAAACAGACGTTTAACTTCATTGGAAAAATAATTTTAATTAACTAAAATGTAAAAATACACATCAACTTAAAAGCTAAGACCTTTGTTTAAAAGAACCCTTTTATCATTTTATTACAGAACAGTCTTCGACAGTAATCTTTAAATGCATCGGCTTTTTTTATTTTTATATTATTTTAACAATTTATACAGACATAATTAAAAAAGTCTATTTTACGTACCCAGGCTGATTGACCGTCATAATACAGCACTTGATTTTTTAAAATTGAAATACAAAGGTATTAATCATCTTTTTAATATCAAAGAGCGTTACTGTTCTTCTTTCAATTGCACGATGCATTTACAGGTGTTCACTAAATAAACATTTCGAAATACCACCTGTGCATGATAAGGTCGTGTTTTAACAACCTTGCAATTAGGAACAGCTGTAGTCCCATTAAAATGAAGCGTTAATAACTTTATATGAGTTCGACGTAAATAAAAATGCGGTACCAAGCAATAATGTTATAAACTAATGGAGGTCGTGATTAATTCGTGTATAATTTGAAGGTTTTGTAGGTAGAAGGTTACAAACTGCAATTAAAAAGAAAGTGTAATAACACATATTACAACAAATAATACAGGTCCACTCCCACACATTTTATATATATATATTGAAACAATTGCTTGAGATAAACGGCATATCGACTCTAATAATATTTTATTATGAAAACTTATAATCTATTTATCAGAATACATATTTTTAAGACAAGATCATCTTATAAGCTAGCAGATTATGTTAGGGGACGCGCGTACAATTGTACCCTTCAGCGAAACGTGTCTTACAAGTTAACACGTAATCAATGTATAAATAAATTTCGTATGTTAAACAATCTGTAGATAGGCGTTAAAATAAATGTAATTATGCAATCTCATTTGATAAAAATACGCTAATAAATTAATATGGGGAAATACGTCAATTTTCCCGCACGTTAATTATTACTTAATCAATCCTTTAAATGAGTTTTATATCATTAAAATATCTGATAAACAAGCTCTAATAAATGTTAATAGTAGACACAGATTAAATAAACTATCTTTTACATCTAATGATTATTTGCGCTCCTTTATCAGAATACAGATTTAAGATCATCTTATAGGGCAACAGATTAGGATCGAAAATTTCCCCAGGGTTAAAAAATAATTAATAAAAAATGGTCAACAAAAAAACGACTCCTGCACGTAGGCATAAAAAAAATATAAAAGGCTTTAATCAGGGTTGAAATTCCCATCAAGAGTTGAAAAAGACCACCAAAAAGAAGCTGTCACCCTACCCTAGCCCAAAGGCCAACATCTGGACCAACCCCAAGTCCAAGACCAAGTCCAAGACCAACCCCAAGACCAACCCCAATCTCAAGACCTAAATACACACACACCTCACGTGAGCAAGTACAAAAAGGTATGGCTGCCAATGAGGCGGTAATTAGGGTAAAAATTTCATCAAGGGTTGAAAAGGTCTCCGAAAAGAAACCGTAGGGTGGAAAATAAGAGCTCACGTGGGTGAGTAAAACAAAAATAATTAGGGATGAAAAGGGTTGAAAATGACCTCTGAAAGAAACCATAGGGATGAAAAGGGGTTGAAAAGGGCCTCCGAAAAGAAACCATAGGGGTGGAAAATACGGCTCGTGAGCGTATAAAAAGTGAAAGTAGGTTTTCCCCAGAAAATCCAAGAAGGCGGCCAAGGTGCCCGTCTTCTACTCCTGTCCTACAGAACTGACAGTTAAAATCCCATTATTCCGCTTATCAACAGGAACTGAAAATTGAAACTTATTTCTAGAATGTAAGGTATTTTTAAATTTGTTTTGTTCAGGTTTAAATAAGGAGTTCAATGACGGAATTATTCGTTGTTGGTTGGGAGTTTTTTGTCTGAATCGGTGAGATTTTGAATGATTCTCAAATTGCCTTGGTTGATTTTCGGTACCGCACCTGTAGGGGTTTGAAGCTGGACGAGAAATAGAAGGAACGCCACCGCTTTGCAAGGTTTTTGAATTGCAATTAGTACAAGAGCTACTATAACTACCTTTTCATCCACACTTAAAACAAAAAGGTTGACGGGGTTTAAAACATTTAGAACCTTTACTATCAAAATTCATTCACGTAATGTAACAAACTTGCAGCATCGGCATGAAGGTTGTAACGATCCCCGCTATTATTTTAATCTAACATTTCTTTAGTTAATACATTAATATCCATAATGCTTATAACAAGTAATTGTTGTCTTTGCAAAGTTGACTCAAATGTTGATAAGGAACTTAAAAATATCATTGCGATAAGGTGGTATATTCAAAGTGTTATCTCGAGCTGAGATTTAATGTATTAATAACAAATACCGACGTCTAAAATATATTTGTGATGATATCAACGCCCTCAAAAGTCAAGTTGTCCTTAACACAGATTCGATATCTAGAGAAAGTTTGATTGCCGAAATGAATGAACGTATTTCCCGTTCCCGCAATATTATTGGTTTTGGAGTTAAACAAGTCCGAAACAACAATGAAAGCAGAACACATGATGTTGAAGAGGTAAAAGGAATTATTACACAAATATCACCAGTACCTGTTGAAAACATTAATGTTTTTCGACTTGGTCGTGTTAATTTATCATCTAGTAGACCGGGTCCAATCACGGTTGTATTTAATTCTAAAAAATATGCGTTGTCTATACTTAGGAATAAATATAATCTCCTAATGTAAACGTTTCCATATCGGTTGACGAGACAATTATGCAAAGGGAGTATAGAAAGTCCTTTCGAGAGTTGCTACACGAGCGCATTAATAGAGGGGAAACTAATCCAACCATTAAGTGCATACGAAACGTTCCTACCACAGTTACTAAAAATGCAATAGCAAAGAACTAATTAAATCTAGTGATTCACATCCCAATTGTAATAAGATTAGTTATCATATAAAATTTTATTTTCAAAATCTGCTTGATAATTTTTATACGTATGCTGTACATTGTGATTATGATTTTATCGGTGTTGTCGAATCGGCTCCGGATATACAAAATAGCGAGTTATTTCCAAATAATTATAATGTCGGGAGGAGGAGCTTTGATTGCCTCAAAAGACAAATACTCTTGGGAACAATTAAATATATCGTTTGCTCTCCTTTAACAACCTGATTCCAGTTGAAGCAAGATTACTATTTTAGTGACTTTAACATTCCGCATTTTAATAGTTCTGATGTTAACAACAAATCAACTGTTATGTCCAACTTTTTAAGTTTATTGAATTTTAAACAATGCAACGGTTTTGTTAATAAGCAAAATCGCCTTACAGACTTAATTCTGATCAATTTAGGCTGTTCTGTGCATCATGACAATGCTCCTATTCGGTGATGCAGCTTTAAATATTGACCGTAACTGCATAAATAAATCTTCGATTCCGTTTTCTACATAAACACGTAAAACAATATAATTTCAATAACGCTGATTATCTCAATGTACAGAATGCCTTGCTGAATGTAGATTGGACCTTTTTGAAAACTATTTTAGATCCCAATGCACCTCTCATAGAATTTTGCAATGTTATTTATGCACTGTTTGATTTATTTGCCACAGTTTGCAAGAATAGGTCAACCAACTATCGAAAATGGTTCACAAAAGAAATTAAACATAACATACGACTCAAAACTAATTCTTTAAAAAAAGTAAAAGTCGCTAATGAACTGCCATTTATTTGAATACAAACAACTGAGGAAGATTATCAAGTCTCAAATTAAAACTGCTTATAGGGATTATATTGCTTAAGATGAACTTTTTGACAGATGTAATCCTAAGTGCTTTTGGTAGTGTTAAGTACTTGGATAAGGTTTTTACTGACCCCCAAGCAATCGTTAATGCTTTCAAAGATTATTTTGGTTCTGTTTATCCTTCTTGCACTCCAAAGAATCTTTTCATTTTTATACAGATACTAATATACTTACCATAAGCATCGACAAAATAACTATCGACGATGTTTTAAACATTGAAAAACACAAGTGAAGGACTATATGAATATTTTTGCCGAACCATTATTGGATATATTTAACATGTCTTTTAACGCCAACATATTTTCCAATATTGGAAGGTAACTATCATTTGTCCAATCTTAAAAAGCGGCTATTCTAACGATGTTGCAAATTATCGACCGATTAGCATTTTATATAACTTTTATAAAGTGTTTGAAATTGTGTTGTACTCCAAAATTTATCCTTTAATTGATCGATACATTTCTCCTTTTCAACACGGATTCATGGAGAAGGTCAGCAGCCGCAAACATAGCGTCCCTCACTCAATTTATAGCCGCTATACTTGACAATCATGGCCAAGTTGATGTCACATATACTGATTTTGCCAAAGAATTTGATTGCATCCCACATGACAGCTTAGTCAACTTTGGTTTCAGTCAATCTTTACTGGCATTGTGTGCATCCTACTTGGCTAATCTTAAACAACGAGTCACTTTCAATAGTTACACTTCCTCTTCTAATAACGTAACTTCTGGAGTACCCCAAGGGTCAAATTTAGGCCCACCGTTATATTTACTTTTCATTAACGACTTAACATCTCAAATTAGATGCAATAAACTGCTTTTTGTGGATGATCTTAAAAAATATTTATCCATTTCATCTATTAATGACTGCAATCTCACTATAAAGTAGTAACTTATACACGTAAAACTAAATCAATAGAATTTTATTATAACAATGACTCAGTTGTGCTTACCAGAACTAACATTATTGAAGACTTAGGCATATGCTTCGATAGTGAGTTAAATTTTAATCATCATGTCAACACCGTGATAAGATCTTCACTTTCAACTCTTGGCTTTATTGTGCGAAATTGTAAACGCTTTCCTAATATAACTACCTTAAGGTGCTTACTTTACTCAGTAGTATGCACTAAACTGGAGTACTGTGTAGTTATCTGGAATCTAATTAACCGAAACCAAAGGGATCTCCTTGAAAGTGTCCAAAGAAAATTTTTAAAGTTTTTAGTTTTTAAAGCAGATAATGTTTACCCTCCCAGGGGTTATCAACACAACCTACTTCTCCAAAAATTTCACTTTTATTCCTTAGAACGTAGACGATGTGAAATTACTGTCACTTTTCTTAATGAAATATTGCACAATATGACAGATTGGTCTGATTTGTTATCGTTGATTGATTTTCATGTTCCTTCTTACATTTCACGTCACTGCAAAACGTTTCATTGTTTAACACCTAAAACAAATATGCTTTACAGGTCTCCGATCTTTATCTGCATCCGCTGTTTTAATAATTTGCCAATGTCGGTGGATGTTAATTATACCTAATTAAAGATGCTTTGAATTCAACAGACCATTGCTTTTTTTTTGCTTTTTTTTGTTACAATTATGGATAAACACACTACAAGCCACGCACTACGCACGACTGACCACCCACCACACACCCCACACCTTACACCACACACCACGCGTCACACACCACACACTACACAACACACCACACACCACACATAACACACCATACTCCACGCACCACACACCAAACACCACACACCACGCATTACACACCACACACCACACATCACACACCTCACACCACGCATCACACACCACACACCAGACACAACATACCACACCACACAACACACCACACACCATACACCACATATCAAACACCACACACCACATATCAAACACCACACACCACATACCACACACGACAGAACACACACCACAAACGACACAAGTCACACGACACCACACACCACACACCACACGACACACACCGAACACCGCACGCCACATACCACACACTACACAACACAACACACACCACACACCACGCATCACACACCACACACTACACACCACGCATCACACACCACACACCACACAACATATCACACACCACACACCACAACACATTGTACACCACGCACCACACACCACATATCAAACACCACATTGCTCAATTCTAACAATAGAATCAGTTCGTGGAAACAAGAATAATGATGGGACTGTTGTCTAGGCTAATATCAAGGTTCTTGTATTGACTAAATTATTGTTTGTAATAATAAAAGGATTATGCTTACTTGGGTTGATACTACTATCCTAATCGCCAGGATGAGGTAGTTTTCTCGAGAACCGGATCCGGTTCGTTAAGACAGATATCCGTTTCCCAAAACAGAGGAGCCGTTTCTCAAAACAGGGATCTGTTATCCAACACAGATAAACGCCCCCCCCCATAAAACAAGTAAAATAGCTGATTCATCGTAGTTGAGGCTAAATTAAACTAGGCTGTGCAAAGTCAAAATCATATTACATTTCTTAGAAATCCATTTTCAAAGTTTATCTTAGAAATCCATACATAGAATCAGCTCGTGAGGGGTATCATATTACACTTCTACGAAGTGATGTTCAAGGTTATTCTGAAGGGCGCAATATTCTTAGAAATCTAAAACAGGATCGGTTCGTGAAAATATGAAGGTTGTATCCTAGTACAACTCTTAGAAATCTGAAAGTAAGTCAAGGTACTGATAGGGATAGTTTTTATATTATAGAAAAAACTGGACAATCCGCTTAAATCACCTACTTCAGGGTTTTTTTTTGTAGGTCTAGGTACTGATAGGGGTAGTTTTTATACTATTGAGCAAGCTGGATAATGCGTTTTAACCACCTACCTTATGGGGTATTTTATACAGGTCAAGGTACTGATAGGGGGTAGTTTTTATATTATGGAGAAAGCTGGATAATCCGCTTAAACCACCTACTTTATGGGGTATTTTTTGTAAGTCAAGGTACTGATAGGGGGTAGTTTTTATGTTACAGAAAAATCTGGATAATACGCTTAAACCACCTACTTTAGGAGGTATTTTTATATGTCAAGGTACTGGTAGGGGGTAGTTTGTATATAATGGAAGAAGCTGGATAATCCCCTTAAATTACCTACTTTTAGGGGTAAAGGGTAGCGTTTCCAATAACGATAGATACTGGAATAAGTCTAGAATCCTTTTACAGAACTGTACAAACAGTCTGCAAGAAATAATTGTAATATCTATTAGGTTTAAGGAACTGTATTGTATAATTAGAAAATGAATTGCTGTAAATATAGTGTTCTTTTAAGTAAAATAACTTTGAAAAGCTTCCGTAATATTGGTTGCTTGGTATTCTCTTCTCCAACCCATCAAGGTTAAGGGGTACTTTGCTGGCTCTGCGCATCGAGGTTTTTTGGGGTTTGAGTGCGGGAACTTTTTGACAAACATCTGCTCATTAGATTTATATTAGTACATAATACTACCATCCTAGGTTTTTATCTGATATCAACCTTCTTTCTCCAGATGGGAAGGTAATACATATTGTGTACCTTAAGCTGCAGAAACAGTGAACTAAGAAATAAGGTTTGATAGAAATTAGTTCTAGGAGATTTTATGTAAGGATTTTCAGGATGTGTACTCTTTTTTATCTGAAAAACATCAGGGTTTCGTATGAATTTAGTACATTGGCGGTTAAAAAAACTAATGTAATCCCCCATAAGGAAATAGAACCCCTTTCCCAAGACTACATACGTTGGAACTGGCTTTAAAGAAGCAAAACTCAACTATATACAAAGTATAAAAGAAAAAACAATGACATCTATATAAATTGTCTAATGTTTCTGTTAAATAAATAAAATTTATAAAAAAAATGTTGTAAATCTAGTTTCTTATTTAAATGATCCCTAAATTAATAAAAAATAACGTGGAAATTAGCACCATAGAGTAGGTTACAAATACACAGATTTATTGGTTTTAATGCATGCAGATCGCTAGACAATGAAACGAGATTGTTTTTATATCAATAAATGGTATTTATGCGTATGTTAACTAAAAATTCTTTTATTAGTAAAGCGTTATAGTGACTTTTTATTGTTTAAAGTAATATAAAATGTTTGCTTTCATAAAAGTGATGTTGGTAATTTTGTTTTAATTAAAGGTTACAGAAAGTTTTTTATAACACTTACACATGCACACCACACATCCACTAAATTAATTTAACCTTACACCATTGAGTATATTATACTCACAATTATGTACTATAGTTATAGTAGGAAAGCATCATGTTAAGACGACTAAAATTCTATCTTTCATTTGAACTATTACGCACTCCGAATTCAAGCAAATCTTTGGTTTACTCAATGCTTACGCACAAAAATATTGTACCTATGCGTTTAGTCAAAAAATCAAGGGGTCCTTGATGTTTGCAACATTGACTATAATCCCTGTAAGTAACCACTCATTGAAACATGATTCAATAGGTTGCCACATTAACTTTTGTAGATTACCCCCACCTATTTTAAAAACGTTCCATGATTGTTTCAGTCTTATGAGATAACACTTCATAAGAGCTAAATTGCTTTCAAGCTTAAGAATATTTTCGTTCTTATCAACTACCTTATTACTAATAATAATAGCATGTAACTAGAGAAGGATGTGATTCTACATGAAAAAATAAGACTTTTTTTTCCTATGAACTTATATGCTCAGACGTGCCGTTTTCAGTATACAGGGGGTCAAAGTTGAATTTTTTTTTCAGTTTTTGGACAGTATCTCGAGAACCGTATGAGATATGATGTTCAGCTCTTATACACAATTTGTGCTTATTAAGTCACTAGTTTTCGCAGTAAAAAGAAGGTTTTTAAAAATTCAGTGGCGTGGATTTTGGGTATTTTGAGGGTTTCAACCCCCCTAATTTCTACGCCACTGAATTAATTGTCTTCTACACCAAAAAGGTGCTCTTGGCTAATAGCTCTAAAGTCAACTGTTTCCGAGAAAAATGGCATTCAGTGAGAGAAAACATTATTTTGAAGAATAATTTTCATTAACAATTTATTAACAGTAGGCATAATATTTTGGAAAGAATGCAAGTAATAAATTCCAAATTACTACTTATTGAATGAAAAACAAATGCTACAAGTATTCTACGTGGGCTTCGTTCACTTAAATTCATTAGAATGGCAAATACCATGGTGG
Organism: Vesta saturnalis; assembly: GCA_036346205.1. Taxonomy (NCBI): domain Eukaryota; kingdom Metazoa; phylum Arthropoda; class Insecta; order Coleoptera; family Lampyridae; genus Vesta; species Vesta saturnalis. The sequence continues at coordinate 2,700,159 of JARFJB010001149.1, read as the reverse complement.
TAAGATTGTTGAATTATTATTCAAACCTAAATTGAGTTGGCATTGCCGTACGTAAAATGCATGTTGATATGGTAAGACGGTTTGTTGATAGTACTTCTCAATACTAAGTCAATTTATTTATTTGACAAGAACACAAGTAATAACGTGAATTATTACTTATCATCAATTGTTGGTGCAGTAACTGTAAAAAATGGCAGACAACTCTTTTGCGGAAATGGCCGATATGGTTTTTATGTATGGCAGAGCTAATGGTAATTCTTCAGAAGCTCGCAGGTTGTATCAGAAGACCTTTCCAAATCGTCATCTTCCAGATAAGAGATTATTCATGAGTTTATTTCAACGGCTAAGAGAGAGAGTGGTAACTTAGCGTCAAATAAAAGAAATTGTTGAAGAAACCGCACAACTCGAAGGGCGCAAGTTGAAGAAAGGGTTCTCCACCGGATAGAAGAAAATCCAGCAACTAGCACGAGACGAATTGCTGTACAGGGGAACGTTCCTAAGAGCACTGTTTGGGAAATTCTGCACGAACAGCTTTTGCACCTTTACCATTTATAACGGGTTCAAGCGCTTAGACCTCAAGATTTACCGGCGAGACTCCAATTTTGTGAATGGATTCAAATGCGATGCCGTCGAGACCGTTTTTTTCCTGAACAAAGTGCTGTTTACTGTCGAAGCCGGGTTTACACACAAAGGTCTTGTGAATTTCCATAATAATCACGAATGGTCCGATGAAAATCCACATGCAATCTTTGAAGCTTGGCTCCAAGATAAGTTTTCAATGAACGTTTGGGTCGGTATTCTGGGTGATCGTCTCATAGGGCCGTATGTTATGCCTCATCGTTTGGACGGATATGAATACTTAATTTTTCTGCAACATACTTTGCCCATTTTACTGGAAGATGTACCAGTGGCACAGAGACAACAAACTATTTTTATGCAAGACAGGGTTCCACCCCATTACAGCCTTCAAGTGTGAGCGCATTTAAATGCAACAGTTCCTGGAAGATGGATTGGAAGAGGTGGGCCGTTTCCTTGACCTCCACGTTCGCCGGACTTCAATCCCATGAATTTTTTTCTCTGCGGATATTTAAAAACTTTAGTTTATGCAGTACCTATTGGTAATATTCAACAATTAGAGCAACGCGTCGCCTATGCTTGCGAAGAGATAAGAAATAAAGAACGAATTTTTGAATCTGTAAGAAACTCAATGAGAAATAGGCCAAATGTATTGAAGTGGACGGAGCCCACGTAGAACACATTTAGCATTTGTTTTTCATTCAATTGGTAGTTATTTGTATTTGTATGCTTTCAGTTTTCTCGAAATGTTGTACCTACTATTAATAAATTGTTAAAAAAATTATTCTTAAAATTATGGTTTTTTTCTCATAATATGATCAACTTTAGAGCTGTTAACCAAGAGTACCTTTTTGATTGAGAAAATAAAGGCGGTTCTAACGCGCTCCTTGAAATTGCATTTATTTCAGTGGCGTAGAAAGTAGGGGGATTGAAACCCTCAAAATACCCAAAATCCACGCCACTGAATTTTTACAAAACTTTATTTTACGGTGAAAACAAGGGACTTAATGAGCACAAATTGTGTATGAGAGCTGAACATCATATCTCAAACGGTTCTCGAGATATTGTCCAAAAACTGAAAAAAAAATTCAACTTATACATACACATATACGTTCATAGGAAAAAAAAGTCTTATTTTTTCATGTAGAATCACCTCCTCCTCTAGGTACATGCTATTTCCGGGCAACCGGGCAGGAAAGACACCTTCAACTTATGTCTTAGTTACTGTCCTGGTGTGCCTTTGGTGTCTTAGTTATATACCCATAACATAATATAGATTTTTATTTTACTTTTTGTTGAAATAAATAACTTGAACTGCTCGTGAAATATGAAACATTTATTTATCACATCTGCTACATACAAAAATTTTTGTAAAAAGTAGATATGTTAGGTGAAATCTTAACATAAAATTAAAAGTAAGTGTTTGAATATTTAATTTATCAGTTTTAAGTAATAGTTCATGTAAATAAGAAAAAATAAAAGGGTTCTACCCGAGCAAGCGTGAAACAGATCACGATAAGTGATTATAAACATGCGTGCTGTTCACGTAATAAGGTGATGTCAGCATAAGGTTAAAGAAACGTGTGTGTGTTTACAAGCAATTATAATTAGGTTAGATAATTTTAAGCATACTCCGAGTAGAAATAGATAAAGAGTTGTATTGTGTGTTTAGTAAAGAAAGAAATGCAATTTATGCGTATAACAAATAACATGTTTATTATTATATTAATTATTATACCTACTAACTACATACATATCATTAGATCATAAATAAGATACCTTATTTAAAAACCTGTGGAAAAATTTTTAACTTAGACATCAAAATTTGTGTAATTCCATGTACTCTCGCCACACGGCCTTCTAACATACAAATGGAAATTGAAAGAGATACAATAATAATTCTAATAGCATTTGAGGATAATTAGGCAACCTCTTTTATAAAAAACCCATTACGAAAAATAAACCACACCGGAAAACGTAAAAACGGCTATCTACATATGAAATTAATAGACAGAAATAGATGTTACTTTAAAAAACATCACTTCATTGAGAGTAACACATCCTAAATTTTACTTATTTGAAAGCGCAGCATTCATTGTATGCGATAAATAGCACGTTATTAAAATGCGAATGGGGTATGCCAATTTAAAAGCTTAATTGTCAAATTTTCCATTTATTGAAATCAATACATTTTTTTAAAAAAATTACCAACATCACCTTTATGAAAGCAAACCTTTTATATTAGTTGAAACAATGAAAAGCCACTATAACGCTTTACTAATAAAACAATTTTTAGTTAACATACGCATAAATGTCATTTATTGATATGAAAACAATCACGTTTCTTTGTCTAGCGATCTGCATACATTAAAACCAATAAATCTTTATATTTGACCTACTTTATGGTGATAATTTCCAGGTTATTTTTTATTAATTTAGGGATAATTTAAATAAGAAACTAGACTTACAACATTAAGCGTAGTACATAAAATTTAAACCTATACTGCAATATATGTAGCTGTCATTGTTTGTTCTTTATACTTTGTATGTAGTTGAATTTCGCTTCCTCGAAGCCAGTCCCAACGTATGTAGGCTTGAAAAAGGGGTTCTATTTCCTTATGGAGGATTACATTAGATGTTTTAACGAGAACATGCATTGGTTTTAGCTTAAGAATGCAGGGGGCAGTACAACCTTTTAATCCCGCCAACGTACTAAATTCATATAAAACCCTGATGTTTTTCAGATAAAGAAAAGTACATATCCTGAAAATCCTTACATAAAATTTCCTATAACTAATTTCTATCAAACCTTGTTTCCTAGTTCACTGTTTCGACAGCTTAAAGTACATAATATGTATTACCTTCCCATCTGGAGGAAGAAGGTTGATATCAGATACAATCCTAGGAAGGTAGTATTCTGTACTAATATAAACCTAATGACTAGACGTTTGAGAAAAAGTTCCCGTACCCAATCGTCAAAAAACCTCGATACGCAGAGCCAATAAAGAACCGTTTAACCTTGATGGGTTGAAGAAGAGAATACCAAGCAACCAGTTTTACGGAAGCTTTTCGAAGTTATTTTAATGTCTACGTCTCTTTAACTTAAAAGAACACCATATTCATAAGAATTAAAATCTTTATTCTTTAATTATACAATACAGTTCCTTAAACCTAATACACATTACGCTTATTTTTGCACACCCTTTGTACAGTTCTGTAAAATGATTCTAGTTAAAGCATGTTTACATGTGGTTGGGGGCTTGAAAACGCACCAGAACCAGTTTTTTTCAAAAACCACCCCTGGACGATAACCCCCGACCACTTATTCCAGTATCTATCACTATTGGAAAAGCTACCCCTTACCCCTTAAAGTAGGTGATTTAAGGGGATTATCCAGCTTTTTCCATAATATAGAGCCTACTCCCTGTCAGTACCTCGACCTATAAAAAATACCTCCTAAAGAAGGTGGTTTAAGCGGATTATCCAGCTTTTTCTATAATATAAAGACAACTCCTATCAGTACCTTGACCTACTTTCCGATTTCTAAGAATTGTACTAAGATACAACCTACATATTTTCACGAACTGATTCTATGTTTCAGATTTCTAAGAATATGACGCCCTTCGAGCAATAACCTTGAACATGTATTTCGTTGAAATGTAATATGATACCCCTCACGAGCTGATTCTATGTTTAGATTTCTAAGATAAACATTGACAATGGATTTCTAAGAAATGTAATATGATTTTAACCTTGCACAGCCTAGTTCAATTTAGCCTCAGCTATGATGAATGAGCTATTTGACTTGTTTTCCGGGGGGGGGGGAGTAGACGGTTATCTGTGTTGGGTATCAAATCCCTGTTTTGGGAAACGGCTCCCCTATTTTGGGAAACGGATATGTCTTTGAGAACCGAATCCGATTCTCATAATCGCATAATCTTTTTATTATTACAAACAATTTAGTCAATACAAGAACCTTGATATTAGCATAGATAACAACCCCATTATTCTTCTTGCTTCCACGAACTGATTCTATTGTTAGAATTGAGCAATAGGAACGCTTATTTGCTATTTCCAAGAATTTAACCTCCAAGGAATGCTAAAATTTGACTTGATTCACTAACATTGTTTCCCTAGATGGATAGGGTGGGGTATAACCACAGGAATAGCTTGCATCAGGGGATGTAGCTTTACATGAAATAAAACAATCAAAAGAATATATAATTGTATTTTATTGTAAATATTACAAACTTTTCCCTTTACTTGCAACCCCTATCACCACACAATATACTGCTATTGTCTTACATAGTTATAGTACAAAAAGTGTACATTCGTCAAAGCACAATTACAAGTGGTTTGTGTATGAAAGAAACAAGTTGTTTTCATTTTCGGTAAAGCTGGTTGCTCTTCAATTTCTATAACTGACTCTCTCAATGTTTTTCGAATGTAATCGGCTTTTTCTCGCCCTTTAACGTACATATCATCTGTTACCGACATTAGTTCACGAAGTATATGTGGAAAGAGATGTGTAGAGATATATCAAGATCCGCATTTGATGCAGTGATGATTATTGATTAACCAGGTGGCTTGTCGTTAAAATTCCACATCTAAAACGTGCCACGGAAATGGTGGTCTGAACACAAAATGGGCTATTTCCGTAGAATGTTATGTGAATTAATATTATACTTAGCATTTATAACATCTTGAATGCACTTTAATTAAACCACACAATTCGATGCAAAAGTTTCCCTTTGATGCAAACACTCTGTATATTATGTCAATTAGGCTCATTTTTCCTATTACGATGATAAATATGAAATTATTCTAGTTAAATCATGTTTACATGTGGTATTACTAAGTGTAGTCTTTGTTGTTTATCCGACTGTACCCAGACTACTCATGAACACATCCTTTGTATTTAGCAGTGTTTTACATTCTTCAATTCGATTCTCTTCTTTGAAATACTCGTAAAAGCGCTGAGGTGATACACATTTAAACGCATCCGCTTCTAACACTATACGTTCACCATACTTCGTATTAGTTAGTGTCACATTAATAATTATACATTTTTCGATATCTCCAGGTCACATACATTTTTATAGAGTGTGCAATAGGTGCTTTGGTTTAACCCTGCTAATTCCATGTTCAACAAGTTACTAACCGACTGATCTCAACACAATGCGGCTTACAAAAGAAAACCTTTGACTTTGAAAATTCTATTTTTAGATTTCTCAGAGGTGTGGCCTGGAAATTTAAATGGTTTGGGGAAAAGTCATGCTTATTTTGCTATTTAACCTTGAATAGCGCCAATATAGAAACCCTTGACCTACCTTTTAGCACAGACAACAACCTTTGACCTTGACTCTATTTAGCCTTGAACCTACTTTAGCATAGACAACAATCTGTGTAATACTGACCTTGAAAATTGATTTCTAGGAATTATAATAACTTCTAAGACAAAAGTCATTGATTAGGAATGCCTATTGATTAGGAATTGATTTCTAATAATACTCCCACACTCGCACCTTTAATGACAATTCTAAGAATACACTTTGACTTTGGAGCGATGGCAGGAATTGCTGGGTAAAAATTTCCCGCCAAGGTTTGACCCTTGCATTACTACCGAATAAGATCGGGATACCTCTGCAGGTGGCATTGATTTTTAAGAATTAACACATGGTCTTGACTCGGGCAAATTAGCCTAACCTTGACCAATTCGTCCAGAATCAACCTACTACTTCTTTGACCATGCTGCTAGATACATGGGTATGCAGACATAGAGCGAATAAAAGAACCTTGAATATCTTGACTTTATCACATTTGACCACGACAATTCTATTTTTAGACTTCTCAGAATTGTGACCTTGACATGTAAATGGTTGGGGTGGTTGGTATTTACTCACGCAAAGCGATGCTTATTTCACTACGTGAAGAGCGCCATTACAGGAACAGCTTGGCCTATCCTTTAGCTTAACTTTGAAAATTGATTTCTCGTGACTTTTCTAGTGACAAAGTCAGGTTAGTATCCTGCTCGTGACCTTGACAACCATGCGACGTCATTGATTAGGAATTCTACTAAATCTAACCTTGAGCATTTCTCGATACATGGTCTCAACCAGGAATTGTTTGGTAACCTAGCCCTGAAAAGTAGAATCCCCACCATACCTTGAAAAGTCTATTTGAATATCCCATGGAGGTGATTTTTAGGAATTATGACCCTGACCCGGCCAGAATTGCTTGAACAATGGATCGCCTTTGTCCTTGAAAATTGATTTCTCAGAAGTGTGACCTTGAAGAATATGTAGGAAAGTGTACGTGACCTTGACCTGATGGATTTGCGGGTTTTCCTTAATAAATTAATAAGTGGATCACTATACGTGGCCTTGAACAATATACGCAGGCAATGAGTGTACGAAATAGCCTTAAAAACGAGAAAGTTTATCCTATAGTATACGTGACCTTGAAGAGCTTCCTCCTATACCTTTATGGCCATGTATTGGGATACCCCTACAGGTTTATTTCTAGGACTTATGACCTTGAAAATTAATGCCAATGCATTTTAGCCATTGACCTAGCTAACAATATATTTGATAGCGCTACAGGTGATATCTAGTAATTATGGCCCTGGCTCAGCCAAGAATTACTTGAAAAATGGATCGCCTTTGTTCTTGAAAATTGATTTCTCAGAGGTGTGACCTTGAAATGGAGGGGAAACGGCTACCTGTGTTGCAAAACCGCTATCTGTATTTGGAAAACGTTTATCTGTATTTGGGAAACGGATCCGGTTCTTAGGAAAACTACCTCATGCTGGTGGCTTAGGACAGTAGTAGCATTATGAATCCACATACTGTAAGCATAATCTTTTTATTACAATTTAGCCAATACAAGAACTTTGACTGACACTTTAGCATAGACAACGACAGCCTGTATGATACCCCGACCTTGAGAATTGATTTTTTTTTACTCAGCCAAGAATTGCTTGGGTGACCCTGCAAGGTCTATTTAATACTCCTGACCTTGAGAATTGATTTAAGAATTAACACCTTAGCTCAGCCAAGAATTGCTTGAACAGCGTGACCTTGAGGAATATACGTAGGCAATGCGTATGATGGCATTGATCAAACACTCATAAATGAAGTATAGTGGAAGAGTTATCTAGGGTCCGCGGCAACGTAAGCGACCTTGACAAACCATTGACTTGGGGGAGGTATCTCTCTTGCAATTGAAAATAAACTTTGACCTTGAAGCGGGGTGCGCGTACATGCAAATAAACTTTAAGAGAGGCAATGAGGGCGACCTTGACCATTTCCTGTCACGTGACCTTAAAGCGGGAACGATGACCTTGAACAATATGCGGGCAATGTTACCAACCTTGAAACCTAGTGACTTTTCTGAAGATTGTTTTCAAATCTAGTTCCTTTTCTGGTGACAAAAGTGTACTCGAGCATGACCTTGAAATGCTCAAATCCACTCCATTTCCTGAACACCGCCTCCTAGAGAATGATCACTTCCTGAGCCCTATTCACTATATTAAACGTGATAGGCTAATGCCTAGAACAAATTCTAACACGTAGATTAAGAAACTTTCTTGAAAATAATAACTGTAAGCATATGTCGTAGAAGGCTTCGTTTCCGAGATACAGGGTTGAATATAATTTTTTTTTCTCAAATTTTCATTATAACTCATAAAGGAATGCTTAGATTTTTTTCATGTTGGGGGGATAATGTCTATTAGTTAAGGGGCATAAAGCAAGTGATAAGAATGTTCACAAACTTGCACAGTGGCGGAGTGGAGGGGGTGCTCAACCACTTTCATAAACAGAACTTCTACGCCAATGACTATTTTTTAAAAAAACTGTTATTTTCATTATCTACATACAGTTTAACAAAAATAATGTACCTTCTTCTGTTTCGAAATTCCTGTGCGTTTCGAGTTATTTTGATTTTAGTGTTTGATGTGGTACTAAGTTAAGTAATGTGCTTTATGTGAATAATTGAATATAAAGTTTTTATTAAACAAGATATAATAAAAAATTTAGAGCCATTTTAGTACCTAACGATCGTTTCTTTAAAATTTCAAATACATTTTCATTTATAAATAGGTTTTTTTTTAGTATCCATTGTTATTATCCTCGTATAAAAGAAATGCATAATTATTATTGTTATGCGGTCAATACTTTCTGTATAATTATGTATGTATCAATTTCGCCATAAACATGTATGTAGTTTTAAGTGAGATTTAATAAGTTATAGACCCCTGCTCACTTGCTCTCATTAAAGAGCCGCCACTGTATCAAGCCATACTCAAATACAAGACTTTGTAAATTGAAATCTGTTTAGTACACTAATTTTACCAATCCTTATTTATTATTGTAACAATACTTAATTAATAATTGTGAAATTAATAAGAATTCTTAGCAATAACGATTTATAAATAAATAACAATAACACTAATATAATAAAATTAGACACTTTGTTCAAAATGTAAACCGTTCTTTTCAATACACATTTCACAGCGACGTACAATAGAACGTCTTAAGTTAACTAAATTTTGCACGCTTATTTCATTGCAACAAAATATGATACTCCTTGGAAAACAAGTAAGTATTAAATTTTATATTTTGAAACGACAGTTTGACTTTTTACAAACACTTGCTTCATCTTGAATAATTTCACTGTTATTAATTATTGTTTTTAAGTTCAAAAAGTTATTTCATTTGATTTGTCAGCTTTTAATTAGTGTAACATGCCGTTTACATTTACAAATAGCGAACAAGCCGACATTCATTTTATTTATGGGATCGCAAATGGGAATTCAAGGTACGCAGCTAGGGAGTATCGGAGAAGATTTCCAAATAGACGACAACCTCGTCATTCCGTTTTTGTGAGTATCCATCGTGGATTTGTTAACCAGGGTTTGAAAAATGTACATGGGGGCCGACAGAACAACCGTGGACGAGATAGAATTGGAGAGGGTATATTGGGTGAATTTAATAGGAACCCCACGACAAGTACTCGACGTACTGCTGTTGCTCTTGGTATTTCCCAAAGTAAAGTTTCCCGAGTTTTAAAACGGGATCACAGACGCCCATATAATTTTCAACCTGTTCATGGTTTATGTCCAAGTGATGCCGAACGAAGACTTGATTATTGTAGGTTGGTTCTTAACTCCATTCAAAATAATAGAGATTTCTTATCCAACATACTGTGGACTAATGAATCCTGTTTTACTCGTCGTGGTATCGTAAACTTTCACAATCTGCATATATGGGCACATGAAAACCCACATGCCATTCGACCAAGAAGTTTTCAACATGAATTTAGTACAAATGTCTGGATTGGAATTTACGGCAACCACGTGTTTGGACCTAATTTCTTGCCACAACGTGTAAATTTAGAAAATTTCCTACAATTTTTAGAAGAAGAACATGTTAATATGTGGGAAGACATTCCTTTGAATTTAAGAGGACATTCTTGGTTTCAGCTTGATGGATGTCCGGCCCATTATGGCAGAAATGTAAGAAATTGGCTAAACAGTAACTACCGGGAGGTGATAGGTCGTGGAAGTCCAGTGGCGTGGCCTCCTAGATCCCCTGATTTAACGCCACTTGACTTTTTTGTATGGGGATTCATGAAGGAAAAAGTGTCTACCACTCCGGTTAATACACTTGAAGAACTTCACAATCGCATCAGAGATACTTGCAATGAAATAAGAGTGCATCATTTAATTAACTTAAGACGTTCTATTGTACGTCGCTGTGAAATGTGTATTGAAAAGAACGGTTTACATTTTGAACAAAGTGTTTAATTTTATTATACTAGTGTTACTGTTATTTATTTATAAATCGTTATTGTTAAGAATTCTTATTAATTTCACAATTATTAATTAAGTATTGTTACAATAATAAATATGGATTGTTAAAATTAGTGTACTAAACAGATTTCAATTTACAAAAGTCTTGTATTTGAGTATGGCTTGATACAGTGGCGGCTCTTTAATGAGAGCAAGTGAGCAGCGGTCTATAACTCATTAGAATCTCACTTAAAAACTACATACATGTTTATGGCGAAATTGATACATACATAATTATACAGAAAGTATTGACCGCATAACAATAATAATTATGCATTTCTTTTTATACGAGGATAATAACAATGGATACTAAAAAAAAACTATTTATAAATGAAAATGTATTTGGAATTTTAAAGAAACGACCGTTAGGTACTAAAATGGCTCTAAATGTTTTATTATGTCTTTTTTAATAAAAACTTTATATTTAATTATTCACATAAAGCACATTACTTAACTTAGTACCACATCAAACACTAAAAATCAAAATAACTCGGAAACGCACAGGAATTTCGAAACAGAAGAAGGTACATTATTTTTGTTAAACTGTATGTAGATAATGAAAATAACAGTTTTTTAAAAAAATAGTCATTGGCGTAGAAGTTCTGTTTATGAAAGGGGTTGAGCACCCCTCCACTCCGCCACTGTGCAAGTTTGTGAACATTCTTATCGCTTGTTTCATGTCCCTTAATTAATAGACATTGTCCCCCCAACATGAAAAGAAGCTAAGCATTCGTTTATGAGTTATAATGAAAATTTGAGAAAAAAAAATTATGTTCAACACCCTGCATCTCGGAAACGAAGCCTTCTACGACATATGTTTATAGGAACTTTTCTTTTTAGAAACATGTGTTCTATCTCCTGTTAAAGTTGGTCTACAAAAAACTGACTGACCCTTATATATATATATATATATATATATATATATATATATATATATATATATATATATATATATATATATATATATATATACCGGGTCCGCCTTTGGGAGCTGATCCTATGAGTATCTGCTAAACCAAACTTACTATACTTTTGAAAATTTGGTGACAGGGTAATGATGTTAGGGCTTAACTCATCTAAAGTATTTTCACGTTCCTAACACTTCCGGTTATACCGGAAGTCAGTACTTAGTCGCTTATTTTAAATGGAACGCCCCGTATATTAATACATTTTTGGATTCTATGCCGAATTTTAAGGTAAGTTTGTTAAATAAACTAGATACGAAATTTCAGTCGTTTTCAAAAAATAACCATTTTTTTTTTAAATTAACAACTGCGGTCTTAGTAATAACTCGTTAATTGTTCTGTTCCTGTAAAACAATTTGAGTAAAACTTTGAGGTGTTGTAGGCAAAGGTTTATTGCAACAGTTTGAAAAAAGTGACATTTGTATTTTTCATAAAAATAAATGTATGACTGTCTAAACTTGACTATCAAAAATGCAAGTTACTCAAAGAAATCAAATAGAAATCCGTATTTTTTATTACTCAGATCGATTTAACGTCAAAAATTAAGGTAAGTTTGTTTGAAACTTTATTTGCCTAAACGTAACAGTTTCATACTTATTAAAAAAAAGTCCAAATTTTAAAATTTATGATAAAAATGAGCTACATACTTAAATCTAGTATTTCTTGTTCGTGGTCACCATGGAAACCAAATAATTGAGAATTGAAATAAAGAAAAATATTTGAATAAGTTACTGCAAAAAATTATAAAAATTGATAATTTTGTTATTTAAAAGTCATTTTTGCCAAATAGAAATTTTCTAAGTAATTTTTTTCAAATTCGATATACAACATAAGTGTAAAAACTTAATACTTTATGAGTAAATCGAAAAAAACTACTTTTTACTGCGGAGGTAGTAACTGCATACTTATCAGTGCATTCTTACATGATAAAGTCGCTTATTTAGTATTTCTTGTTCATCAAATGTAAATTAATTTACAATAAATGTTCAAAATGTTGCCCGTTAGACGCAAGACATTGTTGAACCCGTCTTATAACGGCTTCACCTGTAGCCCTTTGAAATTCTTTTGGAGAAAGAGAATTAAAGGCATTTTGCACTCTTGCAATGCAATCTTCTTTAGTCGTTAGTGGTGTAGTATAAACAGTATTTTTAATTCGACCCCAAAGATAAAAATCCATTGGCGTAAGATCAGGTGACTTAGGTGGCCATGGAAAGGGACCATTATTGGCAAACCAACGATCTTAAAACATTTCATAAAGTTTCATGGAAACAGCGTTGGTGTTGTGACGGGGAGCACCGTCTTGCTGGTACCATAAATTTTCCCTTTTTAGATTTGATCGGGGTTGAATTCGAGTGTTTAATATCGCAAGATAATTTTTTCCTAGAAATTAAATTTGTAATCATAAATCGCAACAATCTACTATTTTAAACCTCTCAAATTTTCGTTGTAAAAATACACGTCAAAGATTTCGTTATTCCGAATAGCACAAAATACGTTAAAATTCCAAATTTCCTGAAAATGACATTCGCGAACTGGATTGCTATTTTCGTTATTCCAGTGATGCGAGTTTTGGCGATTAAATATGCCATTTTTCGTAAATTTAGATTCATGCGTCCATATGATTATAACCTTAACTTAAGCCAAAGTATAACAACAATTATTAAAAGGCGTCAAATTGTAACATTAATAGCGGCTCCAAGTGTATAAACACTAAAACTGGGCCAACTTATAACATTAAATAAAAAAGCGATGATGTAATATACCATTCGTAATTGATCAAATAATTTAATTAATATAAAAATTACCTTTAATAATCATTACGTCGGCTCATCGGTAGATGAATATAATGGATTTTAATAAATAGTTTAATTAACCTACCTGAAATGCTAGTTGATTCTTTTCTGCTTGATTATTTTCACTTAATTCCAAAAATGTTATCAATAAATTCTCGAGCGCCATGTTGTCTTTCATATATATATATATATATATATATATATATATATATATATATATATATATATATATATATATCTATCTAGGAACAACAAAACCTAGTTATTGAATATTACAGACAATTAACACAAATGAAAATAAAATGACAAGTTATACATAAGTTTATTTAATATATGTTTGAAAACGAAAAAAAAATTCAGAAGTCATAAACTAAATTATAAAAAAAACTTTACCTTTTAACGGTTCTGTACATACACTGTGACAGATACTATGAAACAGAATGGTACATATGGTGAGGTCAATGTCTTGCTTAGTTATCCTTAAAATATAGAATTTCCTTGAAGTTTAATTCGCCAAATTTATTTGTAAAAGAATGTAGAACTTGCGTAGTAACGGTAACTTAAGTAAAACTTGCCATTTCAAATAATCGTACAGTTAAATATTGACTTATACGTGCCATTAAAGATTATTAAGTATACAAATTAAGTGATTAAAAGGTGCGTACTTAAAAAATAAGTACGTAAAAAAGTACTTAATAAAAAATAAAAGTGCATACTTGAAAAGTAAGTACTTAAAAGTGCGTAAAATAAGTGCCTAAAAAAGCAAAGGCTTTAGCTTTAAATATAATGAGAAAAATAACTTACCACCAAAATTTGATGGCACCAAAATATAAAATTAAGTAAAATCATGCTTATTGCTGTTAACATTCAGCATTAAGTGAATTACAAAAAGCTTTCAGAATAACTGAAGTGTATTTCCCTAAAATCTACACGCTTGCGCGAATGCAAAATATAAATCCAATTTTTTAAGAAAGGAACTAAAACTATTTATGTAATATTACACCCAAAAGATTTGTTCTAGGAAATGCCAATTAAATTGCCATTTTCAATTCTACATATTAATAATTAAAAACTTTTCTAATATTATGCCAAATAGATGAACGATTCTTAAATTAATGTACTTTTTAATACAACCACAAAAAAAGGTTGTTACATGATATTAGTAAAAAAATTAGGAATTTCTTGTATTTTGAGCAAAATCGTTTCACAAAATTCGATACGTTTCAAGAAATCCGCTTCTTTCAAATGTTGAACTATTTGTAAACAGTATGGTCTAAACTTATGTTTCTTAAGAATTCTTCTGTTGGTGTTAAGTCAATATCTGTTTTCGCGTCGTTTGTGGAATTACAAGGATAGGCACGGAAAAATCCTAAAGTTATAACTTCATTCTGTTCGTTATCAATAGCAGGTTTTTTTTGCGAAAGGCAGAGTGTTTAAATGTGCCAAACTATTCCAAATTTTGAACCACACGTGTTATTGTATCTGCTGATGGTCGGGGCGCTCAGGATAGCGTTCGATAAATGTTCTTACTGTTCGTTTTACAACTCTGTGGCATTCTCCGTGAATTAAAATTAAATTCAAATAATCTGTATTAGAATATTCAAGTCGAGCCATTTCATCAAGAAAATCACAAATTGTCAACAATTTTATTAAATTATTGACTACAAAAGAAAAAAAAATAAATAAGCATCTTTATCGTGTAATGATGCGCTGATATTATTACCTCCAGAAAACGTAGTTTTTCTCGATTTTCTCATAAATGATTAAATGTTTACACTTATGTTGTATATCGAATTTGAAAAAAAATTTCTATTTGGTAAAAATGACTTTTGAATCACAAAATTATCAATTTTTATAATTTTTTGCAGTAACTTATTCAAATATTTTTCTTTATTTCAATTCTCAATTATTTGGTTTCCATGGTGACCACGAACAAGGAATACCAGATTTAAGTATAGCCCATTTTATCACAAATTTTAAAATTGGGACTTTTTGATAATAAGTATGAAACTGTTACGTTTAGGCAAATAAAGTTTTAAACAAGTTAGCTTAATTTTTGACGTTAAATCCATCTGAGAAATAAAAATAGGGTTTCCATTTGATTTTTTGAATAACTTGCATTTTGATAGTCCAGTTTAGAATTCATAATTTTATTTTATAAAAAATACAAATGTCATTTTGCAGACTGTTGCAATAAACCTTTGTCTACAACACCTCAAAGTTTTATTCAAAGTGTTTGACAGAACAGAACAAATAACGAGTTATTACTAAGACCGCATCTGTCAATTTTTTAGAAAATGTTTTTTTTAACGACTGAAATTTCGTATGTAGTTTATTTAACAAACTTATTAAAATTCGACATAGAATCCAAAAATGTATTAATATACGGGTGTTCCATTTAAAATAAGCGACTTACATTCGTATAACCAGAAGTGGTACGAACATGGAAATATTTTAGATGAGTTATAACATCATTACCCTGTCACCAAATTTTCAAAATTATAGTAAGTTTGTTAGCAGATATATTATCAGCTATATATATATATATATATATATATATATATATATATATATATATATATATATATATATAGAAAGCAAGACTTTGCCTGCTTTCGATAATTAAAGATGAATGTTTTCGTATTATTTATCGCAGACAGTGAAGAAATACTTAAATGCTAAAATTTTATCAGTTTAGGTTAAATAGTCTACATTAAAACTAAATTACATTAAAAAAATTTGGTTTTTATTTTGAGCCCTCACAGTTCATACCATTCGAACTTAAAAATTTACAAGAAGAAACATTTTGCAGAAAATGAAAGGTGCATCAATTAATTCTTTTTTTTTTCGTGCTCTGGTTAAACATAAAATCTATTTTAGAAAAATCTGATATACAAGGTGTTTTTTGGGTCGAATAATTAAGTATGAGGTTTTGAGATTGCTTGGGAGCTATCTGCTATCCGGTTAAATATGTCACTTTCAAGGAAACGTCCTATATATATATATATATATATATATATATATATATATATATATATATATATATATATATATATGCCGATTGTGAAAAAGTCTCGCACCTAAGTGTTATCTTTGAAACGTATAAAGGGATACTTATGAAATTCTAGAACGATGAATGAGATTGCATTCTGCATTTTTAAAGTAAATGCTAATTTTTTTGACGGCCGCTGCCTTCTTGAAATTTTTGTAAATGGCCACCTAGGTGGAGTAATACATCACAAAAAAGCTTATTTTTTCCTCTTTCCCAAAATATTGGTAATGTACCACTTTACTATGAAATTCAATAGAACACCGACACCTTCCACCTTTCCCTTTTTTGCGCGCCCACGCGGGGATCGTATTTTTTCACCCCTTTACGTTACAGTTTCATTAAGTTTGTGTCTTAATCTCGTAACGGTGGATCTACCTATAGGAGGGCATTCGATTTAAATCGTTAAAAAGATGACTTGCTTCGTCATGCGTACGTTTCCGATTACCATGTCTTAACATTTGTATTTGAAATCGTTGTTTTTCTAATAAATGTGGCATTATTCCCAATTTACCTTTAAACTCTGTCCTATCTATTTGAAATGAGTATCAGTTTTGACAAGTTGTACACAAATAATGATGTGGTTGAGGCCTATTAGCGTGTTTAGTTTAATTTTAAAAATCTACCGAGGGCAAATCATATTAGAGTACAATCTATTTTAAATTAATAAAACTGATACTTTATAAGAGATTAGTAGAATACCGACACATTCGGCCATCTTGGATTTTCTGGAGAAACCACTTTCCCTTTTACGTATCGTATTTTCATATGGTTTCTTAGTCCTTTTTCAATTGATAATTTCACAATTATTGCTGTATTAACATTTTTAAAGTTCAGTGTAGGTAATTACGCGCATCTGCAGTGTTCTGAGAATAAAAAATCTAATCTGTTATTAATTAGATCCGTTTTTATCAAAGGGGGTTCCACAACTATTATTACATTTTTTAAATGCCATCTACAGATTGTGACCTAATTTATTTATGCATTGGGGGTTGTATTCTGATAAGGGGCGTAGTCTTGCAAGACGGGAATCTGTTCGTGGACTTTTGAATTAGTGTTTATTAAACACTTATACTTTATTAAACAGTTATACAACTTCATTATGATTGGAAATTGGCAATCAGTCGACATTGTGTTAATTAATGTGTTTACAAACATTTTAAAATCTTACTAATTTTACTATCTTGGATTTTTGTGGCCCTGGAACACCTTGGCAGTCGTTTTTATATGTCCACGTGACGATCGTATTTAGGTCAATTTTGTAAAGCTAATAAACAGTTGGATTATTTCTGATATTAAAGAATCTAATCAGGATAAAAATAACATATACAATTGATTTTAAATACGCTGTTAAATTCTACATAATTATAATAAAACAGCTAATGAATATTGCGTAATCAGTTAATTAACTTGTTGTTATACAAAAGTGAATGTACAATTTTGTAACGTAAACAATAATAATAAATATATCTTACGTATATGTATATGTCGGGGCTTTTAGCTAGCACAGACTGGATTAGTTAGAGAGATCCAATGCAATTACGAAGCTGTATAATTAAATTAAACTACTAACTCACAATAAAATATCTATTAAGTCCTTCGTGTAAACCGTCAATAGCCAAAACCAAATATATATTTGAGCAAACAGGTTATTTAATATTGTGATGTATGCAGCGAATTTCCAGTGTCTTCTTCTTTAAGCTAGATTTCACTACAATATTATTATACATACGTACATAAAAGTTCTGTCTCATCAGAAATATCTCTGTCAAAAAACGGCTTTAGATTTTATAATCAGGTTAAGCATGCGTGCTGAGTGCTTATTAGAGTACTATTTTAAAATTTTCGGTTTTACCGATAATATACACTATACATAAATCTGTAGTGAGAAATTTGCTCGAAATAGGTACATTGTAGGTATCTTTTTTTTTTGAGTTATGACAGGCGAGGTCTTTGCAGTATGAGAAATCTAAGTAAATATAATGACGGGTATAATTATATACTGAAGGCTATCGATGTATTTAGCAAGATGGCATGGACACGAGCTCTGAAGCTGAAAAACTACATATTCTATAATCGACGTATTTTCGGTTATTTTTCAAAGATCAGAAAAGATACCTCATAGTATACAAACGGTAAAGGACAGGGACTTTACTGCGAAAAGTGTCCAGCAATTTTTAACAAACATCAAATCTAATCATATAGGCAAAATTTATCGATGCGATGCGATGCTTTCGTATAGGTAGGAATCGCACTAACAGACTACAGTAATAACCTTTACATTATCTTTCAAGGTTTTATTTGCTGTAAAACCTACGATACATAGTTGAGGTAACTGGCACAGGAAGACATCATCCAATGATTTTCGGTGTATGCTCACAGGTATAGTTAGCACTTTTACTTCGGTCCTTATAACAGAGTATTTTTCTGCTGCAGTTATTTCTAAGGCTTTAGCGCGCGCAATTAGAATGGTGGGATTGATCCTCATCCGTTTCATCAGTAAACTAACGTCCATGATTCGCATCTTGTAATTTGAACCGTGCGCCGCCATTGATTGAACAAATTTAACTTTCAACTCAACACCACTTATGAGCAACTTTTCCTCATTACATAAATCCTAGTGCACCTGACCAATCATCTCAATCTGTTTGCTGGTCGCGGCAAGTGCTTGAGGTTTCGAGAAACCGTTATTTGCATGCTCATGTAGGTCAATTTTCGACGCGAGCCTTTCGGCGAAGGCTGTTTCAGCGATCTTACACCAACTCCTCACGAACATAACCGAGATCGTAAGACAGGTGTTGGGCGTTGCAACTTGTTATCCGGTCTTCACTCCTTGTCGTAATCGCAACTTGTTCGTGGGCCTTAGTATATTGTCGTGATACTCTGGTCGGAAAGTTTTAATTTGTATTATAATAAGGGCCTAATGCTAACTTGTAAGACAGGTGTAGGGTTGCGCAACCTGTTCTGGGCTTTTCCGATTGTCAAGGCTCCAATAGCGGAAAATTTGGATTTGTATTTGTATTTAGGTCTCTTCTGGTTATGGCTTGAAATATTAATTTGTGTTATAATAAGGGGGTATAATGATAACTTGTAAACACATGTAAGGCGTAGCAACTTACTTTCAGGCCCTCGCCTCTAGACAAAAAATTTGAATTTGTTTGTGGCTCCATCTATGAGGGGGAATTTGAACATGTATTATAATAATAAGGCGGCCTAATGCTAACTTACAAGACAGACATAGGGCTTCGCAACTTGCCTTCGGGTCTTAGCCCCTGGTCCCTTGGAGGAACTTTTGAATTTGGATTTTGTATTTAAGTGTATATTCTGATTACTTATTGCGAGAAATTTGAACTTGTATTCTAATAAGGGGCCTACTGCTAACTTATAAGACAAACATAGGAACCTGTGTTAGGGTTTGTGCCCTCCTGTCGTGGACCCTTTTGGGAAACTTAAATTTGTGTCGTCATCTAGTCGTGTATGGTCTATTGAATATTTTCTGTAACAAAGGTGGCACCATCTAGTGGTGTAAAGACTAATGAATGTTTTCTGTAGTAGAGGTTGATCGTGTTCGTCTTTCCCTCGTCTCCTTCTCAAACGTACAAATCAATTAAGCAGATCAATCCTAAAGAAACCACGTTCGATCAAATCAAACAATTAGATTAATCAATCTCAATCAATAAATCAATCAACCAAACCAATCTCAATCAATCAAATCATAGCTTACAGTCTGCGAAAACTAGCTTACAGCTCAAAAATACTGATTGGACTAACTTACACTTTGCTAAAACCAATCAACCACAATTCAAAGATACCAAGCTGATTTAACTCATTTAACACACAAAATCAGCTCTCAATTCAAAAAATAGCAGTATGATTGAACTCACAGGATGCAAAAGAAAGCCAATCTCACACTTACTGTAATTACCCATCTAACCGCCCCTTTCGCATTAACTGTAGCATTGTTAGTGCAGGTTCAAGCACCGTTAGGAAAACGCAAGTTTATTAACAAAAATTGAAGGAAACTTTAGCGTTTGAAAATATATTATTATTATTATTATAAACAACAACAATACATCATTTATTTAATCACATCCTTTATCGGTCTTCTTCCTCTTCTTGAACCGTGATTCGTCGCTATAATCATCATGGATTTGAAACCGTCCTTCTCCTCTACCTCATCACCCTGCTTCCTCTTCTGTGAATCATCACTATCACCTTGGATGTGAGATACATCCAGCTCACCCACATCATCGTTCCCATCATCATCTTAAACGGTTATGTTATGTCAGTAAAATCTCTAAGATGTTGGCTCATAAACAAGAGAATACATTATAATAATGCTTACTCGATGACGGTTACACTTTAAAGAGCGAAACGCGCAAGAAACGAGGATGCTGCTGGCCTTGAGTCTTGCGCGCGGGTGCACTCGTCAATGTTCGGGTAGAATTGGTTATCTTCGGAGATGTTTAGAATAGGGGTCGCCGAGTAGGTAGAGTTGGAGACTTCTAGAACACCGCCACAAAAACCGGTTTTCCACATTTCCAAGGTCAAAAAAGCGCAATGTGTGACCTAAATACATATCATTACCACAAACCCACGGTCGCAAACCCCGCTTTCCTGTTCCACTACTACAAGGCCATCACTGTGACCTAAATACATATCATTACCACAGGTCACAAACCCCGATTTCCTGTTCCACAACTACAAGGCTATCTGTGCGACATATCATTACAGGTCACAAGCTCGCTTTCTGTTCCACTATTACAAGGCTATCCGACCACGCTTTCCTGTTTCACAATTACAAGGCCATCCGTGTGACCTACTTTATGCTTAGCCACCTGCTTGCTACTCTATACCCCACTTGTATGTTTTTTGCTCACCCACAAAATAAAAGAAAACGATATGTTAATATATGTAATTCATGCACTTGTATATAAAATAAAGACATGTACAAATTATATATGAAAGACAGACATGTACAAATTGTATATAGAATAAAGACATGTACAAATTATATGAAAGACAGACCAAATTGTATATAGAATAAAGACATGTACAAATTATATAGAAAGACAGACATGTACAAATTGTATATACAAACAAAGACATGTAAAAATTATACATTTAATTCACGTAGAAATAAAGGCATGTACAAATTATATATATGGAAATAAAGACATAAATTATAATTAGAAACATGTATTACTCAGATATATGATTTGCTGTAGGATTAAAACATGTGGATTTAGTACATACGTTAGTAAGCTTTTAACAAAACAGTTGTAATACTGAGGATAATAAAAGTAGCATAATAAAAGTATAGGAAACACATGTTAGCAGCGATAAACACACTACTAGACTGACAGGAAATAATTAGTCTAGACACTACATACATAAAAAATCAACATAACATACTTCATCACATAATGTATAATAGTCGTCATCGTACACATAAAAAAGTTGTGTTAGGGATGTGCAACATGAGGCAGTATTCACCGTGTGACATGTACCAATCCCTTCAGCGCTCTCACACACTCAAAGACACACACACTAAAACACACTCACACACTCAAAGACACACACACTCACACTCACACATTCACATTATGCTTACCGACGACGGAGTTGGTCCGGTGTCGACTCGAGTTGATGCTGCCTTGGGGTGCAAAGTTAGATTTGCAACCCCAAGTGTTGGATCTCGAGCCAGATGGGTAGTCTCACCCAGCCGTACTTGATGTTTAATACTTGGACAACTCGAGATCAATATAAAGGCGTTGTATGCAGCTTATATACCCTGAAGACGCGCGAATCTGTGCTCCTATTGGTTATAAAGTGACCAAATTCAATGCATGTATAATTATGCATGATACAAAGTAACAAACAACTTTTTTAGCGAATATAACCGTATTGCAGGATGTTGTCTAGACAGGCAACCTCTGTATACATTGTATATGTATGACTTGAAAACAATACAATTTCATTTAGCTAATTGTACTGCAAGTATAATCAATAAATAGAATACAATAACGTGTCATCATCGTTATAGATTCTATAAATACATTATTTGTTATATAAAAATGCAAATAACGTTCTCAATGTCTTAAAATTTTATTGTCATTCGTAAAGGAATGTAGCTATATATTCAATGAGAGTTTTAAACCTGTAATTAATGTTGTGTATACAAAAGTTGTTTAAATATATTAAAATAAGTTCAGTATCCTATATCCGGTTTTGTATATACGAAATCAGAGATGACCTTTCATTCATTTATAGTAATTTATATTGAACGATTTTAAATAATGAAATTAATGAAGAAGAAATAAAGGAAATCATGTTTTTATTTTCAATATGTAATTATTGTTAAAAATAAAAGTTATTTAAGAATCTGACAAAAGAAAAATTAATTACATGTCATGTCATTAAAAAGTTCTGCAGAAACTGGTTTTCTATATATTAATCAGTTAAACGTAAACAAGATTAGTAGTTTATTTACTATGAATTGAAAACAATACCATTTATTTTAGCTAATTATAAGTGTAATTATTAGTAAATTAGTAAATAAGAAAAATATATATTAAAGAAGAGCGTATTAGTAATAAAATCATTTCCTAATAGGATGTATAAATATACATTCTGTTTGTATAAAACCTGTACTTGTATCTTTTATATATTTGTTTAAATGTATGCAAAGGTCAACAGTTCTTTTATTATGAAGGTAATAATTTGTGTACTTATAATGAAGATGAAATAAAGAAAGTATATTGCAAATAAAAGGAGGTAATTAGTAACAATTCTACATAAACTGGTTATTCATTTTAAACACTTCCGTATGTATGGAGTTATCGTTTACTAAACTTTTTAAATAAAACTGTTACAAAGGTTATAATTATACATTTTCTTATGATCTTGATATATTTCGCTAATTGCTATAATTGTATAACGTGTAATTATGTTTGTACTGTAAATAAAGTATTTTTATTATTCTGTAGAGAAGTGTTTTATTGATTTGCCAGTAGCAGGAAAATCACAATTATATGTTTAATAACAATGACACACCTAGCATTGAAAGCAAATCTTGTTTTTCAACTATATGCTCATGTGAACTAAAATTTACTAAACGTACGTCGCTACAATCTGTTCATACAGATTTCTTCATTCGTTTGTAGAAAGTATGTATCAACAGATGACGCTCTCATTCCGATTTGTTGTATAATTCCACTTTTAAACTAAAACGAAACCAAAGCTATACATTCTAAATGATCAATAACGAACTGAATGCAAAATATAGCAATTAGACTAACACTTTGAAAATATTATCATCATAATAAACAAATCGTTCATGTTAATTATCATCGAATTTATCCAATTGTATTAATTTAAATTGTAATTTAGAAAAAAGTCAATATTTAACTTTATTAATTGGTTCATAAAGTTTATAAAATAACTACATCGAAAAGTTGAACTAACATTAAAATTTCACTGTTTACAACCATTTTTGATAAACAATAACCTAAGAAACTCCCCTCTACGTCGCTGGAGTTCTGCCAGAAAGTTAATCAGTTCTATTCCAAATGAGAAGAAGCTAAATAGAAATTTTCAGCAGCAGGTCTTTTCGTTCTGGAATTAGTAGGTGGAGTTAGATCAAACAAAGCAGTTCAAATACAGCCCAAAACCAGCTCCAAACCAGCTCCAAACCAGCTTAAATACAGCTTATGCTTATACAGCTTAAATACAAGATTATGTTGGAACTTATATATAGAAGTAAAGAAGAATTTAAATGTGAACAATGATATTTACTGTAGGTAGCAACTCGGTTATCTGGGGAGAGGGGAGTCCGGATTCACCACTTCTACTCCCCAACACTTCAAATTTTGTATTTAAGACGGAGCGGTTCCACTACAGTGTCAGTCCGTCTTTATGACCACCAAGTAAAGTTTTCAAGCGGTGTTACATCATGTCTTCAAAGAATAGTAAGTGTTAGTTTCGTATTGCATCTCCCGGCTACCCTTCTATCCAACACTCTTATTCACATCAACCTACACTGCAGCATATAGTTATTATTCTTTTTGTTGCAGCAAAATGTTTCAATGTGAATGTCTCAAGAAATTTCTCGAAAGGATTCTTTACTGAGACATCAAAAAAGCATGCTGGATGTCAGTATCTACTCCACCATCTGGCATGCAGGAGGTTTCGTTACAAAACCAAACCACAGGGAGCAATGTGGTGCAAGGAGCCTTCGACGATAACAAAGCAGTACATAGACATGTTACTGATTCATTTGTGCAACCAGGACCATCTGGGGTAAACTATGCGAAGGATAATGCGAAACCCGGACCATCAGGGTTGAGCAACTCAAGGAAGCGGAAGTCTGACCAACGCGATGAACCGGTACAACCAAAAATGGTGAGAGTGCACTGCACAGATTGTTCAATGGATGTACCTAGGTATGCATTCCAAGGACACCTCAGAAGCAATAGGCATAAAGCAAATGTATGTTTACTATCGATACTGGGGTCGAAGTGATTCGAATGCGTTTAAACAACGCATTGTGTCGTACCGCCTGTCACCATGCAATACTCATACTGATGTGTCCACCTTTATGGCAGAGGTTAAAAGAACGTATTGAAGGTAGTACAAAAGCAGTTGCAGAAACACTACTCATTAAAATGTAATGTGGAGCTGTTTGGTTTATACTTTTTGAACAGTAGGGAGAGCACAGAACTGAAATCCTTTCAGACTAAGTATGACATTCTCAGTGTAGGGACGGTGTTAGAAGAGTATTTCCAAAGAATAAGTAAAATATTGGATGCAAAGCAATCCGAATTTCAGCATAAAGATTCTGGTAAGTGTGAGTCATGGTGTAATCGATTAGTAACAACTGTTTTAGGGTGGTCCCTGGTGCAATTCGTATATTTAGAGGTGAACATGCTTAAATTTTCTCCCACCACTGGTTCATCCTACATGGCTGTCCCCGCCGAAATCGCACATAAACACGCCATAGTCAATGTAAAAATAATGATAATTGCTTTGCATGGGCTGTTGTATCGGCACTAGTGACACCAACAGTACCACAACGCACATCTTCTTACCCTGATTTCCAGACGTTATTCAACTGGAATGGTGTACAGTTCCCTGTTAAGCTGACGAATATTTCAACGTTTGAGAGCAATAACAACATTTCCATCAATGTTTATGGGTTAGACGATACGTATCGTGATGGTCAGCGTGTCACAGAGGTAGTGGGGACCTCTGTATTATACCAAAGCCAAACAGGCAGTCCATGTTAATTTATTATTATTAGTCAGTAACCAAACAGATAATCAGCATTATGTATGGATAAAAATTTTTCTCGTTTACTTAGCAACCAAATAACTCGGCGGAACGGAGCAATGTATTTTGTGATGCATGCTTGTATTACTTTAGATCCGAGGAGCAATTAACCCGACACGTGTCACACGACTGTAACTTCGTATATACAAAATTACCGGGCGTGAAACAAAAAAAAGACATAACCGGGGAATTCTACGCGGAAAATATACTCGCGTTTCGGAACTATCAGAAACAAATGGTTCTACCATTCGTAATATATGCGGATTTTGTAGCGCTCTTAGTACCGGTAGATACGGCTGAACCAGATCCCGAAAAACCGTTTACGATAAAAACGTGTAAACACGAACCATATTCGTTTAGTTATTACATTAAGTGTAGTGTAAACGATGCGTGGTCTAAGTTAGAGCTGTATAGGGGAGTAATGCAGGGAGATATTTATAAGACGACTGGAAAGTGATGTAAAACGGATATATAATGAACATTTCAAAGCTATTGTTCCAATGACACCATTAACGGATGAACAGCAGGTTACGTATGAACGCAGTGTATGTTGTTACATATGCGGCAAACACTTTACGGGCGATCCGACAAATCCGAAAGTACGAGATCACTGTCACGTTACTGGTAAGTATCGTGGTGCAGCACATTCAACGTGTAACTTAAACTATCAGGTACCTACATTTCTCCCGTTTTTCTACATAATCTCAGTGGTTATGATGTTCACCTGTTCATTAAACAGTTAGCGAGTGAAACGGAAGAAATTACCGTACTTCCGGTTAACAGTGAAAATATATAACGTTTGGTAAGCATATTTTGTTGATGAATATGTAAACAGTCATGGTATCAGGGAAAAGAAATACATTAATTTACGTTTCGTCGATAGTTGTAGATTCATGGCTGCATCCTTAGATACTCTATCTCAGAATTTATCAGATGATCAATGTATGGAGGTACGGAAATATTTTAGTAATGATAGCGACTTCAACTTAGTGAGAAAGAAAGGTAGTTTCCTTATGCGTACGTAGACAGCTTTAGTAAATTGAACGACGTCACGGTGCCATCATATGACAAATTCTACGATAAAATGCGCGATGCAAATATTTCCGATGACGAATACTGTCGCGTTCTACTGGTATGGGATCACTTTAAGTGTAATACACTAGGTGATTATGCTGATATTTATTTAAAATCAGATGTGTTGTTATTGGCTGACGTGTTTGAAAACTTTAGGAGATTATGTATGGGTGTGTATGGGTTAGAACCTGCACAGTATGTCACTTTACCTGGATTGGCGTGGGATGCCATGTTGAAATGTACGAAAGTAGAGCTAGAATTACTGACGGATATGGATATGTATCACTTTTTAAACAAGGTATTCGGGGTGGAGTAAGTACTTGTATCAAGCGGAGAAGCATCGCTAATAACGAGTTTGTTCCAAACTATGATCCTAAACAACCGAAAGTGTTTTTACAATATTTAGATGCCACGAATTTATACGGCTGGAGTATGAAGCAATACCTGCCCCACGATGGGTTTATGTGGTTACCTCAAGAGGAAATAGAACACTTTGACGTAGTAAAGATTGATGATGACGCCGATGTTGGATTTGTACTGGAGGTTGATATACATTATCCCCACCATCTGCATGACGAACACAACGATTATCCGTTTTGTCCTGAAATGATCTGCGCACCACATTCCCAGGAGGAGAAGTTAATCCCGAACCTGTGTGATAAGACCAACTATGTTATACATTACCGCTATTTAAAACAATGTATAGAGCATGGCTTAATTGTTACTCGTATTCATAGGGTTTTACGATTTCGTCAGAGTCCGTGGTTAATACCATACGTAGACCTTAATACAGCTCTCCGCAACACAGCACAGAACAAGTTTGAAAAGGATTTCTATAAAATCATGAATAATGGCGTGTTTGGTAAAACAATGGAAAATGTCGATAAACGAAGAGTTATTAAACTGTTAACACATTGGGAAAATAACGGTCGTCGGTAGGTCTAGCACGGTACGTTGCAAAACCGCAATTTAAAAATTTTATTCAATTCACTGATAAATTGTTTGCGGCGGAATTGTCGAAACAGGTAGTTACGTACGACAAACCCGTCTATGTCGGATTCAGTATTTTAGATCTTTCCAAAATTATAATGTATCGGTTTTTTTATGATATCTTACGAGCTCATTATGGCAAGAATGTCACGTTGCTCTATACTGACACGGATTCTTTGATTGTTGAGATAGTAACTGATGATATGTATGCACAATGCGAAATAATTTAGACGAATATGATACTTCCAACTATCATAATGAGTTGCATGGTATTCCTACGACTGCTTCCGTCGTTGGACGAATGAAAGATGAGTAGCAGGAAAGCATTCATTTTTTTATGGTGCTGGATCGAAGTCATACTGTCTGAAGCTTGCTGATAATGAAGTTGTTAAGAAAGCGAAAGGTGTTAAGAAAGTTGTATTCAGAAAGTGTTGACGGAAGTAGACTACAAAGCGGTTGCGGAGGGTCTGATAAAACAGTAATGTGTAAAATGCTTGTGTTTCGATCAACCTTACATGATATATATACCGAAATGTTAAACAAAATTGCCTTTAGGTCCCAGGATGACAAACGATATCGACTACGTGATACGTGTTCCACATTGGCGTGGGGCATTGGCGAATACCGGAATTGGAGAATGCTGATCCGTTGAGCGAACTATTCAGGTTGCTAAGCAAATGAATTTATATTAACCGGAAGAAGAATAGTTTGGGTACTGACCTGTTTCTTTCCTATATTCTCTCCATAATGAAACTAATATTAATTAATTTGTATTATTCCTTTAGTTTTTAACATATATTAATATTATGTACTAATTCGTTATTAAGAGAATATATGCTATACAAATACTATATATAAATAAAAAAAATACGAGAATGATTATTTACTATTTTTATTAAAAATTTTACAAGACTTATTGCATTATATATTATTAAAATATATAGACAAAGCAAGTGACATAATGATTTACAATGAAAGTAACAAACGGGTTGCATAGCAGGAAGAGGTGGACTTTCCTCAAGTTCAATAACAGGCTGGGTCACAAATTTTCTGATGTAATCTGCTTTCTCTTCCCCTTGACATAGACGAATCTGTTGGCTGAATCAATCTCTCGAGATTTTCGAAAGTGGTGTGGTGGTGTATACCCTTCTTCCCATTTAATACAGTGTTTTTTGCATTAACCAAGTAGCTTGACGACGACTCTCTGCATCCAACGTATGCCAGGGATACGGTGATTTAAAACAAATGGGCAATTTGTTTCCCATTATAAATGGCGAGTTCTTTTGGTATAAAAGCTTTTGAAATTTTAACCCTTGTACATCGATTGACGGACATTGTATTACAACTGTCGTACTGCTTTGGTTAACGCGTTGTATGTAACTAAACGATCTGGAGTATAACACAGTATGCTGTCGGGCAGCTATGTTTGCTGTTTCAAACTCCACACGAAGAACTACTGCGAGTGTAATGCTTCTTTGATTTGAGCAATCTACGACAATCCGGTGCAGCTGTGTAAATTGCGTGGGAGTAATGGTTGCCTCTCTTTGGTAATAAATTTGGAATTTAGCAAACATTTCATACAACGTAGCAAAGCAATTGTTATCATAATTAACGTTGAGATTGTCATACGGATAACGATCCGTGTTCAGGAACACGGAATATTATTTAGTGCACATTTATCGAATCTGCTCGTATCTTGCATAACATTTTCTTCCCCAGTTTGAAATCCTATAATAATGTATCTAGGTGTTTCTATACTAGTAGATGTTTTGATTGCCCATGTATGCTTATCTGTTGCTGGAACGGCGGGATATATGTGGGTTTCCCAACTTCTAAATGCTACTGGGTATTTACATTTTTATCAATGTATTTCGTTAACGCCAACCTCTGCTAATGCTGGAATGATGTGTGGAACTTTCCAATATTCTTATCTATGTTAACTTTTAATGCTTCTTCACAGTTGAAATTACTGCGTCGGTATCAATGTTACTACGAATTAATACCAGTTCTTGTCTAATGTTCAAAATCACTTTATTGTAATCTTCGGCAAAGCCAAGTAGCATTCGCAAAGGTATACAAACTTAAAGTATCCTTGGCATTTGTTAGTGTACTGTTTGCAGTAGGAAACCAACCTGCATTTTCATGACGGGCGAGATCATTGGACGTCAATGATACCAATCCTTTCATTGTCGACGTTAATCCTACTTTTACGGAATCTACCACTATTCCATTCATTTCATATCTAATTTCACTGAATAAAATGCGATACCATTATTAACGAACCTTGCGGTATTGGAACAGTCCATCCTGTCGCAATAATCTTCCCTCTACATAAACATAACTTTCTGATGGTAGAGTGCACATGTCTTCCTGAATGGGTATCCTGATTTCATCATTGTTTCCAAATCTCGTAGTATATGGTTGATGGGTGTGCAGTTCGGAATTACATAGCATTATCAACAACCTTTTTCATTAACGTTTAATATACTCATTGTAGTACTGTAAACCCAGACTTCCAAGAATGCTTTGTTCTGCGCTGTCAACGCTTTGGTCGCT
This sequence comes from Vesta saturnalis, assembly GCA_036346205.1. Lineage (NCBI taxonomy): Eukaryota > Metazoa > Arthropoda > Insecta > Coleoptera > Lampyridae > Vesta > Vesta saturnalis. The sequence continues at coordinate 2,669,973 of JARFJB010001149.1, read as the reverse complement.
GAACGCTTACTGACTTCCCTTTCCCCTTCATCTTTTATAGTTTGTTTTGCACTGGTTACATGCACATGTATTATACCGCGTCACCATATTTTCTTTAAATGTAGTCCTATCGTTATGACTTCTCCGTTAAAATTGACGAGATCTCCGTCTTGGTCTACTATTTTAAGTGTTATTGTTGAAATGGTAGATGTATTTATAGGTAAGTAGAAACATGTTGGGGATTCGATTATTTTTATCCCGCTGGTACACTGGGAAAGAATTGATGAATTATGTGATGACTCACCATTTTTAAAACTACCACTTGTTATATTGCACTCGATAATTAATGAGTTAATTTTGATGATGTTAATAGGGTTCTCAGAGGTACACTTTTTAGCTTGGTAAAACAGTTTTATTAAAGCCCAGCATAGGCCCTATCGAATGGACACATTGAAACTAATGTTATGGGTTGCTTTCATGGTTGCTTTCATAGTATTATTATTTGCTCGTAAATCAATATACCCCTTATCGTCTTTCACTGAGTCATTAATATATTTATTCACATCTGCGATTTCGTATGTTTGGGGTATTGTAATTTTATCTCTTCCAAATATGAGCATGTTTTTTTGGTGTTTTGTATAGTATTGAACGATTCAAAACTAGTTAACCCCATTTATTCCGACTCATTATCAAGAAAAATCGGTGGATTAAATGTTTGCAGGATACTTTTTACCGGTGAAGGTAAATTGTACATCACGATCACGTAACAACTACTGACAATCAGAACGAGTAGTCTATAAAAATCGTAAGACTAGATGACCACAGTTGTATTTCAAAATCTTGAACCTTGGTAAAGTTATACTCAATTGTGTTTCTGCTACCATCACTTTTAAAATAGTGGAGTAATTCAAAGGGTGGTTTAATATGTCCTATGCTATCAAAATATGTTATGTTATTAATGTAAGCTGTCCAGTGTGTACCCTTGTTATTTTGATCATCCAGATTCACAATACCACATTCATTCGCATGGATTCGTGTAGGTAAGTTATCTCGCATATATATCCCTCTAAAATAGGGAATCTGTAATTGCTCCACAAATTTTGATAGCTCAACATTACTTAAGGCGTGACGTGGTAGCTTTGGGAGTTTTTGAATACGGTTGTAAAATACCTAACCTCGTTTATATGGCTTTATGTATAAACCTTTTCCTAATGCAGCTGCTTCCATTGCTTGGTTGTGTCGTTTGGTTTCGTCTAACGTTTTTGTCGCAGCTTTTGCGTCAGTTACCCTTTTGCGACTGGCCACCGCCACCTAGAGACCCTAAAGCTCCTAATGCTGCAAAGAGGGGAATAAGAGGTATGAATCCCCACGTTTTGGTATTGGCAATATTCTGCTCTTGGGTGACAAATTTTTTGTGTTTTAGAGCGCTCAAGGCTTGCTGTATTGTGGATTTTAAAGATGATCGAAGTTTAACCAACACGACGTCGGGCTAGAAGGACTGCTTTGTTAAACGAAATTGCCTGCGAGAATGCTTCCTTCGTCGTGATTTGTTTCCCATTCCCAATTTATTTTGTCCTTTCCGTGATTTGCCACCCATTCCCATTGTCCGTTTTCCTTTCATTATACCAGCTATGGTTAATGCAGCTGCCCTTTCTCCAAAGGTAGCGTCGGTAGAACGAAATCTATTCCAAGCTTTTTGTTGAAAGTCTTATCTGCTATGTGTCGTTGTCTAGATCGTTTGACTGGGAGTATGCAATATCGTGTTCTTTACACGCTTCGTCCAATGCGTTAATACCTTTGTCGCCACGAGCTAATCGTTTTTGTAAACGGGTGCCTGGCCCACAATATCGATATCCGGGTATATGCAACTCCACGGGTAATTTATTTATTAAAGTATTAATTAATCCTGAACCTTTTTTTCCTCACGCTGAGATGTATACTTCATACCACACTGACTGTCACTTACTACTTACTTTCTGCACGTGGTGTTTATATATAGAAGCGTCATACAAGTCGTGGTTTAGTACCATAATGGGTGACATCCGTTCATTCCGCAAGATACAGAATTACCTATCAAAAATACATTACTTAACAAGGAGCAGTATTAAACAGCGGTTTTAAAAGGGGATGTAAACGAGGTATAATCGTCGGCCATCCGGCTGTGGAAAAACCAATGTTATGATTACTTATTAGAACATCCAAATGGTTTACGTTTTGAAAATGTCTATATATATTGCAAATCTTATATCAACCTAAATACCAGTACCTGCGGGAGTTACTGGCACCCATAAAGGAAATTAGGTATTTCGAATACAGTGATAATAGTGATGTTATACCCCTAGTGAGTCCCGTAAAAATTCAATAATGATTTTTGATGATGTAATGTCATAAACAAAATGAAATTAGAGATCATTTTGTTTTGGCAGACATCGAAATAATGATTGTTTCTGTCTGTGTCAAACGTATTCTTCAATTCCAAAACAGCTTATACGTGATAATGCGAATTTACTTGTTCTTTTTCAACAAGATCACACTAATCTCAAGCATGTGTATGATGATCACGTTAATGTTGATATGTCATTTGATAGATTTAAAGACTTGTGTTGCTGTTGCTGGCGTGATAAATTCGGATTTCTTGTGATTGATAAAGAAAGTGATGTTAATAACGGTCGTTACCGTAAGAGATTTGACTGTTTCATTGCAGTATAAATAATCTACTAGGACTGTCAACGTACAGTCGTAATGGAGGAGCGCTTAGTACAAGACATTTTGCGTGCTCGCAAGAGTGTGCAACAGAAATATGCTAGTTTGAAAGAAGATACTGCACTTACAGAACGTGCAATGGAGGCACACTTTAAACCTATTACACAACCATTAAAACAATTAATTACTAAAATGATGGTTCTCTCATCAAAGCTGAACCCCTTACGCCAGAAGTCGGAAAAAGGAGTCCATTGCACATGAAAATGAAGTATTTTACATTATACACCGAAATCCTCTAGAATACGTAAGGAGCCGCGTACTATTGTTCCTGACACCATTCCCACACCTGTACAGGAATCTGTAATTGCTGATACACACATGACGACGAGGTGGAAATTCCTACTTTACAACAATTGAAATCAGAACTACTAGCTGCTGGATCTCAACCCGCCTTTGAAGAGTATCTTAATCAATACCAAGGATTAGCGAAATACTACGTCGAAGGTATCTTTAGAGATACCGAAGATGAATATGACTTAACGTACGGTGTGCATTTTATTCCTGAAGAAGAGAAATTTTTATAGGCGATGCTGAACTAGATTTTGTTGGAGAAAATTTGCGAATCGCTCTTCCCGATGGATCATCCCTAGATTATGAGGGAACACCGGGATTATATGAACTACTTTTTAAAAAGTTCCTACGGGATACAAAAGAGGGATCTACAGTACAATGACATTTTGCGTCGTACGCATGCTGCCCGACGTAATTATAACCCTGATGATCAAATCCGAGGAACTAATAGTAAGAATACTTGAAATCATTAAACCATTACTTCAGCCTAGAAAACGTTCTGCCACATCGTCTATTGCACCTCCAGCCACCAGATCTCGAACAACTTCTATATCCAAAAGAGGTGGTGGACTGCACTATTGCGATACAATAATAACCTATTGAGTTTGTACCGTGGAATAATCCGAATAAGTTAGTCGATTGGTTAAGGGAATTATTAGGATCAATGTCGGCAGGAAATACTAGCAATCAAACGAAATAATATATATAATTGATGAACTACGTAACGCAAAAGTAATAAAGTAACAGAACTTGTTATAAACCTACCACTATAGTCATTTCCTTTCATTGTTACTACGAATCACTACAGATACTATAGTCCACCAGTGATGCCAATAGATAAATTTGGGCCATCTTCATCATCAAATGACAGTGGATAAATTTGGAAAACATATTACTGATCATCGCAGTGATTACGAAGCAAAGTGATTTATATTACGAAACTTATTTTACCTTGCAAGGTGTCTTCCGACAACAGTAGATATTCCATTGGGTATAATGGTAATCTTTTTCCTACAGAGGAAAAATATTGTACTGGTGGTCACCTCGAGATATTCATCTTGAGTGGATACTGTATATAAGCACCGCTGTTTCTAAAAATAAAACTATTCGGCAATTGATTCAACCTATAATTCCAAAAGATATAATTTCGACAAAGAACAATTATTCATCCTAGAGATTGTACTACAATCCAAAGTAAAAATGAGTGGATGTTGTTGAAGAACTGCACAAACCTGCAAGAAGAAATTTTCCGCGGCGTTGTGTTGTACTAAAAGGTTTAAATGATCTCTTTCAAGCTGATTTAGTGGAAATGATACCTTATGCTCATGTGAATAAAGGATTTCGATATATTTTAGTTAATTAATGCCTTCTCTAAATATGTCTGGGCTTTTCCCATCAAACGCAAGAATGGTAAACTAGTTGCGGAGGTAATGGATAAACTGCTATCTGGATTGCAAAAATGCCTACGCATATACAAACTGATATGGGAACGGAGTTTTATAATGCAGAATTTAAAAAGTAATGAAAAATTAATATCAATCATTACAGTAGTTATTCCACCTTGAAAAGTAGCATAGTCGAACGTGTCAATCGTACCCTTAAAGCAATAATGTGGAAAACATTCAGCATGCAAGGATCATATAAGTGGCTATCAATTTGCCTCAAATTGTTGATTATAATTAAAAAGCATAGAACAACCGGATAAACCGGTAGATGTAACGGAAAAGAATGCTGCAGATATTTTCAACATTTAAAATGTCAAGGTCGGTTCTATGAGCCCGAACTACAAAGTGTTAAACATCCAGACATTCACCTAGTTGAACGTGTCATCCGACGTCAAGGGAATAAAGCTCTCGTTAAGTGGTTGGGTTTTGATACTTCTCACAACCTGGATTTCTACCAAAGACATTGTGTAATACGCTAATTAACCTTAATTATATATACTGTAATATTAATATGCAATAAACAGATCTTTTTTTTTTTTATTAATACTATCCTATACATATTTCACTACATACTACTAAAGCGTCTGACAAACACACACTCACGATGCTGTTTTTCGAGAATTGGTGAAATTATAACAGTCATCTATTCTTTTTAAATCGTGCAGAATCTCTAGCTAATTGTTCCCATTCTCCTTTTCGCGCATGCCTGTGCCCCCCAACTACTATTAGTGAACTACGTTTTGGACTCATTAATGCCACCTTCTTCACTGGGTGAGTCGTCATCTGATGACTCAAAATTCGGTAAATATCTTTCTATTTCGTGTATAAATTGCTCCAATGATATTTCTTTAAGGTCTTCTATTAATCGCTTTATACAACAAATACACTCTATATCATCCGCATGCGATGTTAAGTATTTTTCACAAAGGCGTATTCCTCCCCATACTTATTAACTAGATTATTTAAATAGTCATCACTAAATCTACCCATTCCATACACTTTTCATGATCAGCATCGAATTCTAATGATTGTAACTGGCATATTAGTCTTTGGACTGCACTAACACAATCTACAGCTTTAGGCCACGACTCCGCACTATAACACATCCACATATTGACTAACATCTAATACTATCCCTATTGACTACAAGCGCGTTACCCCCTTTCAGTTATAGGTTTGGCAAATCCATATCCAATATAGTTTCTCCTTGGCAAATTCTTCCATTTCCAGAAGGCAGGCTATGTTACCTCAAATACATCATGCAATGGACCTATAACTTGGTGAATGTTACATTCAGGAATTGGCTGCCGACTTTATTAGGTTTTATAAAACTCTGGAAAGTTCACAGTATCTGCCAACTCCAATCGGTAATATATTATCTTCAAAAGCTTCCATAACTGTTCTATAGACTCCCATCCTAAATAGACATCAATTCTTCACTATCACAGAGGCGTATAATTTTTTCTTGTTAATATTTTTCGAGACAGTCTTCGATCCCAGTTTGGTAGGTAGCCATGTTCCTTCAGGACTGTAGAAATAATTTAATTACCCTTGATTATCCATAAGTATACGCCATTCCTGCTTGTCAAAACCACTCCACCACTCTTCGATCCACCGAGTTTTACGACTGGCTCAAATCCAAATTTGGGTGATAGACCGACACTAACAAACTTTGTTTTACTTTTATTTAAGAAATAATGCAATTATTAAGCAAAATATCCAATATTTACTTGAACTTATAGCACCGATAATCTTCGCCTTTTCTATGGCTTGACGTAAATGTTATCCATTATAACGATACTGGCTTTACATACATTCCCTCTCTTTATATATGACACTCTCCCCACTATGTGTCCCCTCAAGGCTACTTACGTGACCTTCACGATTATACCACATTTTGCTTTGCGGTTACACCTTTGGTTTTCTTTTCGTTCAAGGTTTACTTTTCGTTTTTTCCAATTATATTTCACCACATTTCAAGGTACATTTCCAAGGTTGTTACTTTAATGGCCAACCTTATATTCACCACTTTCCAAGGTACATTTCCAAGGTTGTTCCACTTTGCCACAACAAGTTCACTACAAGGTTACATACCCCACTCAGTATTATTCATATACTTAAAGGAGGGGTTTTACATATACCATAGTTACCGATCTTCACTATGTCAGTTACTCCAGTGCAAGACGATTGGAAGACTCAAGTGTACCAACCACAAACCTATTTCAAATTAGTACGCGACGGACATGTCAATTAATTCCGAACTGGGTAAATTTTGAAAAGAAAGGAATACTACCGGCTTCCATAACATCAAAGTATGCAATACGAAGATGTAAAGTGATTCAGCGTGGTTTGACACCTTAAAGCGAATCTCTGACCACGTCTCGGGAGTAGTTTGAAAGATTACCCACATTGCGTTGTTATATACCATCTGGTGGTATGTGTTTATGTTATGCTGTTACTCCGATTGAAACCAGGAGATTACCGCGTGGTGGACCACCACATATGGAGCGATGGACTGTTACTACCACATGATTGGTGCTCATCATGTAGAGCGCCATTAACCACTTTATATGATGTTTATGATGATGATTCTGTATTTGTGTGAGGAAGTATGTTATGTTATTATTAATAGTTTGTTTGTATATATTGTATGTAATAAATATTTTATGCCAGTCGCTTAGTTTATCCTCTAGTGAAAACATGTGCGACGTCCACCGAACTTTTATTATCCTCAGTATTACAACTGTTTCGATAAACGATTACTAACGTATCGAACATGGTCTGGAGTTCACTCCTCATCGCTTGCTGCAGCAGGATTCATTTCCACATCTTCAGACGATACGGTTGAATGTTTCATGTGGGGTTAGAATAAACCGATGGCAGCCAGATGTCAATCCGTTACAGGAACATCTACGATGGGCACCACATTGCACGTATGCTCAGCTCCTCGCACCACGTCCACGCAGATGTACTGAAACGGAAGTGGAGAGGACCTTCTGCACTTGTACTAAATCAAAATGTTTTATTCCTAAAGAAAATCATATATCTGAGTAATACATTAATTAAATATATTAATATATCGTTTTCTTTTATTTTGGTGAGCAAAAAGTGAGTAAAATATACAAGTAACCAGGTCACACGGATGTTATTGGAACATGAATAGGTTGCACGGATGATCTTGTAATTGTGGAACAGGAAAGCGGGGTTTGTGACCTTGTTGTGGTAATGAACAGTGATGGCCTTGTAGTTGTGGAACAGGAAAGCGGGGTCGACCGGTAATGATATAGGTCACAGTGATAGGTAGTGGAACAGGAAAGCGTTTGCGAGTGGTAATGATATGTCACAGTGATGGCTTTGTAGTAGGAACAGGAAAGGGGTTTGCGACCGTGGGTTTGTGGTAATGATATGTAAGGTCACACATTGCGCTTTTGACCTTGATACGGTAAACCGGTTTTGTGGCAACCTTGGAAATGTGGGACCTTGGGAATGGGTGTTCCGAAGTTCCAACTCTACCTACTCCGAAATAGCTTTCACATTAGGAGAATTACAGCCAAAAAAAGGAACTTGATTTATAAAAGTCTAGGGAATATTAGAACCAGTGTTTTTGAGTTGTAAGCTAGTTTTGTTAAATTATGATTTGACGATTGATTGAGGTTGATTAATTGATTGAGATTGATGGATCTGATTGTTTGACGATAGCACGTGATTTGTTTATGATTGATCTTAAGATTTGAAACATGTTTGAGAGGAGACGAGAGAGACGAACACGATCATATTCATTCACAGTCGTTACATCACTAGATAACAAACAAATTGGTCCTAGTAACGACGGCGGTATTACAGAAAATATTCGCTAGTTTATATAATTAGATCACAAACAAACCCTGACTAGAATAACGCTAGATGGTGCCATTTATACAGAACTTCATTGTTCACACAGTGGCCATGACAGTATTTATAACGCATTATGTTTTCTTATATAGCAATATTTATTAGAATACAAGTAAAATTGCTCGCGATATAATCAGAAAAATTTAAATACAAATAAATTCAAATTTCTAAGTTTGGGCTATGAGCAAAAGTTAGCATTAGGCCATATTATAATACAAGTTCAAATTTTTCATAGATGGCGCCACAAACAATTCAAATTTTTGTCTAGGAGCATATTGAAAGTAAGTTGCTCAGCCTCATACTATCTTACAAGTTAGCATTATGCTTATTATAATACAATATATTTCAGCCAATTTGCAGACTTAACTACAAGTAAATTCAAATTTTTTGCCATTGGGTCGACAAACAAAGCCCTGAGAACAAGTGGCAATACATCTGTCTTAATGGTTTGAAATGTAAACTTGCAGCGACCAGCAAACAAATTGATGATTGGTCACGTGCACTAGGATTTATTTAATCAAAGATTTATAAGTGGTGTTGTTTAAATTTGTATGATCAAGTGATACCTTTAATCTAACGGTGGCGCATGTAAATTACAAGACGCGAAATGGACGCCAGTTTACTGATGACATACGGATCAATTAACATTCTAAATGCGTAAAGTCTTTCAATAAGCAGCAAATATTGTTACAAGGATGAAGTAATGCTAACTATGTTTAAGCATATATAAATCATTTTGATGTCTTCCTGGATTACCTAAACGATGTAACGTAGGTTTTACAGCAAATAAAGCCTTGAGAGAATGTGTAAAGGTTATTGGCTTTCGCATTAACTGTAATCCGTTAGTGCGATGCCTACCTATATGAAAGCATCGCATCGCTAAATTTTGCCTATATGATTAGATTTGGTGTTTGTTAAAGAATTGCTGGACACTTTTCGCAGTGAAGTCTCTGCCCTTAACCGTGTGTACAGTTTGAGGTATCTTTTCGCATCTTTAAAAAATAACCGAAAATACATCGATTACAGAACATATAGTTTTTCAGCTTCAGAGCTCGTGTCCATGCCATCTTACTAAATATATCGATAACCGTCAGTATATAATTATACCCATTATTATATTTACCTAGATTTCTCATATCGCAAAGACCCCGCCTGTCAAAACTCAAAAAAAAATGTTACCTACAATGTACCTATTTCGAGTAAACTTCTCACTACAGGTTTATGTATAGTGTACGCTACTTGTTTCTGTAACAGCTCTCTAATATCTTCCCTAGGGGCCTGTTTATAAATCTAAGTTCCTTTTTGACAGGGGTATTTCTGCTAAGGCAGAGCTTATATGTAAAATAGGCTTATGTGATAGTATCACAATCCCATTATCGGTAAAACCCGAAAATTTAAAAAAAGATGTTTTATTGTGAGTTAGTAATTTAATTTAATTATACAGCTTCGTAATTGCATTGCATCTTTCTAACTAATCTAGTCTGTGCTAGCTAAAAGCCCCGATATATACATGTACGTAAGATATGTTTATTATTATTGTTCACGTTCAATTGCGAAATCGTACGTTCACTTTTGTATAACAACAAGATAACTAACTGATTACGCAATACCAATTAACTGTTTTATTATCGTTATATAATAACGATCGATAAATACGATCCTCACGTGGACATATAAAAACGAATGCCAAGGTGTCCCACGGCCACAAAAATCCAAGATAGTAAAATTATTAAATGTTTGTAAACACTTTAATTAACACGATGTCGACTGATTGCCACTTTCCAATCATAATGAAGTTTTATAACTGTTTAATAATAATAGACACATATTAGGAAGCCCACGAACAGATTGTCTTACAAGACTACGGCCCCTTATTAGAATACAACCCCCAATGCATAAATAAATTAGGTCACAATCTGTAGATGGGATTTAAAAAATGTAATAATAATTGTACAACCTCATTTGATAAAAACGGATCCTAATTAATAACAGATTAAATCTTTTATTCTCAGAACATTAAGGTGAAAATTCATCAATTGAAAAGGACTGGAAAGAAACCATATGAAAAATGATCCCCACGTTGTAAAAAAGTGAAAGGTGGGTTTTCTCCAGAAAATCCAAGATGGCGGAATGTGTAGGTATTCTATTAATGTCTTATAAAGTATCAGTTTTATTAATTTAAATTAAATTGTACTCTAATGATGATTTGCCCTTGGTAGATTTTTAAAATTAAACAAAACACGCTAGTAGACCTTAACCACATCATTATTTGTGTACAAATTGTCAAAACTGATACTCATTTAAAATAGATAGGACAGAGTTTAAAGGTAAATTGGGAATAATGTACCATTTATCAGAAAAACAACGAATTCAAATACAAATGTTAGGACATGGTGATCGGAAACGTACCCACGACGAAGCAAGTCATCTTTTTAACGATTTAAAACCCGAATGCCCTCCTATAAGTAGATCTGCCGTTACGAGATTAATACACAAACGTAATGAAAATGTAACGTAAAGGGTCTTCCAAGGTCTCGTAGACCAAAATGTGCAAGTAATGAAGATGAAACTTTAGAGGTTCTATTAGATGTTCACGACAACCCTAAACATGTACAAGTGTTGTGGCAAGAAATCAAGGTACTTGTAGAAAGTCTATACAACTATTTTGCATAAAAAAATTTCATCCGTATATAATTCAAAACTAGCGAAGCATTGCTTGAAGATGATTTTGATGGACGATTAAAGTTTTGTTAAACAGAGAAAATTAGGATGCAAAGCAATTTCATAGATTTTGTTGTGTTCAATGATGAAGCCACATTTTGCTTGAATGGTTCTGTCTACTGTAACGTATAAATTTCATCGACTTAAATATTAAACTTATATAGTCAAAACTATACGATGGATAGGCAACACAGTTTACATGTGACGTCAAATTTGATTTATTATAATTTTTCAATACAGATAGGCAACACACCTTACGTGTGAAGTCAAGTTTTATTTATTAAGTGGGAATTTTTACAATCTTAACATAATGCCTAACTTCATTTTATTTACACTTCCTTTTAATTAAAAATCCTTTTGTCATTTTTCGCGGCGCAACTAAAAGTAACCAGAAAACAGAATTTCACCGATTGTAAAAGAATTTTCTTAACATATCCTCTTCACTTTTACAAGGTCCATGTATGACGGTTTGAAGCATATTTTCTGAGGGTTTAATTCGTACCAAGTTTTATTTGGGATATTCTGCTTCACCTAAAATTATACAATTTAGTAATTTACTGCAAAAATTTCTAAGTGATGTCTAAATGGTATACCGGACAAATTCTGGATCTTGCATACATAATTCACGAATAAACCAACTAAGATCTCAGGTACCGTTAGAATTACCTCTTGAGTTGTTAGCCCTCTTACATTCAACGGTGTCCTTTTAGATTTTTTTCTGGTTGCTAACTACCAACGTTCTTGCTTTAAAAAAAGAAAGAAAGCATATAGCGCGGTAACGGGAGCTGTTACTTCAACAAGTAAAACTGCCATTAACAATCACCTTTAGTCAGCTTCAGAAAATCTCGAAGGACAGCTAAAAGGTCAGATCATTTCAATTTATTTTTACTATTACTGCCGCATAATTACCTACTTCAAGCATGTGGTCATGCTTGAACTTAAACTAGATCTGTCAATCACGTTAATAAATCGTCAAACAAATTGGTGTTAGAATTGGACAATTACCTCCAGCAACAGCACTGATACGTATCACATGAACCGCATGAACCCTATATTGTTTTTTCGAGGTTATAAGAAATGTTTAGTGTGACAATTTTTCTTTCTGTTATCGATCGGAACTACTGATAAGCACTGTAGCTACTGTCCTATACATTTTGTGTAATGTAAACATTGGAAGCCATTCATTAATTATTATGATCCTTTTTTTTCTTAGAGTGTAATATAAATCTTGTGCAATTTAAACATTGAAATCAGTTCATTAATTATTATAATCTTTTTTTCTTAGGGTTACATCTACTTATGTGTTATCTTCAAGTAGGAATTCGCACCACTCTCTCCTTACTACTAATTCATTAATACTGGGAAACCTAAATTCAATACTTCGGAGTGACTCACCAAATCTACTACTTGCTTGCCGAATATTACCAACAAAAAACATAAGATCGGTTTAGAGCTTTAACCCTATCGTCGGGCGACTGATGTTCCGCTTATAACAATATATGTTTATATGTATGTATTTTTTTGGGGTTTAATTTTTATAGGTACTGTAGGACTATACAGGGTCCTTAAATTCAGTTAATTTTTGACGAGACCATTGCCTCGTATTATTTTAGTGTGGTCGAACGATTAGAATTCACCGTTTTAATTACTTTAATTACCGACTGGTGGTAATAAAACTCCCACTTGGAGAATTTGCGTTAATTTAGTTTAATAGACTTCAAATTAGGTTACCATTGTTATAAACTATTTTTTTTGTATTTTACCTCCATTATACATCTTATTTTTCATTATATAATTATTTTCCGTTACTTATATTGAGGTTTCATTATCGATTGTTATGTTATTGTCGACTTAATTTACTTATTCTTTTTTTTTCATTTTTGTTTGTGTATGACCCATATCAAACTAAATCAAAGTTTGTGGCGCTCAACATCCCTTCTTGTTCTTCCTATTCCTTTTCCTTTTCTTACTGTATTTGTTTCACGCATCCGATGTGATCTACTAGCACTTCATCATTTTTGACATTGCACAAATTCTGTCACATGCGTAATTCTGGTCACTGATCAGATTACAATTCGCGCTGGATGGAGGAGGTTCAAACACCGCATCAATGAAAAGTTAATGTGTTGGCGGATTTGATGAAAAACCATTTAATTGGTCATTTTCTTATTGAAGATACACTTACCGATGCTAAATATTTTGATATTCTCCAAAATGAAATTAACCTGAAATAAACCAAATATGAACTTATACTTTCAACAATCTGGCGCAACTCCACACTATCAAAGAGACGTTAAGCAATATCTCAATACAATTTTCCCTCACACATGGATTGGTCGAAGATCACTTGACTTGACACCACTTTATTCTTTTCTCTACGTTTATGTTACCAGACCAACTAAGGTACATGGTTTAAAGGATCGCATACGTCCCGAAGCGCTTCGAAGAGAAAGTGTATCATTGTCAACAAACAAATGGCCATCATTTTGAGCATTTATTGTAATGAAGCAAGTGCAACTTTTAGTTTAAAGTACCATTTCTTTATATTTTTGTTAAATTTCCCTCATATTGGCGCAGTGCCAATATTCTTGGAAAGAGGAAAAAATAATATATTCTGTGATATCACTAGACCTAGGTTGCCATTTAAAAAAACATTAAGATGACGGCGGCAGTCTAAACATTGACGTCAAAAAATTTGATATTTACTCTAAAAGATGAAGAATACAATACGATCAGAATTTGCCATAACATCCTTTATCCGCTTCAAGTGCACACTTTGTCGCAACAGTGTGTTTGTTGTGTGTGTGTGTGTGTTTGTGTACGTGTGTCAGCGTTTGCTGTTCTGTGCTGTGTGTGTACATGTGTGTCGTGTGTGCAGTGTCATGTGCGTGTTGTATGTGTAGCGTGTGTGCGTGTGTGCGTGTGTTGCGTGTGTGTTGTGATGTGCGATGTAGTCGTGTGTGTTGTCGTGTGTGTGCGTGTGTGTCGTGTGTACGTCATGTGCGTGTCTGTGCGTGTGCGTTGCGTGTGCGTGTTCGTGTGCGTGTGCGTGTGCGTGTGCGTGTGCTGTGTGCTGTGTTGCTGTTGCGGTGCGTGTTGTGCGTGTGCGTGTGCTGTCGTGTATGTGCTGTCGTGTGCGCGTGCGTGTGCTGTTGCTGTGTATGCGTGTGTCTGCGTGTGTCTCGTGTGTGTCTGCGTGTGTCTGTTGTCGCGTGTGTCTGCGTGTGTCGGCTGTGCTGCGTGTGTCTGCGTGTGTCTCATGTGTCTGTCTGCGTCTGTTGTCTGCATTGTCTGTGTGTCTGCATGTGTCTGTGTGTGTCTTGTGTGTCTGTGTGTGTCTGTGTCTGTGTGTGTGTGTCATGTGTCTGTGTGTCTGTGTGTGTGAGTTCTGTGTTGTGTGCGCAGAGTCCGCTTCCGAAACGTCAAGCTCAAAGGCGTAAACTGTGGAAATAGGCCGATCAACTCACTAATAGGAAACCACAGTTACAAAACACTTATAATACAAAATTAATAACCCCGTACGGCCCCGAAGTCAAACAACCCTTCAGAAAGCTTGAAACATCAATGAACAAGCCAGCACTAGAAGAGAACCACCTAACCTTCCTCTGCAAAGCCCGTGATAACAACGTAATACCCTCCCGGCTAAACATCAAAACTCCGATACGCAGCCGAAAAATATTAATAATGGCAAAAATAGCTAGCGAAGCTTTAGTAAAAGAGCAAATCAGACATCACCGTTTCAGAAAGTACCAGCTCGAGCACCAATCCAACGAGATTAGAGAAACCATTCGAGATCGTTTGAACAAGACTTTGATAGGATAAATACGGCTACCAGAAATAAATATTCGAAGACCAAAGCAATGCTCAAAGAAATTCGGCAGAAGAAACACGAAAAGCTAATGAAGGAGAAGAACGAACCAACCAACATCAATCGAAAGAACACTGTCATAAACATCTCTAAACGACAGTTGAACGAAAACGAAATGCAGGTTCTGGACAAAGGCTTGAACTATGAGATAACACCGAGGTACATTCCGAAAGTAGATTTAATAAACGCAATCGAAGAAACAGCTATGAAATTAGATCCTGAAGAAGCTGAAGAATACAGAAGTAAGGTTAGATCAGTCCTAGATTCATCTAGACGCACTAAACCTAACCTCTCTAACCTAGAAAGGAGAGCGGTAATTTCTCTTAAGAATTACCCATCGATCAAAATTCTCCCAGCAAATAAAGGAAACGCGACTATGGTAATGGATATGGACACTTATAACAGTAAGATCCAAAAACTACTAGACGGGGGCGAGTACAAACAAATACCAAAAGACCCCACACCATCAATGGAAAGACGGATGTACCTGACGCTGGAAAAACATAAGGGGGAGTTCTCCGACTACCAGAGAAATGGACTTACCCAACACTACAGAAAACCTCCGCATTTGTACGGGCTACCAAAGATTCATAAGCAGGGAATTCCTCTGAGACCAATTGTGAGCTCGATAAATTTACCTTGCTACCCATTAGCACACTATCTGCTAGGTATCATCACACCCTTATCGGGAAAAACCGAGTCCATGGTCAAGAATACGCAGCATTTCGTGGAAGTCATCAGAAACTTCCAACCAAACCACGAAGAAATAGTGGTAATCTTCGACATTGTGAGTCTATTCACAAATGTGAATACCGATAAGGCACTAACTATCATAAGAGACAAGCTGGAAAAGGATGAAACTTCTGACAATATGCATTAAAACTACATATTTCCAGGTAGAAGACAAATTCTACCAGCAAGAGTCTGGAAATTGGTTACTGTCACCATAGTGAGCTATATATATATATATATATATATATATATATATATATATATATATATATATATATATATATATATATATATATATATATATATATATATATATATATTATATATATGGAAGACTTTGAACAAAGCGATATCCGAATTCACCGAGAAACCAACGATGTGGCTTAGATACGTGGACGATACTTTCGTAGTTTATCAACACGGCAAGCATAAGCTAGATGAATGCCTAGATCATCTAAATAGCCGCGCAGCCTCCATAAAATTCACAATGGAATTGGAGTTGGAACAAAAACTGCTATTCCTGGATGTACTTGTACACAGGAATGGCAACACTTTCACGACAAGTGTATACAGGAAACCTACCCACACGGGAGGTACCTACACTACAACTCAATCACCACAAAAACGTGAAGTTAGGTGTGGCAAAATGCTTGTACGATAGAGCAAAAACGATATGCTCAAAACAAGAGGACCTGAACAAAGAAAAGGAAAATATCGCTATAACACTCAAATAAAATGGCTACCCCAATCTAACACCTAACCTAAACAGGGAAAGGGTAACCGAAAAAGAAGAACCTAAATATACAGCGATAATACCGTATACACAAGGTACCTCAGACAAAATACGAAGGATAGGCAGCAAATATAAGATACGCACTGCCTTCAAATCGATCAGAACGCTCAGGGGAATACTAACCAAAACCAAACCAAACAATGAAGATCAGAATTCCAAGAATTGTGTATATAACCTACCATGCGAATGCGGCAGAGCATACATAGGAGAGATCAGTAGACCACTAGAAGTGAGAACGCAGAAACACAAGAACAACGTCCGCAAAGGCTAAACAGAAAGGTCAAGAATCTGGAACGAAGACCACCGCATCCAATGGGATAACATACAGATAGTGGCAAAGGACGAAAACACAACTCGTTCATAACTCAAAGAACCCACATACATCGCACTAGCAGAAAATCCAATAAGCCAAGCTAGTGTAGAAATGAAACCCATATGGATTCCAATAATGCGCGAAGAACTTAAGCGCAATATACCTGCGCAAGAGGTTATTGCGCAACATGCGCAATAAACTTCTGCGCGCAACCACGAAAAAGTTAGTATATATATATATATATATATATATATATATATATATATATATATATATATATATATATATATATATATATATATA
Source organism: Vesta saturnalis (assembly GCA_036346205.1). NCBI lineage: Eukaryota > Metazoa > Arthropoda > Insecta > Coleoptera > Lampyridae > Vesta > Vesta saturnalis. Next base: position 2,652,874 of record JARFJB010001149.1, on the reverse strand, counting down.
TATATATATATATATTGTGATGATTGGCTTTAACAATATGAGGAAAATAATAATTATTTAGTTTGGGATAAATATTTAAATTTTTAAATGGTTGAAAATTATGCTTGAAGTATATTTTTAACTTTTATTATTTGTTTGCACCGACTACTCAGATCTCAAATGATAGAATTCAGAATTTAGTTTGAAGTAAAAATTGAATCTGAAATGTATATGAAATACCCTTTATATAATTGAATTGAAAGTATAAAAATAATTCTGAATGTAATTTGCTATCAAACGCATGCGTTGTAATGAACTTAAGTGAAATTAAAAAGATGTCAAATAAATAATTTAGAAAATTAAAGTTTATATCCAAAATGAAAATTTAGAAAAAGAAAATAAATTAATATCTTTACAGGTGTTTACACAAGTAAATATTTAAAATTCTTGTAACAATCTTTTTTTGTGGTTGTATTAAAAATACGTTAATCTAAAATCATTAATTTATTTGGCATAATATTAGAAAAGTTTAATTATTAATGTGTAGATTTGAAAACTGGCAATTTAATTGGCATTTCCTAGAACAAATCTTTTGGTGTAATATATATAAATAGTAATAGTTCTCTCTTAAAAAAATTGGATTTATATTATGTAACAGCGCAACGAAGAAAACTTTTACATTGAGTTATTCTGAAAGCTTTTGTAATTCAGTTAATGCTGAATGTTAACACATAAGAATGATTTTTAATTAATTTTTATATTCGTGCCATCAAGAAAATTTTGGTGGTAAGTTATTTTTTTAATTCAGCATAGTTTAAACTAAGCATTTGTTTGTTTTTTTAGGCACGTTGATTTGAACGTTGATTTGAACGTTGATTTGAACGTTAATTTTTACGTTGATTTGAGCGTTAATTTACATGTTAATTTACATGTTAATTTTTACGATAATTTGAACGTTAATTTGCACTTTTCAAGTATGCAATTTTTTAAGTACCTACTTTTTTAGTACGCCTTTTTTTAATTAATTACCTTGTATACTTAATAATTTTTAATGGCAAGTTTTACTTAAGTACTTATTTTCGCAAGTTTTTCTTCATTCAAATAACAAGAATACAATAAGTTTATTGGATTGAAAATTTCTACAAAGACATAGTTGATCGCGTTATTACAAGACTCGCAAGGACGTTGTGAAACGCTATCATTCTAGCTGACCGTTCCTTATCCATATTAAACACTGGAAGCTGTCGTTTGGAAAATTGTTATACAGAGGTATTTATATAGTGGTGAATTTTTTAGTTTTAAGCTTAGCTTTAAAAACCTTTTTCTTTCCTCTCCTTATTATCCATAAATTTGGTAAATAAATTTAATTGCATATTGTTATTTTTGTTATTACTAGAAAGCTTTTAAAGTTCATTAAATAGGTTTTGTTATTCCTGTCAAAGATAACATGGTGCCCGAGAATTTATTTAATTATATTTTAAACTTAATACATAATTTTTATTAATTAGGCATAAGTAAAATTAATGAAGCTATTGAAACGCAGGCAGTATTTCAGGTGCGTAAATTGAACTCCTATCTCAATCTACTGATGAGTCAACGGCACTTTATATTAAACTTTAACTTCATTATTGTTATTACCATTTGGCTTAAGTTAAAGCATTGCTATACTTTGGCGATAATATAATCAAGTTATGTTATATTCTTGACCAAAAACATATATGTAACAAATATTAAATTGCAGGAAATTTATCAATGGATGTTCACAATAGGTAGGGTTATTAAAGTTTGTGACTCACATATACTGTCCTCACGGTAGATTGATGTCTTCGGATACTCCAGCTGGATGCAGGCAATGTTCTCTCGATTACAGTTGTTACCATTACCCAAAACTGCTAACTCGATTCTCGGTTGTCGAAGACACCAACTTCCAAACTTAAAGATGTTTTCTCCAAAAACGGCAAACTCCAAACACTTGTTTTATTTAGGTAGCTTTTTATTTAAATAATTTTAAAACTTGAAGAATGATATCGTTTTAAGAGAATGTTTAATTATCCAAAATTTTTGTTAATCAACACTTTATTTTTAGCTACCGATTAAAATTTTGTTTAAAAGAAATTGTCCGAAGAAATAAAACAGCATTAACCAAATAAAAGTGGGTTTTAATTTGGTATAAACGGAATTAATTTAAGTTGGATAACACAAAAGCAAATCTTTACAAAATCGTAACACAAATTAACATGAACAAAAATATTTTTCGAAAAACGACAGGTATCGGAGACCGAATTATTTATTTCAAACCGTCGATATAAAAACAAGTGCTCTCGAACGTAATCTTCGTAAAGTATAACTTCTTGACGAATTTAAATTAGGTTATGAACTTACTTTTTAACACAAATTTCACAACACTGTTTTAACCTTTTACACTTTTGAACAAATTCTAGAGAGAGATTGATTTCCTGAGCCATATTGCAAAAGTAACTAGGGCTATGATTGGTGGATCTAAATTACAAATTGGACTCAAATGGAAATTTGGCCGTAACTTTCTTATGCATAATCGAAATTGAAAATTAAAAACGGAAATGAAAACTACGTAAAATTTTGAACAAAAAGACACCTAACAAGCTATAATTCCTAACATTAATATACGAAGTAACCTAATCTAACCTAATTAAGCTTATAACTATTTACACTTACAAGCTATACTAAAACTAATTGCAAAAATGGAATTCTGAGAACATTCTACATAAGAATACATATCTTTTTGTGCTAGAAATATTTAATTTAAAAAAATTTTGAGCTTTTGTGATTTTGTCTTAAATTCACCTCAGAATTAACATAATCTTGCGGAGAAAAGCGCTGTATCCTTATAAAAACTGTGTCATATTAAGAAAGAACATTTATTATTTGCTTTAAGAGCAAAATCTAAGCCTAATAATGCGAAAAAAGTATAAAATTATGTAAAAAACCTAAAAATTATGACCTAACCAAACTTAAATCTAAAAATGAAAATAATTTATATTTAAAAATGTTTTTAACACTTAAAATGTTATGTTTAAGGTTTGTACTTATTGTCTTTATTATTCTCACTTTCTATTTGCAATGCATAATGTCATATAATGTTGGATTGAAAAAGTTTCATCGTCTAACACTCTTATTAAATGTTTAACTATATAAATGTACGGCACTATAAATGTCTGTATGCCATAATCTTCTAAATGTTGTTTTTATTGTGAATCTTGTATCATAATTTTTGTCACTAATTCGCTTCCAAAAATATGTGCGAAAAATGTCTAAACTGTCCATATTATAACCCTTTTATTAAATTTTTGTATTTCCTGCATTCAAAAACTAAACATACACTATCCCTAACATAATACTAACTATATAGTTCATGTTTAAACACCTGTAAAGTGTTCACTTGCCAAATTACCCTTGAAAAATTGACTTTTATTGCAATAATTGCAATACTAAAATGACTTTACGGAAATGGTTATATTTAACATTCTTGACAATTTTGTTAGCAGCAAATTGCTTTTTATGATTGTAAAGAACCAGCGTCCTGTACGTATGTGTTTTAGAATAAATTATGTCCGGACCATCCTGTATGTAAGATTTCATAAGTTTACGCGATATTGCACAACGAATAATTTATTCATCACCGCTGACGTGTATTTCTAAGAAACCGTAAGTTTCTGCACGTCAGAACGATTTTAACCAATCACATAACGGCCTTCCTCGCACGGTAGCCGCGAAGCCGCCCACAGATGCACCTTTATAAACTCACGACGCGCATAAGAAATGATGAATCTCCGTAGATTCAAGTCAAGCCGTTCCAGAAGCCAGTAGCCGCAGCCGCTCCGTTTGCTTAGTGTAAGCACCGACCTGTTGTTCACCGACGAAGAGTCCTTCGCGATCTGGCGATAACGCGCACCACGACGCACCGGGCAACCTAAAGTTCAATTCTGTACTGCTATTGATAGACACGTAAGTTGTAAAGTTATACAATCTAACAATTTACACTCAAACACTACAGACCGTACATAATTCCGGGCTGAGCCTCCAGGAGTTATACCAAATACATAGAGTCACGCAGGGTAGATCCCGACGTAACTCGCAGATACAAATACACTAGCACCTAGAGTAGCACGCAGGTAACCCCGACGTAATACCAAGTACACTAACACCTGGAGTGTCACGAAGGGTAGATCCCGTCGTCACTCCACAAAGTACACCTAGAGTCACGCAGGGTAGCCCCGCCGTATCTCGCAAAAGACTTGAGGGTGAAGGGTTGTTACAGGGCTGTAAAGACCTACGACCTTTCTCTTAGTATATCCAGTAAAGACAGGCCGTCGCCTACGTCTTCTGTGCATTACTGAAATCCGCTCGAAACTCATACACTACCTCCAGACAAACACAATAACCATACACAGTGTCTGTGAATCGCAGAAGAGTACCTCCATAACCTGTAGTATAAATTTGTAGATAAATTTGTCGTCCACCGAACCATCGTAAATACCTGGTGCACGAACGTTTGTAAATAAATTAGAGTACGTAGATTTTTCTATCTTTACGTAAACCGATTAGAGTAGTTTTAATATTAAGTAGTTTTGATCCCTTGATTAATTATAAATAATTAAACTTAGTATAGAGATCAGTAATTAATTTAGTTAGATAAATAATCTAATTGCCTAAATTAAACCGGTAATAATTAAAGAAAGACAGCACCGAGATCTCGCTTTGCATACGCGCATTTCGCGTGTATTATTTCAGGTAGGACATCCTTGCTTCAGCGCTCCAGAGTTACTAAAGTCTAAGTACGATATCGATTTTCTCAATCACACGACTCGAGTTCATTGCGCTGGCGCCGACCAACAACGGTATCAAGAGTAACGCTCTCGCTACTGTACATGCAGGACCGTAATCTAAACTTTACCTCTTATGTAAGGAATAGATTAAAAGACTATCTTTTGTTCACAGAAGCGACTTCGCACAGTGACGGACCGCCAACCAGGAGAACCAGCCGCCAGACCCGGACAAAAGTTCATACATTTTGTTAATTACCTTTTATTTTATTTATGTTGATATTTCTTTAATATACATTTTAAAAATGCTTTACGGTTTTATTTAAGGTTACAGTGTTAAGCCCATCCAGTACTTACTACGAACCACACCGTTTATAAAATAAACCCGATTGAGCAAAGCCGAGGCAAAGTAAAACCGCGTTCGGTTACCAAACCAGAAGGGCGCAATATAAGTATAGCACCCAAAAGTAGGGGTATTATAAGTAAATGATATTCAGACTAATTTATATCAACTAAATTTATTTTAATCACATCGTGAACCAGATTTATATAAAATAGTGTCTTTCACTTCTATCGAGCTAGAAATCACCACTTTTTATTACCCAAATGTCATGTAAGCTGTCCGATACTTCTATTACCTCTTTCTGAACATCCCAATATATATATATATATATATATATATATATATATATATATATATATATCTCAGTGGCTCAGTGGTAAAGGTGCTAGATTAGTAAGTGAAAAGTACCAAGTTCGAATCTGAGAGTAGTCAAGTAATTGGGAAAAAATTATATATCACATATGAATTCGACTCAAGTGCGAAAACAGTCCTTCTCAGGACTAAACCTGATGACGAAAGCAGAGTCCGCTTCCGAAACGTCACGCTCAAAAAGCATAAGCTGTGGAAATAGGCCTATCAACTCCACTAATAGGAAACCACAGTTACAAAACACTTATAATACAGATAAGTTGGATTTCAACATACACGGTGATCACAAAAATTAATTCAATAACATAAATTTGAAAATGCTATATTTTTATTTTTTTAAATGGCACACCCTATATTTTTTAATGCCTTGTCTTCGCCTATTAATCGACTTTCATTTCTATTAAATATGTTCTATACCTATCTCTAATAGTTTCAGAGATATTTTAGTTTGTTCAATTTTTTTCGTTGATAACACTGAAAAACAGTAATATTAGTCGGTCAAAGCAAGCTATGAATACATAAGAAACTAAAAAACATATTAACTGAAATACAAACACTTAAAATTATAATAAATGATCAATGTGACCACCATTTTGTTGCTGGCAAACATGAAGTCTTTGAATAAACGGGTGATCACAAAAATTAATTTAACAACGTAAATTTGAAAATGCTATATCTTCCTTTTTTTAATTAGCACACCCTATATTTTTTAACGCCTTGTCTTCGTCGGCTTTAATTTTTATTAAATATGTTCTATGCCTATTATCTATCCTAATAGTTTCGGAGATATTTAAGTTTGTTCAATTTTTTTCGTTGATAACACTGATGAAGAGTAACATTAGTCGGTTAATGCAAGCTGTGGATACATAAGAAACTAAAAAATATTAACTGAAATACATAAATTGTAATTATAATAAATATTGTATAAAACCACCATTTTTAAAAGATATTTGAGATGTTTTTAAACGTTTCATCGTAAAATTAAATAATTTAATCAAAAGAGCGTAAAACAAAAGATGAACGAAAACAAATAAAGAAATCAAACTTGTCAAACAGTTCCAATATTTATGTAATATTGTATACTTACTTCCTAAATTACAAAATGAATTTTTCGAAAGAAGAACTTGTTAATATGATTTATGTCCTTGGTGAAAGCGATAAAAATTGTCTTTTAGCTCATCGAATTTATAAGCAAAAATTTCTAAATGCACGACACCCGCAAGTTTCAGCATTTGCAAGATTGAAAGAGCGTTTCGAACAAACAGGCAGTATTCATTACGCAGACAATGTAGAATGAGAAAGAACCGCGATTAACGAAGGTAATTAACATTTAGTTGTTCAATCCGTGATTGAAAATCTTCACGTTTCTTGCCGAATTAGGGTTTCAAAAACATCAGTTAATAGAATTATAGAAAAATATAAATATAATCCATACCATGTCCAACTTGCACAAGAATTAGACGCGGATGACTTTGTTAATAGGTTAAACTTTTGCAATTGAGCCATAAATAAAAATTTAGAAAAACCCAACTATTTTAGCACGATCTTATTTACTGATGAAGCTGCTTTCCACAAGAATGGATACGTTAATAGATATAATTTCCATTATTACGATACTGAGAATCCCAGATTTATAATAATAATAAGTTGAACACCGCTGGTCACTTAATGTTTGAGCCGGAATTATTGGGGAAAGAATTATAGGACCATATTTTTTTGAAAACACGGTCAATGGAGATTCATTTTTAAACTTCTTTCGTAACGAATTTGAACCTTTTATTGAAGATTTACCTTTACAAACCCTAAGAGAAATGTGGCTGCAATTAGATGGCGCTCCTCCGCATTTTAGCAGAAACGTTAGAAATTATTTAAATATCCAGTTTCAAAACAAATGGCCGATCTCCTGGCCTGCAAAATCGCCTGACTTGACAAAGCTGGACTTTTTTCTTTGGGGTTGGATTAAAGAAAAAGTCTGTCAAACTCGTCCAACGACTGTAGATGATATGAAGGCATGAATTAGAGACATCATTCACAATATAAATGTTTCCACGTTACGAAAAGTAAATTTGTCGTTTATTCAAAGACTTCATGTTTGCCGACAACAAAATGGTAGTCACATTGAACATTTATTATAATTTTAAGTGTTTGTATTTCATTTAATATGTTTTTTAGTTTCTTATGTATTCATAGCTTGCTTTGACCGACTAATGTTACTCTTCCTCAGTGTTATCAACGAAAAAAATTGAACAAACTTAAATATCTCCGAAACTATTAGAGGTAGGTATAGAACTTATTAATAGAAATGAAAGCCGATTAATAGACGAAGACAAGGCATTAAAAAAATTTAGGGTGTGCCATTAAAAAAAATGAAGATGTAGCATTTTCAAATTTATGTTATTGAATTAATTTTTGTGATCACCGTGTATATTGAAATCCAATTTTGACAATAGATTAAAGTAAGCTCATGTATGAGTAAATTCTATACCAAAGATTATTTATTTAACTTTAAAAATAACTGAGATACTCCTACTTGCATTACTACTACTACTTTGCAAATATCTCAAAAACTGTAAGATTTAGCTTGTAAGTAATTCTTATAAAAAAGATGTAAATAAGGAGAATCGAAAAATAAAATAATATATAGGGTGTTCTATTTAAAAATCAAAAAGTCTATATTGTACGGCTTTTATATTACACCCTGTAGAAACCAAACTGTTTTTAGGTTATGCAGCTTATAAAAATAGACAACTTTCGTATTTAAACTTATCTTCTAAGTGTAATGGCTAAGGAGCTATCGACCGCATACCCTATATATATATATATATATATATATATATATATATATATATATATATATATGTAAGACTCCTTTCTGGATGATAGCAGGTTTCTTTTAAGGATATCTTACTAATTACCACTATGTGGATTTTGTGTTAACCTCGGCTAGCCAGGGAATTTAGGGGTGGATTTTTAGACTCATATAACTGTTAAACAATGCCGTACCCAGGTTTAATACATATATTTAAACAAACTCCTTAATTATAATAATAAATAAAAGTAATAAATAAAAAAAGGTATTCTTGTAAAATAAAATTAAAGTTCTTAAACAAACAATACTGGAAAGATGTAAAGTAAATTAATATTCTGGTTCAGCGCCTGGTATTTGGGGAGCCCACCGTACACCAACGTGAGCCTGGCGTCCTCGACTCTGAAGGCGGTAATTCTTCGTTTTGTACTTTCGGCACAGGGGTCGCCTGTGAGTCGATGGTCAGGTGGGAAAATTTCTGTAAATCAACCGCGTTATAACACAGTATTTAAAACAACTAAATTAATGGTGGATTTTGTTTCTTTCTAAACAAATTATAAGGTGTTCAGGTGAAAATAATATAAGGGTGTATGTACAATTCCAAGGAGGATTACTGTGTTTTTGCCAGGTAAGTTTATTCTGGTTTATTATATTTTACGTTTAAGACAATGTTTTTGAAGTGAGGTTAAAGCGTAATTCAAATTTCTATCAGGGACTGGCTCTTTATTACTTATATTTCTTAATTAACGTTTTGAAATACGGAACAAGTTATAGAAAAGCAGGCCCTACACGGGGTTTTGGTATTTACACGATTTGTGTTAATACAAATTCGTGTTAGGCAACGGTTGTGTGTGATGTGTTTAATTTTTGGGGTTTGTACACACGGTCTAAGGGAAATACTAATTCTAATTAACTATAAATACTATATACAATTTAATAGGTACAAGGGGTTATTCAATGTTTTGGAATTCGCAATTTACGGTTTGAAATGTTTATGTGATGCAGCAATATTTTCAAACATGTGTTGTTGAAAATTTGATAAGAGTTCATTCACTACTAAAATGTAACGCGACCTTGTTTTATTGGTATAAAGAGGATGATTCTTTACACAATCGAATGTGACTACTTATTTGCGAAATTGGGATTTCCCCTTTTATTTTTTTTAAGAATATTTATCTTAAAGTTTTAATTGTTAAAGCAAAATAAATTGCTTTATTTTAATTAATGTAATGGATTTCTTATTGTGAAATAGAAATTATTTTACTTTTGAAGTAAAACGTAAAATTTACTTTTATTTGTATAATTGTAATATTTTATACAATTCAGGTTGGTTTTCGGAAACAATTTAGACTTGATATTCAGGTGTATTGTTGTGATATACAGGGGGAGTAAATTATAAGTGTTGATAGCCAAGCAGGGAGCTCGAGCTAAACCAACAAATTCTAGAGATTCTATTTATTCAAAGTTGTAACGGACGCTTCGAATATATAGAATTATATACAGGAGGTTCAGGATATATTGGTTGTTCATTTATAATTTCGTTAATAGCCAAGCCAATGGGCTCAATAGTCTAAATTAACGAATCTTAGAGATCCTATTTATTCCAAGTTATAACGGACACTGAATATATAGAACTATTATGCAGGGGGGGTTTAGGATGGGATTTGTTTATGATATCGTTAATAACCAAGCCAGCGGGCTCAATAGTCTAAATTAACGAATCTTAGGGATCCTATTTATTCAAAGTTATAACGGACACTGTGAATATATAGAACTTTATACAGGGGGTTCAGGATGGAATTGGAAATTTGCCGTTTCTGAGGTTATAGCGCGTATTGTGAGCAACCAGACGTGGCGTTAGAGCCCCATTTACTAGAAGAAGCCCTATAATAATCCCGGTGATCGCCGGTGTTAACCAGTCAATCTACCTAAGATCAGTATAATACGCAAAACCTCTTTGACGTCAATTACTTTCTTAAGGATGATTTGTTAATAGGAATTTCTAGGTATTACAACTATTTTCGTAAAAATTAGTTATATTTCGGAGTATTTGAATTCTATTTAATTCAATTGAAATTGCTTTAAGAGCGGTTCAGGCGGTTATGTTCTCGAATAGAGAATTTCAGGTGTAATAATAAATTATTACAAACGGAAAGGCAGGCGAGTATTTGCAGAGAAGTGTTCTACAAATAGAAGTGTTCTATTTATTGCTTTAAGAGCTGGTCAGGCGGTTATGTTCTCGAATAGAGAATTTCAGGTGTAAATAAATTATTACAAACAGGCAGGCAGGAGAGTGTATTTGCAGAGAAGCGTTCTACAAATAGAAGTTCAGGTGTAATAATAAATTATTACAAACAGGCAGACAGGAGAGTATCTGTAGAGAAGCGTTCTACAGACAAAATTTCAGGTGTAATAACAAATTATTACAAACGGACAGGCAGGAGAGAGAGTGTTTGTAGACAAGCATTCTACAACACAATCCAAAGTAAATGTTAAAGTTTTCGCTTATAAACCTTGCGAATGAGTGGGGTTTTAGGTAGGAAAATCGCAACGATTCTGCACATCGTGAAAGGGGGGTACTGGTGCGCACGCAAAAGTGCTGATTATTTACATTTATTTAGAACTGGAATAAAATGAATTATTATGTAAATATTATCTTAATAATTTTTATTAAAATAATAATTAATTTAGCTTACCCAAATTCTGGCTCGTTACATATATATATATATATATATATATATATATATATATATATATATATATATATATAAGTGGTAATCTTGACTGATAATGAATATAAGATAAGTTTATTGAATGCAGTCAATTATGAAGGCCAAAGTAAAAACTTTGTTAATGTAAGCTTTCGGAATGCTTTATTCCTTTATCAAGACAAGCTACTATAAATATAATTAAATTATTTATAAATTAAATAACAATAAGAACATACCTAACGTGAGTTAAATAATAAGTTAAAACAGAACTAACAATAGGATTGCAGGAAACTAATTTAATTGACAGTGTGTCAATGTAAAACTAAATGGAATGTGACATAATACAAATGGTTAGTTACGTATTAAAACATTAACAACGGTAAGTGCTATGTTATCAAAACGAAAAGAACATTAACAAATTACTAGAAGAATGGAATATTAACTAAAGTTTACCACATTTTAGAGACAAAATTTTTTTTTTTTTTTTTTTGTATATATTAACTATTAGTAGAAAAACTATGTTCATAAGATAAGATGTAATTATAAATAATGCTAAGTTTATTAATATCTGATTTTTATTAAGAGTGTTGCTGTTTTCATTAATGCAGACCATTTCACGAAAAGACGTTTAGTTAAATTATTTTCTTTGCATAATATAGTAACTTCATTAAAATTCATGTGATGGTTTTGTTGGATCATGCTCAGCTAAGCAATGCAATTTCCTTCTACAATCACTTTTGTGAGATTTATTCCCTAATAAATTTCTAGATGTTTGCCCTATGTACACTTTTAAAACAATCCTTACATGATAGAATAAACTATATTTTTTTTTTGTATATATTAACTATTAGTAGAAAAACTATGTTCATAAGATAAGATGTAATTATAAATAATGCTAAGTTTATTAATATCTGATTTTTATTAAGAGTGTTGCTTTTCATTAAATCTCCTTAACAACTTTGGAAAATTCAAATATAGTTTATTCTATCCCATGTAAGATTGTTTTAAAGTGTACATAGGGCAAACATCTAGAAATTTATTAGGAGAATAACATCTCAAAAAGTGATTGTAGAAGGAAAATTGCTTCATGTAGCTTAGCTGAATGTCATCCAACAAAACCATCACATGAATTTTAATAGTTACTATATTATGCAAAGAAAATAATTTAACTAAACGTCTTTTTCGAAATGGTCTGCATTAATGAAAACAACACTCTTAATAAAAATCAGATATTAATAAACTAGCATTTATAATTACATCTATCTTATGAACATAGTTTTTACTAATAGTTAATATATACAAAAAAAAAAAAAAAAAATTTTGTTAAATGTGAAACTTTTAGTTAATATTGTCCATTCTTCAGTAATTTTGTTAATGTTCTTTTTCCGTTTTGATAACATAGCACTTACGTTGTTAATGTTTTAATACGTAAAACCATTTGTATATGTCACATTCCATTTAGTTTACTATTGAAACAATTAAATTTAGTTTCCTGCAAATCATTGTTAGTTCTGTTTTTAACTTTATTATTTAACTCACGTTAGGTATGTTTCTATTGTTATTTAATTTATAAATAATTTAATTATATTTATAGTAGCTTGTCTTGATAAAGGAATAAAGCATTAAAGCTTACATTAACAAGGGTTTTTACTTTGGCCTTCATAATTGACTGTATTCAATAAACTTATCTTATATATATATATATATATATATATATATATATATATATATATATATATATATGTATGTATATTAAGATAAGTGGCAATCCATAACTTAAATAATTAAGTAGATATTTTGACGTTTGACTCACCTTAATTAAATTAAATGAACAGCTAGCGGCAATTTCCCTCAAGCGCGATTTGCGTCATAGAGGTGAATGAATTATATCTTTGACTGCCTTACTTAATTCTAATTTATCCTTTGGCCTTCAATTTTTATTGTTTTTCATTACGTTTCCATATACCTATGAGGTAACTGGCCGAATATCTAGAAAATATAATAGTTTTGTACCTAAAATTCTGGGTTTGCTGCTGGAATATTTACATATCTATTTACTGATCTGGTACTCACATTTATGGAATATTTTGGTACCAGCTGGAACTGTGTATGCTCAAGGTCCACCAATTTGAGAAACACTGATTTATCGTTTATCACTACAACTATTACCACTACTAAGTATGTCAGATTAGAAACGCCTCCATTGTGTTAAAACTATGAAAGTCTGTCTAACGTACAAATCTTTGATTATATCATAATTAAGTTTATGATTACTTACCGCTCCAATTAGTACCTTCGGTATATACTCTCCAGTTTCCGGGTTTCAACCTAACCCGTGTATTATACTGTTTATCACACCGAATTTTTTTATGGCAATACTTACGAATTATTTAGAGTTAATCATCTATTACGCATAAAGCAGGTGTAGGGGAACCTGGCCTAAAATGGCATACCAGGGTAAAACGGATATTAGCTAATTTAAAACTACCGCTAAAATGTAACGCTGGCAACATGGTTCACATAACGCAAAATCGTTTTAACGACTATCCACGGAAATTGCAGCACCATATCGCAGCCAGTTGTATGTCGACCGCCAATACTACTACATCGTTCCTGGAAAATATTTAATTCATTTTAAATTAGCTTGTTCATATACCTACTTAGAAGTAGGTTTTATTAGTTGTATTTTAGTAGTTTAAAGAGGTTTCGCCCTTAAGTACAAGAATTAATGTTTTCTATAATGATGGCATGGGGCTAAAATGGCATATATAGGCTTGGAGCAAAACGGCATAGTTTGCCATTTTAGACCGATTATTATTACTGAGTACTTTATTTCAATTTTTCTTTCTTTTGTTAATAAATGATGAACAGTGGAATGAGGGATCCATGGAAAATGCTATTAGAGCTGTCCAAACTGGGGGGATGGGATGCAAAGGCTTCAAAAACGTTCAATTGCCATTTACTATCCTATAGAGATGAGCTAGCAATGCAAATATAAGGGTTAAAAATATTTGCAGAGCACTAGGTAGGTTGGTTACTACTTTCACTCCTGAACAAGAGGAATCTATAATACATTTGAAAAAATGGAACACGGTCTATTTGGAATTACTTGCAACGAATTGCGTTAACTTGTTTACGATTGGGCAGAAATAAACCAAATTCTTCATCAGTTCAACAAAAACGACAATTGTGCTGGTTTTGATTGGGTTAGAGGACTTCGCAAGAGGCACCTGGAAATCATCCTTCTAAACATGATAATACCTCAATTGCACGGGCCATGGCTTTTAATAAACCGAACGTTGCCAAATTCTTCAATACATATCAAGAAATTGTTGATAAATATATACTGGGCCCTGAAAAATCTACAACGTCAATGAAAGTGGAATATCTATTGTGCAAAATCCCCCAAAGGTATTCGCATCAACTGGCAAGTTGGAACAATTTCAGGTGCTGAAAGGGGTGTACAGTTGTTTGTTGCACAAATCCCCTAGGAATACCCCTGCATTTATTTTTGCCAGGAAACGTTGGAAGGTGAGTGATTATGAGCCCCAACGGGCTCTGTCGATTTTCCGCAAGAATCTGGTTGGATGACGGGGAAATTTTCCAGTAGTGAATAAAACATTTTAAAAAGTACAGCAATCTTTCAACAGATTCGCCAGTTTTACGTATAGGTGTTCTTGCATACGCATTACCACACTAGAAAATACTGCCAGTGGCTTTAAAAACAGTGGTTTGTGACCGATAGATTCAAACATTTTTCGACTATTTGTATGCTCCATCAAGCGTGACCGACCAAAACATTTTACCTACTAATACAATCCAGGGAAGAAGATACCCAGAATCCATCGCGAATGTTGTGAGTGATATATTACAGGACCATCCTACCATTGGTCATTCAAAGAAAGAGGATCCAAAAATTATCCCCTTAACTACCTTAAGTCCCTTTCCTTCCACATTTGGCAAAATACTAAGGAAGAGAAAAAAGGCTCCAGCAATACAGTAGTCCGTTTATGTTAAAGTTGAAAGAGAAAGAAAACGCCAAATAGAAGAAAGAAAGGCGTGTATCCGCTAGGAAGGCGAACAATTGTTTAAATGGTATATGCCATTTTACCCCATATTATTTAGTATGGATATTTTTCCCAATTTTCTCCATTTGTGACCAAGAATTTAACGTTGTTTTTTTATGTTTCATTTCTAAATAAATATACCTTTTACATTAAAAAAATTACATGTGTTTTTGTTTAGATATGCCATTTTACCCAGAGTAGTGCGGGTAAAATGGTTGACAGTTTTTTTTACAATAAAATAAATTGTTAAATTGATCAGTATTCTAAGGGTACCATTATGAAAGTACTACTCGTGAAGCTTTAGAAAACAATTTTACTTCAACATAGCAGTTTGTAATTTGCAAGTAGCACCCTATTTGGTATATTTAATAAGTAACCACCTAAATTGAAATATCTTTATATACATTTGCGTAGCTCTTTATCTTTACCTATACTTACATTTTTTTGTATGCCTATAGTGTTTGATCCTTGCTGAAGTAATCGAAGTCAATTTGCGGTTTGTTGTAGTTCGAATACTTTTGTTTAAGCTTCTGACGTCTTTTTTTAAACTAAATATTTCTCACTTACAACCCTTGCCGAAGGGAGCAGCTGGATAAAAAATTTCTTGTCCCATTCATATTAGATACACCTTTCTATTCATTTTCTCATTTTATCACCGTTTTTCTGTTTGGGACAACAAAAAAATTTGGCGCCCAACGTTGGGACAGTATTTTTTATTTTTTTCTGTTATAATTTATGTGGGTAAACTGTTAGGTGACAAGGTCGAATAAAATATTACTCCTGCGTGGTATTTCTTGTCATGGATCAGACGCAGATAAACGAAAGCTATTACGAACCAAACTAAGCGTAAAAGACCGAGTGTTCCCGATTACAATATACATATTGGTGAAGAACTTTTACTATGCTCAGATAACTTAGTGTTTATTTGTGATGAAGTACAAGTATACCGTTCTACTAATAATTCACATCAACGCCATCAAACTCGACTTTTGCATGTTTATGGTCGTTTGAACAAAATTAGTCCAACTTTGCAATGCTCTGCGGTTCTCGATAAAATACGCAACCAATGTTTTAGATCTGAAGAGCGATATTCAGAATAAGTTCTCGCCGAATGATAAGGGAAACACCGCTTCTACTTTTAAACAGTCTAAGCTTAAGGCTTGATAACTATAATGGTACATCTGACGCAGTTGGACACAATTCATAAGGTTCTACTAAAGGTAGGACAACGTACATCAGGAGGTATTACAGCACTTTGACCTCACAGATACTGCGCGTATGTAAGCCCAGAAAACTTCCATAAGAAACAGTTGTGGTAGTAATGACGTCATTGATTGTACGATACTTTACGTTTAACGTAAAAGAACGGCTGGTGGGTGATGAAGGATAACATCTAGAGGTTGTGCTGATTAATGGGTAAGGGTTTCACGTATGTATAACACAGCTTTCCAATACAAAGACCTCTACCTAGAAGCTTCTATAAGGAGTGTGTGCATATAAAACACACCTTAAAGTATAACATAAAGAATAGCAATCTCAAAGTGAATCATGCTTAACAAGATTCAGTACTTCAAAACATTACGGAATTTTGGCAAAATTTAGATACTGTGAATAATAGCCAGAGGTGATCGGGTATAAAAGAAATCGTCAGAGTGCTAGCGTCAATCGAGATTAGCATCTCAAACTGATAAGAAATCAATAAACTAATAGTCAATTTACAAAAAAGCCTCAAGGTCGTTTTTACGATGGATGAGGCGTGCAACAGGGAGGAGTGGCTATGCGCTTACACCAGGATCCACCGTTTCACCAAGCTAGCAGCGTCGCACCACCGGCCGTCACCGCACAGAAGAGAAGGCGGCCCAAGGAGGTGAAAGCATCACCGCCAAAAGACGTCGCCCTGCTAGCTCAAGCCCAGTTAGCGGTCTCTTCAATGTCCACCGCCACCACTGCCGCCGCCACCGACAACACTCGCGAAGAACATGCTCGCCCGGTTCAGCCAGCCTCGATGACTTCGTAACCCAGAAGAAGACACCGAAGAAGACCCGACCGACCGCGGACCTCGACGGACAACACGTACTAGGTACTGCAGGAGTACACCGACAGCCCTGCATTGATGAACCAGACGTACACCGCAGAAGAGACCAAGGAGAAAGTGCCCATCGTTAATCCTTCGTCAGAGGGAGAACTCGGTCGCTTTCTCCCACAAACTGGACATGCAGATGGATCGCCTTCACAAGAGCCAAGGCAATCCAGATCCAGCCTGCCTCACTCCAGGACCTAGTAAGGCTGAAAGGAGTATGGATAGGTGTGGTACATAGTACCACAGCTATCAAGCAAGGAGCGAGCGTATAGCTAAGGGAGCGATGTGTTACCTTCCCGTAGAGCTTTTCAAGGCTAATGTAAACTCAGAGCTGACACTTCAAGGTATTCATGTTACCTCTTGTTTCGGGGTGAAGCAGCGAGATCGAGCGATCCCCCTTGTGCGGGTACGCCTACAGAGCAAAGAGAACCACAGGAAGATCCGAAAGGTGGAGTACGTTACCCACCTCTGTCACCATTGACGAAAATCCTGCAGCGAGCAGTGTCACCGGTGTCAGGGTTTTCGTCACGTACAGCGTTGCTGAAGGGCGACGGCAATCTGTGCAAGGTGCACCAAAGATCAACACTCCAGTCAATGCACGAAACTCCAAACAGATCTGGCACAGTGCGTTAACTGTGATGGAGACCACCCCGCTGGCTGCATAGAATTCCCGAAGATCCCTCGATTTCCACAACGGAAGAAATCCGGAAGACCACAGCCACAGAAGAGGACACTTTAGTTTACGGCGCTTTCTTCAACCCGAACTGGCGTCAGCTACGTCCGAGCTACGTCAGGCGAAGTTAAGCAGGAGGTGGTTGCTCTTTTCGGGTAATCATGCAAAGTCCCGACGCAAGACTGGTGCCCAAGGTTGAATATACAGTAACGATTTTATATGTTCTGTCTAACATTACCGTTCCTCCAACAGCGCTTCACGCATTCGAGTACTAACCCAACAACCGTTCTGTAGTGACCTAGTTACTACACGACGACTTATTGTTGTCTAATTAATACTGGTTTCATTCTCTTATAGATCTACTTGAGCATCCAAAGCTACACCATCGTGACACCCGACCACAGGGCACATCAATAACTACCTACATCTTTTAACATTCTCGGCCACATGAACAAAATGCACAACAATGGTGTGTCAGATGGAATCACAGAACATCTACATCCAACAAGCATCCACATCCAAGTGCTGAAGGAGGAGATTCTCAAACTGCACACTACAATACATTAATACACTTGTTATATATTATTTATGATTATAACTTGTTAAACCTTTATATGAATATACGATTGTCAATCAATCAGCGCTAGCTCATAGCTAACAAGGCTTTCATTGTTAACCAAGTGATTAGTGAACATCAGCATGCTGCAAAATTTGAAATTGCTCCGGAACGTTCCGCTACAGAGCGTAAAATTATTTAAAATTAAAGACGCACCAACTTCGGGAGATGTAGAATGGATACGTTCGGCACTATGAAATTGTTTCTAATGGTATATCGTAAACAAACTCTAAGACAAGCTCCCACGTTGGATGAGCTTTAGAAATGCTCCGTAAATTAAGCAGTTTGGGAAGTATTGCCATTTGTGATACAGAGAAACACTGAAGGTTTAATCAGTGATACGTTTAGAGTAAAAGTATTTATAACAGCTATGTTGAATAGTGCAACAAACGTCGTGGTATCGTAACTATAAATAATTTCTGTTTGCCTAGCTTTAGCCACTGAAAAGGCGTACCAAAGAAACTCAAAATACCTGGCTATACGAAAAAGGACGTGAAAGAAAAAGAGAGCTCTTACACTGACACAGCAAGTAGGTGTAGCGGTTACCTTAGACGGCTGCGGTACAGAAGAGCTTAGACAAGTTTTGTGTACCAACACAACACCAAAAGCAGACAACTGATATGTAAAGGCCCAGAAAAAGAGATAAACATGCTTAATTAAATCATCATAACGTTATCATTAACTTCCGAGTAGACGTATAACTATTAATGTGAGGATTGTGATCATAAAACCATCACCGTTGCGGAGCTCTATATACAAGCTGTCGACTCAACCACCTTGTAACAAGTCTCCTAAGGAAATAAATAAAGTATACAAAAATAAAGACTATTTCGATTCTAATGCTATTATACATAAAGTATATCTTTATTTTTCAACAAGTGTGTTCATGTATTACAAATCTAAGGACAGTGCCTGTGTTCGTTTGCTTAACACTGAAGGTAATTAGACGTACGTAAAACCTCTGGCCGGATGTGAGACTGTACGCACTTGATTCCATGAAACTAGATGAAAAGGCCCTGTTTTTAACATGCAGAAAGATCTAGTGGACTACTATTGCGCTGAAGTAGACATGCTAAGAAGCCGGCATTCAATTCAGAGAAATGTTTATTAAAAAGAGTGATGCCGACTTCTTTGAAGAAGGATAACAATAGCCTCTGTCTCTAATATAATGTACAGTCATACAATTTTGAAAGCTGATAACACAGGTATTAGCTCTCGAGCTAGGTATGGAGATCTGAAAGTCAACAATAGTTATTCAATTGATACGTGGGAAGAAGAGAGAAGAAGAATCACGATTCATCATGATGGGAGAAAATGGAAGTTGTTTTAAATAATATGAGGGTTGACGGACACTACGAATCAGAAAATCTACTGTATGAGTTCAGAAGGTGTTATTATTACGGTTGTCAACGTGCACTCTGATAAAACGTTACAAATCCCTTCACAATGATCCGAGGGACACGATGGACTGAAGATATGAATACATTAAAGCTAAAATAACATGAATGGAAACCCTAGGTTACCACGTTGTGGAAACATGGACATGTATATTTAGCCACGACCTTTAAACTTACGGTGGTAGAACAGAATGCACAAAGTCAAAATATGAGTTAAACCAGGTAAAAAATAGCCCGCAGAGTGTGTAGGGCAAGCATGTGAGGAGATAAGTGATTCCTAAGGTGTACGAGATGTAACGGGGAATTGCAGTTTTTGACCACCACAGGATTTCCACCAATACCAGTCAAGATGCCAATAAATTTATGTTTCCTGTGTGGTCGCTATGTGGGGGTTTAGAAAAAGTTTATCAAATGTTTGGCGTTCAAGATATCTGGGTGGCTCAGAACAATAAAACAGCAGGTGGGTTAGTTCTCAGAATTTATACAGAAATTCCTTAAAATGAAGTCAGGCTGGCTTTTGAATGCTGTCAGGTTGAAGAAATATCTAGAAAACGAAGAGGTATTACTAGAATCAGTCAATACTATTAAAAACTACGGTTTGCGGTCTCTTGACGAACTAATGGTAAGTTTGGTCAAAAAAAATCAACCAAACACGTTGGTTGTAAGGAATTCAATAAAATTTTACGACCTAATTTGATCTCCTTAGGTTGACGTCAATCATGCAAGAGGTAAATGAGGAAACTACATACCAAGTTTATCAACATCGTACCCGTAGATATCGTGTTCGCATACGACCGGCCATCCTCAGACATTTTTTTGCTGTATTATGGTGATAATCACTACCCGTTTAATAATACTTCAAGATACTAACGGTAATTATACAAAAAAAAACTGTGCAAGAAAAATTTAATTAATTATCCACAACTTTTATTTCAAACATTTTTTTCAAGAAGGTATCGTTTATTCACTTTTTCGAGCTACATTTTGTATCTCTAGCAAAAATGATGTCCTGCACCGCAAGAACTTTTGTATGATTTTAATAATACTTGTAAAAATATTGATACAAAGCCGCTTTATAAAATACTTCAAAACTTTTCCAGTACAGAGATACAAAAATATATATGAAAATAATACGCAAAATTTTAAACAAGTTAATCCTGTATATTTAAAAAAAAATAGTACAAAACTTTGCAAAATACTTAACAACTTAAAAAAATTTGAAAATATGTAACAACATTAATACAAAGGTAGGTGAGTAAAATAGTTCTCAATATAAACTAGATGAATGCTAGTGCATTACGGGACTTTCTTGCAAAATATTATAAGATATATGGGTATTTTTATATCTTTGAAATATTCAGCTGTTTTAGAAATATTTAATAAAAACCAAAAACTGACCCTAGTAAACCCCCCCCTCTCCGAGACATCCAGATATCATGGCGGATCTTGACGAAGCTTGGCCAAAAGTTGTAAAATGAGCTAATAAGTCGATTTAGCGATAGTGAAAAGAAAGTCGATTGCATAACCTTTTCAATTTCCGGAAAAACCGGAAGTAGTGTTTTCATCAGGATATCATTTCATTAGCGCAAATGAGTAAAGTTTATTTCCAAAATCCCAAGTTTGTAACCGAACTGTTAGAAAGTTATAACAATATCAATATTATTATTTCGAATAATTGTGTAATGACGCAGAAAGGAGTAAGATATAAATTATTATTATTTTAAATATTATTGAGATAATGCCGTAATAATGCCGCAAATAAGAATTTATGCAATTTATTTCAGTTCCGATATCATAGCAAATAGCATCTTTGTGTGCACACAAGTTCCCCCTTTAATATGTGCACATGATTTTTCCAAACCCCACTTCATCGCGAAGTATAAAAGCGAAAGTTTTAATGTAAATCGCCGAGAGCAGTCCGAACCTCGGTATCGAACATAAGCCCTTACTCGCCTAAGAGTCTTTGTGATTTTTATTACAAATATCTTAATTCCGAAAAAAGATCTTAGCGTTTTTACGATCTTCGTTTCGACATCGTGATCTTCGCCGCCTCGGAGTTAGATCTATCATTGCTTGCATACAGATAATACGAAGAAGCGGTCATCAGTGACCTCCAAGTACCGCCGGAATACAGCAGGAGCGAAGAACAACATATAGAAGGATCCAGACACCGCCAACTACAGGATCAACGTCGGGTAAAGCAATTGGTATCAGTTTAATAAAAATATTGTTTTAATTAATTTTAATTTATTGTTTTACTTTATCACTTGTTTTCCTCCTTTTTCTATTTGTGTCTCTAACTTCCAAGTCCCCGGGGTGTGAGACTGCACATCGGTGGAGACCCGGCCTTTCTTTAAAACAATTTCTTTCTTTACTCCTTTTTCAAAACCTTATTAACAACAACCGCGATGGTTAAGCACGGTCGCACCGCGCTACCGCAACGCTTGTATCCCAAACCCCGAAGCCGCCCGTCCGCCTACACCTACACTCACAACACACACACCCTCGCCATGCCACCACCATCCTCACGTATACGCTCCCAATCAAACGCCTCGTCCTTATCCTTATCCACCCACTTCTGCATCTATTCACTTCCCTTAAACCCCTTAACTCCTTCCACAATGAATATCCTAGCAGGGACGGTAATGCCAGGGGCGTTTGTCGGAAACGCCCCTTACTTAAACACTTACTACACACACATAATACACATCCTTTCCATCACGGAAACAAAATTCACACCCAGATGCACACTTAATTTCAGCACATATCACACCTATGTAAACAATAGTCAACACGGAACCGTCCTCTTAATTAAAAATTGCTTCCCATCCACTCCTTTTCAACTTCCTGCGTACCTACAGCATATCGAATGCGTTGCTGCGACGGTGCACTTTCCCACTCCTATAGTATTTATTTCATACTTCAACCCGCCCGGCCAGAACACCCTGTTCGATGACCTTAATCTACGCTTCCAGCCTCCCTAATGCAGTTACCCTAGGTGATTTCAATGCCCGCCGCATCAATTCGGTGACACTGCAACTAATGGCAACTGTAACAGGCTATCATCGGTTCTGTTGCAGTTGCCGTTCTTGCGAATCGCCAACACACAGCCAACATACTTCGAACATTTAGGTGCCTCAATAGTAGATTACAGCATAGTTTCCCAACCCATAGCTCACTATTTCGATCGTGAGTGCTTTCTAGGCACTACGATCATATCAGATCATACCACTATTGGTCAAAACTTCATTTTGTCCAGCTCCCCCTACACCTACTCAATACACTCATTAAAGGTTTTTCAAAAGCAGACTAGAATATGTTCTCCGAACACATCTCCAACAACCTTCCTACACCCAATTTTCGAACGACCCAAGATCTCGAGAGAACCTTTAGAGACCTAATTTCTGTAATTGCGGAAGCGGTAGATATCTCTGTACTACTAAAAACATCGAAACAAAGAGAAAAGACGAATCTATCGTCAATTCTTGCGATCCAGGGACCCGGCTCTCAAGACTGAATACAATCGTCTTACCGCCTTAATCAGGCGAGAAGCCAACAAACATGCCGAAGATCCTGAACCAAAGCCACCTCCCAGTTAGATTATAGAAATGGCAAACTCTTCGGTAACAGTTCGATAGACTGACCAGAAGAAAATTCAACCCTAAATCCCACCTAACCGCTCCCGCCCCCTCGTCGTCCGACGCCCCCGTCGCCTCCTCGACCGAGAAAGAGGCGACGTCTCAAAAGTCCCCCGTGGCCAAGAAACGGTCCGCCCGAAAAACCCGTCGCCAAGCCGAAGACGCCCTTCAAAGAGAAAAAGACGACCAAGGTGCCGACGAAAAAGCCCAAATTGCCAAACAGGCCGACCGACCGACCGTCTCTCAAAATGGCCACAACACGCCATCGAGAAATATGAATTCGGGTGACACGACGAGTAGGGTGTACATACGTAAGGGATGTGTGGCCATCTCGACCCTTATTAATTTTTTGTTTTTATTCCTCCATATTATCGTATAATTAGCGTCTAGTTCGAAAGTGTCCACGTCGCCCGTCACCATTGTACACGCGGAAGCATTATTATTAGCGTATAAAATAAATCGTATATATAACGCTAAACGGCACCTGCCGGTCATAACAGTTCCGTTCTACAAATTGACCGTATCATGATGGCGGCTCGAATATAAATAACGTAAACGCTATCGAGTGAGATGACGTATTCTATTGAAATTGAAATTACATATATATATATATATATATATATATATATATATATATATATATATATATATATATATACGTACTACTACTACTATACACACTAATAATATTAATACGCATGTAACTAGGTAAGAAGCGTACGTGTTCCGGAGATGACGCCCTCATTAACGTGACGGTAAAGGGATCTCGCGTATATAATGGAAGACAAGTACGTTTATATTATTTAATGTCTCCGAATTCGAACGACGTACGTTTTAGTCCACAAGACATTATTAGACTGTACTCGGTTCGTACGTCGGTACGTACGTCGCAGATCACCATTACACCATCGTTATCGAAAGCAAAATTTCCCACAGAACGGATGCCTTTGCCGTGATAATACAAAGAGGGAGAAAACCCCTATTAGCATTGTACGGCCTCGTAACTAATACTGACGTAGTTTATTAATTACGGCGAGCGCAACATACTTTATTTACTACGTACTCTCGTGATAGGAGGAAGCCCTTTATGCATCTTTCGAAATGGTCAGTGGTTCTGAAAAGAACCTTTTTTTAGGACAACCTAATCTCCTCCGACCAAGGAAAGGCCGATTTTTTGGCTACCTCCAATCCATTTGTCGATACCGAGATGATCCTAATTCGATTACCATTCAAGACACTCCTCGAGGCCGCCTTGAAGAATTCCGCAACCTTAACCTTCCTGAAATCCAACTCGATAACGAGAATCCCTTTATGCCTCCATCACGACCAATCAGCTCCACACATATTTCAATGAAGGGAAAAAATCTGCCCCAGGTCATGACGCCCTAAATCGAAAAATCCTCCACCATTTACCCGATCCAGCCTCCGATTACTCTCCAACATCTACAACCAATGCTTAATCCTATCTCACTTCCCGACTGACTGGAAATCGGCCTCTACCGTCATGATACCCAAACCCCACACCCACCTAACCTCATCCTTTCCTATAGACCAATCTCCCTCTTGAGTAAAATGCTTTGATCAGATTCTAGCCAGGCGACTCAGGGCCACCTCGAATTTAACGACCTCCTTCCCAACAACCAATTCAGCTTCCGTCCCAATCCAACGTGTCACGATCTCTTATTGAAGCTGCTTACAGAGACCACCAGAGCATTTAATCACAAGCAATCTGGCTGTATTTCTGGACATTAAGCACAAGATCCGTAACCTCATTCCCGACCCTTTCTCCAAACTCTTACTCTCGTACCTGACCAATCGGTCAGTTCGGGTCAAAGTAGGGAAAACCTTCTCAAATTCTTTCCAACCTACAGCAGGCGTACCGCAAGATTCTGCCTTAGCCCCGACCCTCTATATTATATATTATCTTCGCATCCGACATTCGCGAAGTCACACAACCCGGAGTAGTCGTTGCGCAGTTTGCGGATGACACCGCCTTCTGGACGGTTAATCGGAACAGCGAAACGGCCTCCCGTCTCATATCCAAAACCCTTCGGAACTTCTCCAACTCGGCGAACCGGTGTAAAGTCTCCGTCAATCCCACCAAAACCCAAAAATCCTCTACCGACACCCTACTTACACCGAAGATGTTACCAAACCTTGCCTAAAGAACGACTCCCACTCCAACAAGAATTCACCTACCTTGGAAACCTCTTTACTAGAACCCTGAATTGACTACCCGATGTATAAAGATCGCTTAACAGGATATGAAACTACGCAAACCTACTGGGCCCACCTCCGGGGTAGAATCAGAGGCTGCCACCCGAAAACACTACAACACACTTACAAAACATATATTCACCTCCTAGCATCCATATAGACTAACATAAACCCCAATCAGTTTTCTATTGCTGCGAACGCCGAATACTCAGACACATGTACAGGTTATCTCTCAGGTACCCTAGCGACCTCACAACACAACACGCCAACAACCAACTATCACACACAGGATCCAAACACTACAGTAAAACTTTGCACATAAAAGAATCTTCGGCGACACTATCCCTACCAAAGAGATTCTTACCACACCCTACAACTACCCTTTTCCCCAATTCCTACGAAGAAAACCTAAATTAAAATTCAAGCATCCCCCCCGCGATCATTACACAACTCCATGACAACCTCTCCGAGGAAATAGAAGAATCCCTAGACAATATCCCATATGCCCTCCGCATCCTCCCATCTACGCGATGACGAACTAGTATGAAACAGGACAACAAATAGGATTAACCACAGTAAGCACGCTACACCCCACTAAACAACACACACTTAAACCAATTAACCCATTAGTAAATATTCAAGTAAACCTAAATCTTTTTCGTTTTTTTTACATCAAAAATAACCACATCTCATGATTGTAAACTATACAATAACACAAAATATCGCAACACCAACAAGCATGGATTGAGCAGGGCTGAAGAGGAGAAGGACTCCTGAACAGTCTTCAACTAAGTATATATATATATATATATATATATATATATATATATAAGATATAAATAAGTAATTACTAACCATAATATGAGCATATAACAAAAATGTAAATCGACACTCTGTTCTGCAAATCATTTCGATATCAGTTTAGCAGAATTTCTCTGCAACATTTTATAACTATTTAATATTACTCCTGTACTTTAGAAAATTTCTCTGTCATAAATATCAAATGACCAAGATTTCGTGCAATTTACTTTATTGTTATAACGTATTTACTTGTATTTCGAAACTGACCTGTATTATAAAATATTTAAGAATTCCTGTAACATACAATCCCTAAATAAAAAATTTGACGCTAAAGAGGGACTAGCTCCTATACCAAGTTGACTATCAGCTGATCTTCGGCAGTAGGCGGCTTGTTATCATCTCATACGATACTAGAAGCTCGTCTGTAGAATCAAAACTAATTCTAGCACCGTTGGAACGCTTATTATTATTCCACCCTCAAAATTCTATTTATTTAAAGTGTCCGGATTAACTTTAAATAATACAACACCAGAATTCATGGTTCAGCGAAGTGTATAACCTGGCACTGAATTCCAAACTTAAACCCGCTGTATTATCCACGAAATTTTACTTATTTAGAGTGTCTGTCTTAACTCTGAATAATTAGGATCACAATGAGTTCACTAAGATCGGCTGGAGATTACCATGGGTGTGAGCTCATAATCAAACTTCCTGTATATGTAAATATCCCCAGAATCTCCTTGTATCAATAGTATCGAAAATAAACAATCCCAGACCTAACGAAAACGTTCACATTGCTTTCACGAAAGTGAATAAATAAAACAGGTTGTTTCGTAATGATTTAATACGAGTATACTGTGGACATTATTTCAATTACGCAAGGTTATTTCCTAGTTTTAATTTATTTATAACATTTGAGTACAATATCCCATTTAAAACCATTCCATATAAACACATCAATTTCAAAAGATTAACTAACGTTCCTGTTTATCCCAATAATAAATGTTCCATTAACCTCCAGTGATGTAAAAATCACATCTGGTGTAAGATTTCATATACGCATAAACTGCACTAAATGAATAAAACGAATGTATTATTTCGCATTCAATTAACTGTTTTCAGCCCTATGTACATATTTAGTTTAATTATAGTATAAGAATAAATCTAGTTATTTGAAATATTTTCCCTGTGTATATAAAATCAGTATTCTAAATAATTCAAGGTCCCGATTCAACGTGACATTAACCTTAATTTGTCACAATTTAAACTTTCCCTTTAGCTTGAATTATACTAAAACCTTCCTGTCCAGGTATTTTAATAATTAATCAAAGCACAAGCAATTATTCCCCATTACGAAAAAGGAGCTATAGAATATAAAATTAACCTCAATTCATTACAAGTTATTAATTAAAATAATAATTTCAAACTTCAACTTACCTGTTGACATTAATTATGCAAACGATCTGGTGAAATATACACATATTTTTAGAGTGCCCGTATTAACTCTGAATAATTAGGATCTCTAAGAGTTTACTAAGTTCTGTCATTATCTTCCGAGTGAACTCACAATCAAAACCCATGTATATGTAAATATCCCCAGAATCTCCTTGTATAAATATTATCTAAAACAAACACATCCAGACATAAAGAAAATGTTCAATTTACTTTCACGAAAGTGAATAAATAAAACAGGTTGATTTCGTAATACCAATACTGGCAATATTAAAAATTGTACAGGATTAATTCCTAGTGTTAATTTATTTAAAACGTTGGAGTAAAATTGCACATAAGAAACCATTTAAAACCATTCCACAATTAGTAAATACTTTAAAGAGGTTCATGTTCATGCAAACAATAGAAATTTCATTGACCTTCCGTGATATCGACACCGCAGCTGGTGCAAGATTTCAAATATGTTTAAAATTCCATTAAATGAAAATAAAAGAAATGCACGATTTCGCATTCAATTAATTATTTTCAACCCTATGTGCATATTTAGTTAATTTTAGAATAAGAACGAATCTAATTATTAAGAACATTCTCCCTGTGCATATAAATCAAATACTCTAAGAAGTCCAAGGTCTCTAGTCAACGTGACATCAACCATAAATTTGCCACAATTCAAACTTCCCCTTTTTGATTGAATTACACTAAAACCCTCCTATCCAGGTATTCCCATAATTAAGTAAATCTTAATTAACTGTTTCCCCTTGCAAAAAAGGAACTGTAGTATGCAAAGTTCAATTTCAAACCTAATTTATTATGTAAAATAATCATTTCAAACTTCAACTTGCCTGTTAACATTAATTATCCAAATGATCTGTTGAACATTCACATAGTATTCCGAAGTAAAACTAACCACACATATAACGTTATTTTTCACTTCGAAACCGGCATATCACATTGTTTATACTTTCAAAACCTATAACTGACGTCAAATTACAGGGTGTTCTCGAGGCCATCACCATCCGTACTCGGCGACCCAGTTGGCCACCTACCTACAAGGGGACAAGTGAAAACATCCACCAAGAAAAAGAATCTTAATTTATCTTCACGTCCTAACCTTATTCATTTGGTTTTATTTTGTTATAATATTAATTTAGTTTCTTTTTCTTTCCAGAATTGTATTTTTGTTGTCAACCAGACTATTATTTTGTCTAAATATATGCATACAATTTGCTCGTACCTAATTATTTAAAAGTTATGAGTCTAAAAAAATAGAACCCATTACACCGCACTGTAGCTAGTCAAGCTATATTAACTAAATCCACATAGTGAAATTTTAATTTGTCAAGGACCCGAAAGGGCTTTACATAGTATTAATTTAGTTTCCTTTTTTCCAGAATAGTTCATTATTTTATTACCCAGAGTCTTATTTTGTTTAAATATTTGTATAAAACTTGCTCCAACCTGATTATTTAATGCTTATAAGTAGGTAAGATTGGAGACTTCTAGAACACACCACATTTCCAAAGTCCCACATTCCCAAGGTTGCCACAAAACCAAGGTCCCCACCATACCAAGGTCAAAAAAGCGTAATGTGTGACCTAATTACATATCATTACCACAAACACAAGGTCAACAACTATCACATTGTTTTTGCAATTGTTATCCATGTAACCTACTTTACCACTATCGCAAAAGACCACCCAAATGCTACTTTTACCCAAGGTCACCTCACTTGTATGTTTTTTGTCCACTTGTATGTTTTTTGCTCACGCATAATTATTAAAGAAAAAAACTATATGTTAATACATTTAATTCATGTAGAAATAAAGACATGTAGAAACATTACTCAGATATGTGATTTTCTTTAGGAATAAAACATTTTGATTTAGTACACGTGCAAAAGGTCCTCTCACTTCCGTTTCAGTACATCTGCGTGGACGTGGTGCGAGGAGCTGAGCATACGTGCAATGTGGTGCCCATCGGAGATGTTCCTGTAACGGATTGACATCTGGCTGCCATCGGTTTATTCTAACCCCACATGAAACATTCAACCGTATCGTCTGAAGATGTGGAAATGAATCCTGCTGCAGCAAGCGATGAGGGAGTGAACTCCAGACCATGTTCGATACGTTAGTAATCGTTTATCGAAACAATTGTAATACTGAGGATAATAAAAGTTGGTGGCACGTCGCACATGTTTTCACTAGAGGATAAACTAAGCGACTGGCATAAAATATTTATTACATGCAATATATAGACAGCAAAACAAAGTATTAATAATCAACATAACATACTTCCTCACACAAATAACAAGAATCATCATCATAAACATCATATAAAGTGGTTAATGGCGCTCTACATGATGAGCACCAGTATTCATCATGTGAAAGGTAGTACAACATTATCCATCGCTCCATATGGTGTGGTGGTCCACCACGCGGTAATCTCCTGGTTTCAACGTGGAGTAACATGCATAACATAAACATACCACCAAGCAGATGGTAGCGAATGTACAACGCAACTGGTGAGAGTAATCTTTCAAACTACTCCCGAGACGTGGTCAGAGATTCGCTTGCCCAAGGTGTCAAACCATGCCGAATCCACTTTACATCTTCATATTGCGTACGCACTACTGATGTTATGGAAGCGGTAGTATTCCTTTCTTTTCAAAATTTACCCAGTTCGGAATTAATTGACATGTCCGTTGCGTACTAATTTGAAATAAGGTTTGTGGTTGGTACACTGTAGGAGTCTTCCAATCGTCTTGCACTGGAGTAACTGACATAGTGAAGATCGGTAACTATGGTATATGTAAAACCCTCCCTTTAAGTATACGAATAATACTGAGTGGGGGTATGTAACCTTGTGCAGTGAACTTGTTGTGGCAAAGTGGAACAACCTTGGAATTAAGTATGCCTAGTAATCCTTGAAGTAGTGGTGAATACACGGTGGGAAAAAACAAAATGAGTAACAGCCTTGAACGAAAAGAAACCTTGAAAAGGTGTAACCGACAAGACCGCTAAAGCAATGTGGTATAATCGTGAAGGTCACGTAAGTAGCCTTGAGGAGGTACATAGGGGAGAGTGTCATATATAAAGAGAGGGAATGTATGTAAAGCCAGTATCGTATATAATGGATAACATATTACGTCAAGCCATAGAAAAGGCGAAGATTATCGGTGCTATAAGTTCAAGTAAATATTGTGATATTTTGCTTAATAATGTGCATTATTTCTTAAATAAAAGTAAAACAAAGTTTGTTAGTGTCGGTCTATCACCCAAATTTGGATTTGAGCCAGTCGTAAAACTCGGTGGATCGAAGAGTGGTGGAGTGGTGTTTGACAAGCAGGAATGGCGTATACTTATGGATAATCAAGGGGTAATTACTAATTATTTCTACAGTCCTGAAGGAACATGGCTACCTACCAAACTGGGATCGAAGACTGTCTCGTACGAAAATATTAACAAGAAAAAAATTATACGCCTCTGTGATAGTGAAGAAGTTGATGTCTATTTAGGATGGGAGTCTATAGAACAGTTATGGAAGCTTTTGAAGATAATATATTACCGATTGGAGTTGGCAGATACTGTGAACTTTCCAGAGTTTTATAAAACCTAATAAAGTCGGCAGGCAATTCCTGAATGTAACATTCACCAAGTTATACGTCCATTGCATGATGTATTTGAGGTCAACATAGCCTGCCTTCTGGAAATGGAAGAATTTGCCAAGGAGAAACTATATATGGATATGGATCTTGCCAAACCTATAACCTGAAAGGGGGATAACGCGCTTGTAGTCAATAGGGATAGTATTAGATGTTAGTCAATATGTGGATGTGTTATAGTGCGGAGTCGTGGCCTAAAGCTGTAGATTGTGTTAGTGCAGTCCAAAGACTAATATGCCAGTTACAATCATTAGAATTCGATGCTGATCATGAAAAAGTGTATGGAATGGGTAGATTTAGTGATGACTATTTAAATAATCTAGTTAATAAGTATGGGGAGGAATACGCCTTTGTGAAAATACTTAACATCGCATGTAGAGGATATAGAGTGTATTTGTTGTATAAAGCGATTAATAGAAGACCTTAAAGAAATATCATTGGAGCAATTTATACACGAAATAGAAAGATATTTACCGAATTTTGAGCCATCAGATGACGACTCACCCAGTGAAGAAGGTGCATTAATGAGTCCAAAACGTAGTTCACTACATAGTAGTATGGGAGTTGGCGCACAGACATGCGCGAAAAGGAGAATGGGAACAAATAGCTAGAGATTCTGCACGATTTAAAAAAAGAATAGATGACTGTGGTAATATAATTTCACCAATTCTCGAAAAACAGCATCGTGAATGTGTGTTTGTCAGACGCTTTAGTAGTATGTAGTGATGTATATGTATAGGATAGTATTAATAAAAAAAGTAAAAAAAGATCTGTTTATTGCATATTAATATTACAGTATATATAATTAAGGTTAATTAGCGTATTACACAATGTCTTTGGTAGAAATCCAGGAGTTGTGAGAAGTATCAAAACCCAACCACTTAACGAGAGCTTTATTCCCTTGACGTCGGATGACACGTTCAACTAGATGAATGTCTGGATGTTTAACACTTTGTAGTTCGGGCTCATAGAACCGACCTTGAATCTCTTCATCTCGACTATCACGTAATGTGTAGGTGAGTGGGCTTGAACGTTTAACTGTTGATATTCGAAAGACTTCGTAACTCCAATTAGGTGTATACCCTTAGAGAATATAGCTTCTATGTTTGCTAATGCGTACATGTTCCCCACTTTAAATTTAGGTGTTTTACGGTCAAGAACTTTCTGACATTTTAAATGTTGCAAAATATCTGCAGCATTCTTTTCCGTTACATCTACCGGTTTATCCGGTTGTTCTATGCTTTCTTGAATTATAATCGGTAACAATTTGAGGCAAGATTGATAGCCACTTATATGATCCTTGCATGCTGAATGTTTTCCACATTATTGCTTTAAGGGTACGATTGACACGTTCGACTATGCTACTTTTAAAGGTGGAATAACTACTGTAATGATTGATATTGAATTTTTTCATTACTTTTTTAAATTCTGCATTATAAAACTCCGTTCCCATATCAGTTTGTATATGCGTAGGTATCTTTTGCAATCCAGATAGCAGTTTATCAATTACCTCCGCAACTAGTTTACCATTCTTGCGTTTGATGGGGAAAGCCCAGACATATTTAGAGAAGGCATTAATTATTACTAAAATGTATCGAAATCCTTTATTCACATGAGCATAAGGTATCATTTCCACTAAATCAGCTTGAAAGAGATCATTTAAACCTTTTAGTACTACACAACGTCGCGGAAAATTTCTCCTTGCTGGTTTGTGCAGTTCTTCAACAACATCGGATTTACTCATTTTTTACTTTGGATTGTAGTAGAATCTCTAGGATGAATAATTGTTCTTTGTCGAAATTGATATCTTTTGGAATTATAGGTTGAATCACACCTTCCTTACGAATAGTTTTATTATTTAGAAACAGCGGTGTCGTATATATTACAGTATCCACTCGAAGATGAATATCTCGAGGTAACCACTTACAATGCAATATTTTTCCCTCTGTAGGAAAGAAATATCTACCATTGATACCCAATGGAATATCTACTGTTGTCTGTTGCAAGACACCTTGCAAGGTAAAATAAGTTTCGTAATATATATCACTTTGCTTCGTAGCATTACTGCGATGCTGAGTAATATGTTTTCCAAATTTATCCACTGTCATTTGATGATGAAAATGTCCGCCAAATTTATCTATTGGCATAACTGATGGACATGTAGTACTGCCTTTAGTGGTAGTCGTGTAACAATGAAATGAAAAGGATATAGTAATAGGTTTATAACAAAAGCTATTACTGTATTACTTTTGCTTCACGTAGTTCATCAATTATATATACTACTTCGTTGTGATTGCTAGTATTTCCTGTCGACATTGATCCTAATAATTCCGTAGCCAATCTACTAACTTATTCGGTTATTCCACGGTACAAATTCAATAGCTTTGTTATTGTATCGCAATAGTTGCATGCCACCACCTCTTTTGGAGATAGAAGTTGTTCGAGATCTTGTGGTTGGAGGGCAATAGATGATGTAGCTGACCGTTTTCTAGGTTGAAGTAATGGTTTAATGATTTCCACATATTTTTTACTATTGTTTCCACGGATTTGGTCTGTCGAGTTATAATTACGTCGGGCAGCATTAGTACGACGCAATATGTCATTGTATTGCTGTAGGTCACTCTTTTTGTACCCCGTAGGAATTTTTTTAAAAAGTAGTTCATATAATCCCGGTGTTCCTTCATAGTCTAGGGAGGATCCATCAGGAAGAGTGATACGAAGGTTTTCACCAATAAAGTCTAATTCAGCATCACCAATAAAAAATTTCTCTTCTTCCGGAATGAAATGTACGCCATATGTTAAGTCATACTCGTCTTCTGTATCTCTAAATATACCTTCAACGTAGTACTTAGCTAATCCTTGGTATTGATTTAGATAATCTTCAAAGGCGGGTTGAGATCCAGCAGCTAACAGTTCTGATTTCAATTGTTGTAAAGTAGGAATTTCCACATCATCATCGTTAGTGGTATCAGCAATTACAGTTTCCTGCGAAGGTTGCGCAATGGTTGGGAACAAGAGTGCGTGGAGCCTTCCGTAATCCAGCTGTTTTAGGTGTGTGATGTAAAAACTTCAGTTTCTTGTGCAATGGCTTCATTTTGACAGCTTCTGGCGTAAGGGGTTCAGCTTTGATGAGAGAACCATCTTTTAGTAATCAATTGTTGTAATGGTTGTGTGATAGGTTTAAAGTGTGCTTCTATTGCACGTTCTGTAAGAGCAGTATCTTCTTTCAAACTCGCATATTTTGTTGCACCTCTTGCGAGCACGCAAAATGTCTTGTACTAAGCGCTCCTTCATTACGACTGCATATGTTCCATACTGCTACCATATTTATAATGCTATAAAACAGTCAAATCTCTTACGGTAACGACCTGTATTAACATCGCTTTCTTTATCAATAACAATAAAACCGAATTTGTCTTGCCAGCAACAAAACATAAATCTTTAAACCTATCAAAGGACATATCGACATTAACGTGATCATCATACACATGCTTAAGATTAGTGTGATCTTGTTGAAAAAGAATAAGTAAATTAGCATTATTACGTATAAGCTGTTTTGGAATTGAAGAATACGTTTGACACAGATAGAAACAATCATTATTTCGATGTCTGCCAAAACAGAAATGATCTCTTATTTCATTTTGCTTATGACATGCTACATCATCGAAAATCATTGAATTTTTACGGGAATCACTAGAGGATATAACATCACTATTATCACTGTATTCGAAATACCCGACTTCTTTTATGGGTGTCAGGAAATTACGTAGGTACTGGTATTTAGGTTGATGTAATGATTTGCAATAAATATATACATTTTCAAAACGTAAACCATTTGGATGTTCTAACAAGGTAATCATAACATTTGCTTTTCCGCACCCAGATGGACCAACGATTATACCTCGTTTACATCCTCCTTTCAGTAGACCGCTATGTTTAGAGTAAAGTGCCTTGTTATCAGCTATGTCATAATTTTTAATAGGTAATTCTGTGTCTTGCGGAATGAAGCGTATGGTGCCCGTCATAGTACTAAACCACAAATTGTATGGTACTATATATATATACGTGTCATACAATGAAAGTAGTTTAGTAGTGGAGTGACAACCAGTCTGGTATGAAGTATACTTCTCGGTGTAATAAGAAGAAAAGGTTCAGGATTAATTAATACCTTAATAAATAAATTACCCGTGGAGTTGCATATACCTGGGTATAGATATGCGGACCGGTACCCGTTTACAAAACGACTAGCTCGGGCGACAAAGGTATTAATGAATTGGACGAAGCCTGTAAAGAGCACGATATTGCATACTCCCAGTCAAACGATTTAAGTCAACGACACATTGCCGATAAAACTTTGCAACAAAAAGCTTGGAATAGATTTCGTTCCTCAAACGCTACATTTGGAGAAAGGGAGCTGCATTAACTATAGCTGGAGTAATGAAAGGAAAACGGAAAATGGGGATGGGTGGAAGATCACGGACGGGCAATAGAATGGGAAGCAAATCACGAAGAACAAAGCGTACTCCCAAACCAATTTCATTTAACAAAGCGGTACTTCCAGCGCGACGTCGTGTTGGTGGTAAACTTCGATCATCTTTAAGATCTACAATACAGCAAGCCTTAAGCGTTCTAAAACACAAAAAAATCATGTCACCCAAGAGCAGAATATTACTTATACCAAAACGAGGGGGGTTCATACCTCTTATTCCCCTATTTGCAGCATTAGGAGCCTTAGGTTCGTTAGGTGGCGGTGCAGCTGCAGTTGCAAAAGCGGTTACCGACGCAAAAGCTGCGACAAAAACGTTAGAAGAAACCAAACGACACAATCAAGCAATGGAAGCAGCAACCGTTGGAAAAGGTTTATATCTAAAACCATATAAACGAGGTTTGGGCATATATTTACAACCGTATTCAAAAAACTCCCACTGAAGCTACCACGCCACGCCTTAAGTAATGTTGAGCTATCAAAATTTGTTGAGCAATTAAAGATTCCCTACTTTAGAGGGATATATATGCGAGATAAGCTACCTACACGAATCCATAGGAATGAATGTGGTATCGTGAATCTGGATAATCAAGCTAATCAGGGAACACACTGGACAGCATATATTAAGCGTAATAGACATATAACATATTTTGATAGTATAGGACATGTTAAACCACCCTTCGAATTAGTCCACTATTTTAAAAGTGATGGTAGCAGAAACACAATTGATTATAACTTTACTAAGGTTCAAGAGTTCAATACATACAACTGTGGTCATCTAGTCTTACGATTTTATACGACTACTCTTCTGATTGTCAGTAGTTGTTACGTGATCGTGATGTCGTACACATTTACCTTCACCGGTAAAAGCTGTATCCTGCAAGCCACATTTAATCCACCGATTTTTCTTGATAATGAGTCGGAATATGTAATGGGGTTAACTAGTTTTGAATCGTTCAATACTATACAAAACGTTACTTCAAAGAACAACATGCTCATATTTGGAAGAGAAAATTACAATACCGCCAGGAACATACGAAATCGCAGATGTGAATAAATATATTAATGACTCAGTGAAAGACGATAAGGGTATATTGATTTACGAGCAAATAATAATACTATGAAAGCAACCATGAAAGCAACCCATAACATTAGTTTCAATGTGGTCCATTCGATAGGGCCTATGCTGGGCTTTAATAAAACTACTGTTTACCAAGCTAAAAAGTGTACACCTCTGAGAACCCTATTAACATCATCAAAATTAACTCATTAATTATCGAGTGCAACATAACAAGTGGTAGTTTTAAAAATGGTGAGTCATCACACATAATTCATCAATTCTTTCCCAGTGTACCAGCGGGATATAAAATAATCGAATCACCTCAACATGTTATCTACTTACCTATAAATACATCTACCATTTCAACAATAACACTTAAAATAGTAGACCAAGACGGAGATCTCGTCAATTTTAACGGAGAAGTCATAACGATAGGACTACATTTAAAGAAAATATGGTGACGCGGTATAATACATGTGCATGTAACCAGTGCAAAACAAACTATAAAAGAGTGAAGTGTGGAAAGGGTACAGTCAGTAAGCGTTCAGCGACCAAAGCGTTGACAGCGCAGAACAAAGCATTCTTGGAGAGTCTCGGTTTACAGTACTACAATGAGTGTATTAAACGTTAATGAAAAAGTTGTTGTTGATAATGCTATAGTAATTCCGAACTGCACACCCATCAACCATATACTACGAGATTTGGAAACAATGATGAAATCAGGATACCCATTCAGGAAGACATGTGCACTCTACCATCAGAAAGTTATGTTTATGTAGAGGGAAGATTATTGCGACAGGATGGCACTGTCTCAATACCGCAAGGTTCGTTAATAATGGTATCGCATTTTTATTCAGTGAAATTAGATATGAATGAATGGAATAGTGGTAGATTCCGTAACTAAGGTGGGGTTAACGTCGACAATGAAAGGATTAGTATCATTGACACCCAATGATCTTGCCCGCCATCAAAATGCCGGTTGGTTTCCTACATCAAACAGCACACTAACAAATGAGCAAGGGTATTTTAATGTCTGTATACCTTTGCGAATGCTGTGCTTTGCTGAAGATTATAATAAAGTGATTTTGAACATTAGACAAGAACTTGTATTAATTCGTAGTAATATTGATACCGATGCAGTAATTTCAACTGTGGACGAAGCATTAAAAGTTAACATAGATAAGATTTATTGGAAAGTTCCACATCGTTCCAGCATTAGCGGAGGAATTAGCGTTAACGAAATACATTGATAAAAATGTGAATACTCCACTAGCATTTAGAAGTTGGGAAACCCACATATATCCCGCTATACCAACAACAGATAAGCATACATGGGCAATCAAAACATCGACTAGTATTGAAACACCGAGATACATTATTATAGGGTTTCAAACTGGACGAGAAAATAATGTTATGCACGATGCGAGTAAATTCGATAAATGTGCACTAAAGAATATTCGGGTATTCCTCAAGACCGACCGTTACCCGTATGATAATTTAAATGTTAATTATGATAACAATTGCTTTGCCACGCTGTATGAAATGTTTGCTAAATTCCAAATGTCATATTATCAAAGAGATGGACAACCATTACTCACACCTATTCAATTTACGACTGCTGCACCACTGATGGTGGTGGACTGCTCAAATCAAAAAGAAGTATTGCACTCGAAAGCAGTAGTTTTTCGTGTAGAGTTTGAAACAGCGGCAAACATAGCTGCCAATACGACAGCATACTGTGTTATACTCCACGATCGTTTAGTTACATACAACGCGTTAACCAAAGTAGTACGACAATTGTAATGCAATGCTGATTATGGTGGATGTACAAGGGTTTAAAATTTCAAAATTTTATACCGAAAGAACTCGCATTTATAATGGAAAAAAGTAGCTCACTACGTCTTTAAATCACCGTATCCCGTGGCACACTTGGATGCAGAGAGTCGCCGTCAAGCTACTTGGTTAATGCATAACCAACACTGTATAAAATGGGAAGAAGGATATACCCACCACACACTTTCGAAGAATTATCGAAGATTGATTCAACCAACAGATTCAATCTACGTCAAGGGTAGAGAAAGCAGATTACATCAGAAAATTTGTGTCTCAGTCCGTTATTGAACTTGATGATCATCCCCTCTTCCTGCTTTGCAACCAGTTTGTTACTATCATTGTCAATCATCCTGTTACTGCGCTTTGTCTAATGTATTATCTGTATGATATATGTAATGCAATAAAACATACATTTTTTAATAAAAAACTATTAAATATTTACTATTTATTTCTTATATATCACAGAATGTTTGTACATCATATATAATCTCTCAATAAAGAATTAGTACATACTATTAACAAAATCTACAAAAATACTTAATACTCATAGTAATAGTAGTTTCAGTATGGAGAAACTATATATATATATATATATATATATATATATATATATATATATATATATATATATATATATATACATCTAAACTAGCAAGTGTCAGTACCCAAACTATTTTTTCCGTTAATATACAATTCATTTGCTTAGCAACCTCTAGTAGCTGACTCAATGGATCCACATTCTCCAATTCCGGAATTCGCCAATGCCCCACGCCAATGTTGTACATGTATCACGTAGTCGATACCGTTTGTCATCCTGGGACCTAAAGGCAATTTTGTTTAACATTTCTGTATATATATCATGTAGAGTTGATCTAAAGACGAACATTTTACACATTACTGTTTTATCAGACGCCTCCGCAACAGCTTTGTAGTCTACTCCGTCAACACTTTTGAATGATAACTTTCTTAACACCTTTAGCTTTCTTAACCACTTCATTGTCAGCAAGCTTCAAACAGTATGATTTGATCCTGCACCATAAAAGATTGAATCGCTTTCCTGCATACTCATCTTTCATTCGTCCGACGACGGAAGTGTTAGCAGGAATACCATGCAACTCGTTTTATAGTTGGATGTCATATTCATCTAAATTATTCCAATATGTGCATACACATCATCGTTATCTCAACAATTCAAGAGTCGGTATCCGTATACAACAATGATACGTTAGTACCATAATGCATGCGTAAACGTCATAAAAAAGCGATACATTATAATTTTGGAAAGATCTAAAATACTAAATCCGACATATACGGGTTTGTCTACGTAACTACCTGTTTCGACAATTCCACCGCAAATAATTTATCAGTGAAATTGAATAAATTTTTAAATTGCGGTTTTGCAACGTACCGTGCTAGACCTAACCGATGACCGTTATTTTCCCAATGCGTTAATAGTTTGATAACTCTTCTTTTGTCACATTCTCCATTGTTTTACCAAACACCATTGTTCATGTATTTAAGAAATCCTTTTCAAACTTATTCTTTGCTTGATTTCGGAGAGGTATTAAGGTCTACGTATGGTATTAACCAAGGACTTTGCGAAAGCGTAAAACCCTATGAATATGAGTAACAAGTAAACCGTGTTCTATACATTGTTTAAATATCGGTAATGTATAACGTAGTTGGTCTTATCACACAAATTAGGAATTAACTTCTCCTGAGAATGTGGTGCGCAGATCATTTCAGGACAAAAGGATAATCATTGTGTTCATCATGCAGGTGGTGTGGATATTGTATATCAACCTCAAGTATAAATCCAACATCATCCTCATCATTAATCTTCATTACATCAAAGTTCTGTATTTCCTCTTGAGTTAACCACATAAACCCATCGTGTGGTAGGTATTGCCGCATACTCCACCGTATAAATTCGTGGCTAAATACTGTAAAATACTTTGAGTTGATTAGGATCATAATTTGGAACAAACTCGTTGTTAGCAATGCTCTCCGCTTATACAAGTACTCACTCCACCACGAATACCTTTCTTAAAAATGATACATATCCATATCCGTCAGTAATTCTAGCTCTACTTTCGTACATTTCAACATGGCATCCCACGCCAATCCAGGTAAAGTGACATACTGTGCAGGTTCTAACCCATACACACCCATACATAATCTCCTAAAGTTTTCAAACACGTCAGCCAATGACAACACATCTGATTTTAAATAAATATCAGCATAATCACCTAATGTATTACACTTAAAGTGATCCCATACCAGTAGGACGCGACAGTATTCGTCATCGGAAATATTTTCATCCGCATTTTATCGTAGAATTTGTCATAAGATGGTATCGTGACATCGTTCAATTTACTAAAACTGTCTACGTACGCATAGGGAAATTACCTTTCTTTCCATTAAGTTAAAAGTCATTATCATTATTAAAATATTTCCTTACTTCGATACATTGATCATCTGATAAATTCTGAGATAGAGTATCTAAGGATGCAGCCATGAATCTACAACTATCGACGAATCGTAAATTAATGTATTTCTTTTCCCGAAGACCATGACTATTTATATATTCATCAACATATATGCTTACCAAACGTTATATATTTTTCACTATTAACAGGAGTACGGTAATTTCTTCCGTTTCACTCGCTAACTGTTTGATGAACAGGTGACATCATAACCACTGAGATTATGTAGAAAAACGGGGATAAAGAAGGTAGCTGATAGTTTAAATTACAAAGTGAATGTGCGCACCACGATACTTACCAGTGACGTGACAATGATCTCGTACTTTTGGATTTGCGGATCACCCGTGAACCGCTTGCTGCATATATAACAATATAAACTATATTCATACAACCCCTTTGTTCATCCGTTAGTGGTAACATTGGAACAATACTTTGAAATGTTCATTATATATCCGTTTTACATCACTTTCGAGTTGACGTATAAATATTTCAGCTGCATTAACTCCCTATATAGTTCTAATTTAGACCACGCATCGTTTAGACTACACTTGATATGATAACTAAATGAATATGGTTGATGTTTACACGTTTTATCGTGAACGGTTTCGGGATCTGGTTCAGCCGTATCTACCGGTACTAACAGGCGCTTCAAAATCTGCATATATTACGAATGGTAGTTCCATCTGTTTCTGATAGTTCCGAAATGCGAGTATATTTTCCGCATAGAATTCCCCGGTTCTATCTTTTTTTGTTTCAGTCAGGTAATTTTGTATACGAAGTTACAGTCATGCTCCACGTGGCGGGTTAATTGCTCTGCGTCCTAAATAATAAAGCAAGTATCACAAAAATATATCTCACCATTCGGAGTTATTTGGTTGCTAAGTAAACGAGAAATGCTTTATCCATACATAATGCTGATTATCTGTTTGGTTACTGACTAATAATAATAAATTAACATGACAGCCTGTTTAGCTTTGGTGTAGTACAGAGGTCCCACCACCTCCGTGACACGCTGACCATCACGATACGTATCGTCCAGCCCATAAACATTAATGGATATTACTGCTGGACTCAAACGTGAAATATTTGTCAGCTTAACAGGAAACTCTACACCATCCCAGTTGAATAACGTCTGAAATCAGGGTAAGAAGTTGTTCGTTGTGGTAACCCCGTTGGTGTCACTAGTGCTGATACAATAGCCCATGCAAAGCAACAATTATCAGTATTTTTCACATTGACTATTGCATGTTTACGTGCGATTTCGGGGGACATTCATATAGATGAACCCGTGGTGGGCAAATTTAGCATGTTCACCTCAAATATACGAATTGCACCAGCGACCACCCTACAAAATACATAGTAATATTACATAGTAATCATACAGCACACTTACCAGAATCTTTATGTTGAAATTCGATTGCTTGGCATCCAATATTTCACATATTTTTGAAAATAATCTCAACACCATCCCACACTGAAATATCATACTTCGTTTGAAAGGATTTCAGTTCCGTGCTTTCTCTGTGTTTAAAAGTATAAACCAAACAACTCAACATTACATTTCAAGGAGAAGTGTTTCTGCAACTGAATCTGTACCAGTTTTAATACATTTACTTTACGTCAGTCATAAACGTTCGCACATCGTGTGGGTGTTTGCCGGTGATACTGTATGAAACAATACGTTGTTTAAACGCATTTCGAATTACTTCAACCCCATTTTCCACCAGCAGACATATATTTGCTTTATGCCTATTGCTTCTGAGGTGTCCTTGAAAAGCGTACCGAAGTATCTCTGAACAATCAGTGCAGTGTACAATCTCAACACTTCTGCTACTTTTCTTTGTACCACATCTACGTATTGGTCAGATTTACGCTTCCTTAAGGTGGTCACCCTGATGGTCCTGGTGTCGCAGCGAATCAACTCACTTACATTATTCAGTGGTTTCACCCTCGATGGACCAGGTTGCAAAACGTAGTCAGTAACAACTCTATGTTCTGAGGCCCTGCCATCAGAAGTTATTGATCGCGATACATCCCTAGTTGTGGAATGGTTTTGGGTAACTTCCCGAATTCCTGAAGGTGGGGTGAATACGGTCATCGTTATCCAACATGAAGTTTTTTTATGGCGAAGGAGAAAATCCTTTCGCGAAAATTTCTTCATGCAATCGCATTTAAACATCTTATTACGAGCTGTAACAAAAAAGTTTACATAAAGTTTGTATAACTGCGTTACGTGTTTTGTTATGATTCCTTTTGTAACCAATTATAATTATTATACAATCCTATTATGTTGTTACTTGTTTACTACTGTTTCAA
This sequence comes from Vesta saturnalis, assembly GCA_036346205.1. Lineage (NCBI taxonomy): Eukaryota > Metazoa > Arthropoda > Insecta > Coleoptera > Lampyridae > Vesta > Vesta saturnalis. Next base: position 2,609,081 of record JARFJB010001149.1, on the reverse strand, counting down.
AAAGAATCATATCCAGCGATGCGAACGAGGACGCAACGTAACCTATCGCCAGGAATGGGATAGTATACGATGGATATCTCAGGTTGAGGGATAAAGTAGCGTATGACTTGGGGAGGACGGATAGTCAGGATAGAGTGCTGCTGATTACAGATATTCCACCCAGCATTGTTTTATGCCCTACTATGCTGGGGACCAATTGTTTCAAAACTGCAACACATGTAGGGCTCAATACACTCTGGGGTGAAGATACTGCGTTTTCCATTATCTCCCTCACCGGTGATGGTACCGGTATATCTTGCATCGGTGTTGCAGGATTTGAAGAGAATGAGATGTCTGTAAACGACCACTCATTCTCTACAAAATCTGCAGCACACGCCGGACTAAGGATGCTTTCCGATGATTCGTCCATCGGCTCTACTCGTACCGAACAGTTTAGCGGACTCCAATTCAGCTCAAACTCCTCGATACAACCGTGAAAAATGTCCTCTAAAAATGCATGAAAAACGTTGTTTTTTGTGGGGGAAACACCTATATTTAGCGAAAGGAAAACAGTAGAAATCATTCGTACAACTGCTTCTAAAGTAATGCAGACGAAAAAAATCAAGATGAATGCTACACCAACTTCCCCATCATCTGCTTCATCTGGCGCCGAAGAAATGTATCAGGTAAGACCATAATTTTATACGTTTTTGCATTTTTTTTTTTTATTTTTTTTTTCTTACACTATTGATGTATTTCTAACTTTTTTTATTTTTTTGAGGTGGACCAATCTATATCGCCTGATGCATTTTTTTCTTTGGCAAGTCCTATCGAGATCCCTCAACACCTCACGTTCCTCCTTCTCACTATTCCATCCAGCCCTGACTATCCCTCCACCTTTAGCCCGTTGGCTTCCTCACACCTCTACCCATCCATCCTACACTCCAACACTTCAGCTCTTCCTGAAGTGGTATACATCCTCAACCCTATTCCACTCCAATTGACGTGGTAGCTCAACCAGTGACGATACAATATGAACAGACGACCGTAGTCCTGGATTCTCCACAGGAGCTCGACCGTGCTGCGGAGACAAATAAATTAGACATACCTAACGCTGACGTCATCACTATCAGTGACGCCGACGATGCTGCCTACGATAGTGATGTATGCAGCACAGTGTCTTCCAGTGTTGAGGCGGTTTGTCCTCATGTGCTGGGAACGACTATCTCAACATTGGTGACTATGACTCCGACGTAAGAATGGATGCCTACAGCTACGATTCAGACGACTATGACAATGACGCCCTACGACAACAACGAAGACTTAGACGTAGAGTTCATCAATGAAGTCGTCATTGAAGAGTGAGACGACTTCATGAACTCTAACAAATAACATGCAAAGCCTCGAACAAAGCGCTCAAGACCTCGAGGCTTTGTAACGAAACCGTGCACAGGAACTGGATGACGCAGCCCAGGAAGTCCAGGACAACGGGATGACTCTGACATGCACGACGATGAAGACGAAAGTATTGACGACACCTGGTTTTGGGCTACCCACATTCCCATGACTATTGGCCGCACTCTGCTTCCCCGGTATCCAATATCATGTATTCGATGGCGTCAGGAGACAGTGCTGCGCAAAGCAATACAACTTTTTGATAATTGCTGCGTGGTACTGGCTCTTTACGCGCATCGCATTATCTGAACGTCTAACATTCACGGTATGTATTCCACTTTATACTAATGCTATACTAATGCATCTGGTTTTCTAGCTGACCACCGTAGTACCATTTGTCCGGAATTATGATGTCGTGATTACTGAGAGCTCTCTGGAGGAGCAACTAGACCGAGCCACACTAGGCTTCTAACATTATACCTTGACTGGAATAATGTTATAAGCCTCTGTACTCAGTGGGTACGATCACGCCATTATACATCTGGAAATGATACTGGAAACTGTCGAAGAGATTGCGACTCTACGAACTCATCCGAGTTCGTAATGTAGCTCTTCGACACCTGGTCTTTCCTAGTGATCGAGACAGACATAGTATACCTACTGCCACATTTCTCCAGCTACTTATGTTTATTTTCAGAAAAACCGACATCCTCAATAGTGCGGCTGCAGACCACTACTGACCACTAACTGACTGAGCGCGTTGACTATACAGACCAACAGATTGACAGACTGCTGACAAACAGACTGACTGACGGACAGACTGCTAGACAAACAGACATGCATTACATTTTGTATGTTCAAACATATCTTCATGCTGCTCACCATGATAAGCTGATGCACATGTAGTACAGAGGAACATCACACCACACTGCACGTCCACGCAGATGTAATGAAACGGAAGTGGAGAGGACCTTTTGCACGTGTACTAAATCAAAATGTTTTATTCCTAAAGAAAATCACACATCTGAGTAATGTTTCTACATGTCTTTATTTCTACATGAATTAAATGTATCAACATATAGTTTTTTTCTTTAATAATTATGCGTGAGCAAAAAACATACAAGTGGACAAAAAACATACAAGTGAGGTGACCTTGGGTAAAAGTAGCATTTGGGTGGCCTTTTGCGATAGTGGTAAAGTAGGTTACATGGATAACAATTGCAAAAACAATGTGATAGTTGTTGACCTTGTGTTTGTGGTAATGATATGTAATTAGGTCGCACATTACGCTTTTTTGACCTTGGTATGGTGGGGACCTTGGTTTTGTGGCAACCTTGGGAATGTGGGACCTTGGAAATGTGGTGTGTTCTAGAAGTCTCCAATCTTACCTACTCTTATATAAGAGCCTAAAAACAAAACCCACTCCCACACTACACTTCAACTAGTCGAAGTATATTAACTAAATCGACATAGAGGAATTGTAATTTGATAAAGTATCGAAAGGGCCGTACAATTGTTCAAGATTGACCCCTTAAATGTAGGCAAATTTATACCAAACATTTATAACGTAAAGAAATCATTTTAAAGAAGCTTTATTTACGTGCCTATATCCAATTCCAATTCTTTTATGTCTTCAACGGTATCGGAAATATATATTTCTACAAAAAAAATTGCATGTGTGATTGAAACTGCGGCCATATTCAATTTAGAGAGTTTCAAAAAATTGAAAAAAAAACATTTCATGCCAGTTATTGAAGACCTGATTTTCAACCTTCTATGTTAAAATCTGAAAATTTGCTCCCAAAATAACACTCTTATTTTGACCCCATGTATACCTATCGCGTTTAAAAGTTTGTTTTGTCGACATAATTGCATCCTAGGCCTTGATTTCAAATTTCATCAAAATCATCCCTATAGTTTCGGCTGGCGAGTGACCACACACACGAACACGCACAAGCGGAGGCGCCTGCGCACAAGGACACGCACTCGCACGCCGACACACAGACAAGCAGATACGCAGACACGCAAACACAAGCAGATACACGCAGACACACTCAGACACACGCATATGCACGCAGATACACGTAGACACACGCAGACACACGCACACACCAGCACACATCACACACACACAACACACACACACACACACACACACACACACACACACACACACACACACACACACACACACACACACACACACACAACACAACACACGCAACACAATGCTAGCACAACACACGACAACACACACACGCACACACGCACACACACATCACACACACACACACACACACACACACACACACAGACACAGACACACAACACACACACACACACACACACACACACACACACACACACACACACACACACACACACACACACACACACACACACACAGACGCACACACAGACACACAAACACACACATGCTACGCACACAACACTGCACACGCAACACACACACACACACACACACAACACAGACACGTAACACAGCACACACACACACACACACACACACACACACACACACACACACACATCACACAGAACACAGACACACAGACGCACAGACATATTCACAGACACACAGACAGAATTACACGGACATATAAACACTCGATACACTGATGCACACAGCACAACCAAACCTTTTTAAACTATTTTCCTTCATTTCCCTGTGCAACGTGCGCGACTACCTATTTTCGACGAGTCAGGTTTGGTTATTATGGTTTCGTTATCTTGACTTCTTGGCATTTCACTTTCCAGTACCTCTGAAATCGTTTCATGTGCATATTCTCCTTGATTCATCTCTTCTCTCTTTGTTAACTTGCGCATTAGCATTACTTTCTTCACTATTGGAATCATTACAAGTTTCTTCTTCATCTTCTTTTTCTAGTATATCATTGACTATGTTAAGCCCATCTAAATTTTGTCCTTTCAATTTTACCAGAATTCAATAAAAGCAAGATTTTCGCAACTTTTGCGGTTTTATATACATCATTGGTCAATGTGGAAATAAAAGTGATAATGTGTTAAAGGATAACATGCGAAGACGTGTATGTTTTGTGACCGACATCAAATTTCATAGGTTCTACGTTCATTAAGTGTATGAGATAATTCACATTTTTTATTTCCTACTCCTAACAAACATCTTAGTTAAATTAATGTAACCATCTAAGATCTGTTATGCTCACTTTATTATTTTGTTTGCGTCCGATTTCATAGCTCTAATTCTTCTGTTGGATGGGGAGTTGATTTAAATAGGGAAACAATCATAGACGAAATTGTTACAGGCTAAATACTCACTATAGCATCCATCCCGTAAAGGCAATTTGTGCCACGGCATAGCTCGGTGGTGTGGGCGGGGTTCTTACTTAAAGATCGTAAAAGGCACTCGTAGCAACTCCGAAAATCATCAAAATCGGTAGATAAAGTCAATAAGGCGCCACCTGTTAAAATCATTTATAGCGGGAAAACGCCATGAACGTTCACTCAAAAATCTACTACTTCTACCAGTCTACTTCAAAAATATTAACGCCAGGTTCACCTAAACTTCAATAAAATCTTAAGCTTTAAAGTAAAAGCCGGAAAATGCGAAATAAAACCCAAAACTCACTAAATATTTCGATAAATCTATGTCAACTAATCCAAGAATAACTGGAAAATACGACAATTTAGTTACTCAAATAAAACGAAAATATACGTCGCCACAAACTAAGCCAACGCGATCACAAATCTATGAAATTCTAAAATTTATCAAATATCGATATCGGGATGTAATACCTAAATTTCCAAAATAAGTTATCTAGCAGTCATAACAAACAATTATATTCGCTTGCCTGTTCGGCAAATCAGGCACTAGAATGTCTCCAATCGATAAGTCGATACCTATAAAAATACTTCAAAGATATCTCGCAACTTTTCAAGATACCCTCGTATGCACAAAAAATACAATCAGCTGTTAGGCCAGCAAACTCATACCACGTAATCTAAATGCATTACGTCAAACCATAATGAAACTCATTGCTCAAAAATTTATATTTAATTAATTACTTAAAAAAAACTTAAATAACTTTCATCAAGTGAAGGCCATTAATCTTAAATGTGAATCAAAAGGTTTCTATTTTTTTAGCTCATTACTTTACGTCAAAATTGTAGCACAGAGGACGAATCAGAATAGATTAATATCTATCAATAAAACAGTTATAAACATTAACAATGGTCGTATATCATGACATTTACATCTCAAATTTTGACAGAATTTGCACAACAAAGAAAATCAGGATATAAACAATAAATTGTGAGGATTAATACGCCTTTTTCCAAGATTGCCTGAAGGGCCTATGTACGATAGATGACACGAGCAAGCGTTACTTACATAACACCAACAATAAAAAGATGTTCTCCTTCTCTGAACTACGACAATCGGTCGGACACCAGGTTCAAAATAATTGGACAGTGCGCTATTTCGGTACACTTTCCATGTAAAATTTCACAATCGACAAATTTTATTCATTTAATTTAAATTATTATAAGTTTTTGTTATGAACGAATAAGTTCAATTAAAAATTATTATTAATTTTATTAAATACATAAATAAAAAGTTTACCTCGGTAGGATTCGAACCTACGACCTGTAGTTTGCTAGAGTATCGCGCTAACCAACTGTACCAAGGTTCAAGCCCTAATCGATGCAAATTTTGTCTTTATGTATGTAGAACTGATTATATTTAGAATTTACATCAGTTCTACATACATAAGACAAAATTCATCGATTAACTTGACATTGTATACACAATACATCGTAGTTCGAATCTTATTTATTCGAACTTAATTTACGATAGTTACTTCAACCAAAACTATTAACTAATTTTTCATTTGATTCAACATAAATGCACACTATTTACAAAGCTATAATTGATTAATTTTACTCATTCAAACTTAATATTAAAATTGGGTATATCTATTTAAACCTCGGGCGTCTTCTTATTAACGATATTTACAACAATATTATGGTTATACTTAAACTAAAAGCTTTCTTTATTTACAACGAAAAGTGTTTGTCATGCGCTTAGCCATTTACACGAAGCCGCCAACGTCAACTAACACTAAGACCATCTACTTTTGATCCGCACACCAGGCGTAAAAGAAATCCAAAGGAGTTGGGCCAGTACCATTCAACACTGAACCGAAATTCCATGGACGAGAATAATATGTCGCTATACAACATCGATACGATAAATACTCCAGGAGGCGAGAAGGCACAAAATAATCCCTAATCAAGGGTAACGAGACAAACTCCACGATAACTACTCTTATCCTCCAAATATGCGTAAATATTTCACTACCTTCACACACCAGCCTTCGTGTACGCGACAAAGCGCAAACGAGCATTGGCCCTCACTACATCAATAATACTCTCATCATACTCTCATTACATTCAGATTATAAAACGCGGTAGAAACGATGCCCCTTCCCGTAAAAGATCAAGAAAAAGTGCGTCATATCTTCACCTTCACTCAAAAATTTTGCAAGAGAGGATTTTCCAAGTAAGCAACGCCTATCTACGATCTACTCTAAATTACATATGCACAAATTTAACGAGTCCATGTTGTAATCCAGCCAAATCTTGCCTGCTCCTATAATGATGATTTTCAATTGAAAGTGAATCGGTAAACTGTACTGCAAAAGAATCATGGCACCATTCGTCAAATGGAAGTTAACAGAAACTTGGAACTTTATCTCACAATAACAAACGCGTTTTTAAATATATTTTAAACCTCAACAAAATTTATATAATTTCAATCCTAATGTAAATTAATTCTAACAAAGAAATTCATTTTAAACTAAACACGGCTAATTCCAATTCGAATTACAACTTAAAAAAACGATATATTAATTTAATTTAACTTTATAAAGAAACATAAAAACAACAAATTTCGTTAGCGTGAAAGCAAGAACTGAGTAATCAGAAATAGAAACGAAAATAAAATACGTATATATACAGGGCGTTCAGACACACATTACAAAATATCAAAAAATTACATAAAATAGTAGAAGACCGGCACTATCCCCTCCACTTTTTTACGCCAAAAGCCCCGCCCCCTTTCACTTTTTTATATGCCCACGTGGGAGACCATATTTTCCACCCTTACTTTTATCGCTTACGTGTAGGACGCGTTTTTTCACCCCTATTCTTTACACACCCACGTGTGAGACCGTATTTTCAACCCCTGCTGAAATTTTTGTCCTTAATTTTTACACACCCACGTGTGACATCGTATTTTCAACCCTTTCTTGTCGAAGGCCCTTATCAACCCTAATTTTTACTCGCTTACGTATAGGACGTATTTTCAACCTATTTTTTACACACCCACGTGTAGGACGTATTTTTTCACCCTATTTTATGACAGCTCACGTATAGGACGCGTATTTTCTACCCTATGGGTCAACCCTAATTAGCGCCTTTTTTGCACATGCTCACGTGAGGGGCTGGGGCTGGTCTTGGTGCTGGGGGCCGGACCTGGAGCTGGACTTGGACTTGGAGGTTGGTTTTAGGGTTATTTTGATGGTCATCTAATTAAGGTCCTTTTGGCTATATTAAAAAGCAGTACCCCTGGAGGTTAGGCACACGCACACGCATACAATGTTGAATATTATTATTAAAATTATCGGTCCTATTGTTTAAATGGTCATATGCTATTGGATGATCTTTTACCTATACGAGAAAACGTATTTCTAATAAGGAGGTTCTTGTACGGCACGTGTAGGGCTTCGCAACTTGTTCTCAGGCCCTCGCCCCATGGTCGGAGATGGTGTGATAACCTAACGTTATAAGATAAGTGTAGAGCTTAGCCCGTATCGTGGCCCCCATGATGCAACTGTATGTTATTCTAACTTAATCTAACAGCTGTAGGCCTTCGCCCCGTCATACAAAATTGTATTCTAATAAGGAGTTTCTTGTAAGGCAGGACTTGTATTAGGGTCTGCGCCCTGACCCCTTTGAGTAAAAATTGATTTTAGCGCCATCTACTGGCGTATAGACTAATGCGCATTTTCTATAATAGAAGCTGATAATGCACACCTCTCTCTTGCTCTATCTTGTTTCTTCCTCCCCTCTCTCTCTCTCTCTCTCTCTCTCTCTCACACACACACACACACACAAACAAATCAATTAATTAATCAATCTCAAACAAATCACGCTCGATCATCAGATAAAATTCAATCAATCAACTGAAATTATCTTACAGTTTGCGGAAACCAGATTACAGTTCAAACTGAATGCATTAAAGTCTAATTAAATATGACGTGAAATAATAAATAATTTCTACCCTAATGCAATGATGCTTCATGTATAGGCAGATCCTCTAAACAGTCACCACCTATACATTCGGAACATCATATCTGATTTATTTGCATGTTTAATTACATACACTCAAAACTGTTTCATTGTAACGTGTTCATTAACAGTTGTAAAAACCCATTAAAAAGTAATAATTACTTATATATATCATAGAGTTAATTAAAATAACATGTTTTTAAGAATATCAAACTGATATAACGGAAATAAAAGTCAAAAGGTTTTAATGTTTTTATTATTATACGTGAATTAACAATAACTACAACATTAAAATCCACGAATGCGTACCTACTATTTTGTAGAGCTGATCTTATGACGTTATCCTATAAGCATAATAATACATTTTAAAAAAATCTTTGTTGGCATTTTTGTTAGCAATATCAGGTAAAAAACATATATTAAAAATAATACGCTTACCTTTAGAAGTTTTTCCTCAACTGTACAATATGTTGAACTGAATTTTTTCTACAACGTGTCTTACTAAAATACGCTTTGTGAATGGCTGGATATAAACAGCCTATTACATACCTGCCAGTAACTATTAAGAAAGTAATACTGAAAACCGAAATACCGCTACTAGTATTTAACAAACATGTTGTACTTACAAAAATTTACATTCAAAACATTTACAAATATTTTAAAACTTTTGCTAACGCGGAAATTACTATAAAAATAATTGAATCTTCAGATTACATAAAAACTATTGTATACTCGATTAGGTTCACACACACACACACACGCACGCACGCACGCACCACCACACCACACTCACCTCACACTCACACTCACACTCACACTCACACTCACACTCACACTCACATCACTCACACTCACACTCACACTCACACTCACACTCACACACTCACACTCACTCACACTCACACTACACTACACTCACACTCACACTCACACTCACACTCACACTCACACTCACACTCACATCACATCAACTCACACTCACACCACACATCCACACTCACACTACTCACCACACACACACACACACACACACACACACACACACACACACACACACACACACACACACACACACACAACACACCACACACAGACAACCACACACACACACAGATGTGATTCACGTTATATGGATTTTTTATCAGTTCGGAATAATAGCAATGTCAACTAAACGTTTTAAAAAAAAATTTCTAATCTGAAATAAGAGTGACGTAATCTAATTTTATTTGAAATTTCATAGAGAGCGTTACAGTCATCAAAATTTGAGATGCATTCCTCTCATCGTAATAATAGTTTATTAACAATCATAAAAAACGTCTAATACCACTAATGTTACATCATAATAATATAAAACTCATTAAACAGTGATTACACATTAAATACATTTGAAATATGTAACTTTTGTACTATGTCTACTATTACATAGAGATGAGATTATTCTCAAGTTTAATTGATTTCGATAGAGCTCTGGAAATACTACAACCGTTCGAAACCTTGCTTCTTCTCTCGATATCAAAAAAGCTATACTAGTGATATGTATACATTAAGTAAGCATAATAGCGGATACAACTACATTGCTAACGACTATTGATGTTTTTTTTGCATGAGATTTTTTGAATGAGACAGCCTCGCAGGTATTTTTTAAGGAAAGCTATACACATCTCATGAGGTCAAACGAGATTTTTGAGATAAAATCACCTCATCGTCTTCACCTTGAACGATTATATTGTAACAACCTATAAAAGTAGCTAATAACCCTAATAGTTTTATCAGACATTATTATTACATTGGCATGAGGTTAGCCCTAAATTAACTGGTTTCGACACGGCTCTGGAAATGCTGCACACGCTTCAAATCTTTCAGCTCGTTCGCAGAAGTTGTACCGTATTCACTTCCTTCAATTTTTATCTGCATTCTGTTTCGATACTGCAGTACGTTTTCTAATACATAAACTGAATATTCAATACTGTGATACATGTAGCAGCAAAACACATTAGCTAGTTAGTTTCACCTCTATATTACTTTACATGCATGCCTGATCTTATCATAAATAAATACGTCTGTCAAAAAAGCTAATTAAACATAACTCCACGGACTGGGTATAGCAAGCAACGTTTCCAATTATAGCTTTTAGTCAACACAATAATGCCTACAACTACATACAATCGACTAGCACTGCTTTAGCACGAGGATCAAACGAAAAACACGCATGCACGCACGCACGTCCACACGCACGCACGTACGCAAGCTCGCACGCTCGCACGCACGTAAGCACGCACGCTCGCAGGCAAGCTCGCACGTACGCACACACACACACACACACACACACACACACGAGAGCGCGAAAACACGCAAACGCGAAAAACACACTAACACAAAAAAAACACGCAAACATGCTAACACAAAAACACACAAACGAAAAACGCTACCACGAAAACACGCTAACACAAAAATACGCAAACGCAAAGACATACAAATGCGAAAATACTTAAAAACGAAAACACGTAAATACGAAAACACACAAACGAAAACACGCCAACACAAAACACGCTAAAGCGAAAAAACTTGTAAAGTTGCAATCATGAATCAAGACGGTGGAGCACCGTTAGGAAAAAAAACAAGTTTATTAACAAAATTGAAGGAAAGCTTAACGTTTGAAAATATATTATTATTATTGTTATTATAAACAACAATACATCATTATTATTTAATAACATGCTTTATCGGTATTCTTCTTCTTCTTGAACCGTGGTTCGTCGTTATCGTCATCATGATTTTGAGATTTGCCCTTCTCCCCTACCTCATCGCTCTTCTTTCTCTTCTGTGAACCATCACCATCATCTTGGATGTGAGATACATTCAACTCAACCACGTCATCGCTTTCATCATTATCTTGAACGGTTATGTTGTAATAGTTCATTAACAAGTCAGTAAAATCTCTAATGTCCGCTGATGTTGGCTCATAAACAGGAGAATACATTATAGTAATGCTCACTCAATGACAGTTACACTTTGAAGAGCGAAACACACGAAAAATGAGAACGCAGCTAGCCTTGGGTCTTGTGCGCAAGCGTGCTCGTCAATGTTCGGGTAGAATCGGTTATCTTCGGGAATGTCTGAAGTATTGACCTAACCACACTCTGACATAGCCCCTAGGGGCATGTTTATAAATCTAAACGCATCAATTATGGTCCGAGGTATTTTCTTCTAAGACGGCCGTCTTAGGATTGGCAAACATGCAATTATTTGTAGATGGAACCAAATCAGAATTTTTTCGTATTTTCAAAAGTAAATCTATTTATCTTTGCATTGTTGTTGTAAATAAGGTAGGAACAGCTTTACTTCCTTTTCCAAATACTACATCACGTTTTCGGTACCTCCCTATTTCTAGAAATTGTACGTCTCCGATGCGTTTCCTATTAAATACCAGAACGCTAGCTAAAGTACACTTTGCAAGAACTTTATACTGTTCTTCAAATCTTGTAGGTTAGCGAAAGCTCTTTCTGCCATATGTGCTATAAAGTCGTTACATTTTTTTACATCTTAATGGCAGAAGTCTATGTTTATCACTATTACGAGAGTTGAGGCCATTGGGAGCTAAACTCAAAATATCATTGCGCCAATGAGATATTATAATTTCTTGGATTTCATTAATTTGTTTTACCGCAACCCCGCAATTCATTTCCGAAAATAGTGGAGTTTTTGTAATGGCTTGCTTTATTTACAACAGCTCAAATAAACTTTAAATTAGTACCAAAATGAAGCGGAAGAGACGAAGTATTGCATTCATGAGTGTCAGGGTTATAATCACTAACAATTTTTGCAGCCGAAACAATGTGTTCTTACATTCAGGCTTAAGTACATCTATCAAACCATCAATTGTAGATTTATTAAAGCTAGCTCTAATCTTGACATTTCAAGCATTCGTTTCGAATCTGCCATATATATTTGTTTCCTTTATGTTTTGCTAGGTAACCTTCACCGTACAGGCAAATTAAAGGATCAGATTTAGCTGTGAGGCTGATTTCGTCAAGTCTCATAATGTTGAATACATCTTTTTAATACAACTTTTGTTCAGATAATTTCCTAATAATCCAGTTACAGCTAAGAATGTTTGTGCTTCTGATAGATGGTTTTGCTTCGACACGCCGCAGTTGTTATTTTGTATGTTTGTTTTGCAGAATTTTTTATGCCGCCAAAATAACTTTTCTTAAAATGTCTGAGACAGTTTGTACAGAGACTGTAGTCACTGGCTTGCATGCCTCCAGTGAGATTAAACTTTGGTGGTTTGACTTGTTTTATAGTATTAAGTTGTTGATACGGTAATAATTTGCCTTTTTTCTCAGAGTTGCAATAGCTTCTCTTCTCTCTATTGATTTTACGTTTAATTGCAAAATTTGTCTAACAGCTTCTTGGTCTTCACGATTTCTCACTAGGTGTCTCGAAAAATGTCCAACCGTTTCATTACGGAATGGACACATTTCTTTGCAAGCCCAGTCAGGTTCAGAAAACCTAGTACAATTTTTTTCTTCTAAAGCTCTCATTTTTTTCTAAAATAAATTCACGTTAATTATTTGTTTGCTTTTGTTATTTTTCAGAATAAAATGGAAATAAGTTATGTATATACTGAACATTTCCTGTATTAAAAATGTAATTATGTTTATCCAGTTTTTTTAAGAAGTCATTTATTTTTAACCTTCAAAAAAGTATTTTATATTGCTAATAACTATTGAGGCAAGGACTTCAAACTGAAAAAAATAATACTTGGGAAATTTAAAATGTACAATATTTTACGTCAGTCAGAACACTGAAAATAAATAACCTGAGACAGAGCGGTGGTGAGTTTAAGCTAAAATATTTTTGCTGAAAATATTTGGTAAATTCAGAACGTCGGGAAAAGTGATAGATATATGTCGCGAATTGCTGTGATCAATGGTTGAAAAATATCAGTTTGCAAATAACCACGGTAGATTAAAAATAGTATCGAATGTGTATGCTCCTTCTTTTTAGGTTTTCAAAAACTGCTCTAATAATTTTGACTAAATTTCTTAATCGTGGTGTATATTTATTCCTAAAATGCGAATCGTCCAGTTTTTATTAGCGAACATTGACAAAGTCGGTTGTTGTGTGTAAAGGGAGCTTTAGAAAATTAAAAATTTCGCTTTCAATTATACGAGATTTGATAGTTTTATTATTTTTCTAGATAAAGAAATGGTTCTTGGTTGTTTGCATTTAAATGTAATTAATGTTAAGATGAAAATCTTGAGTTTATTTCAATAAGTTATCTATATATTTAATTTGAAAATATTTAAAGTACGCGGCGTTTGCAAGTGCATAAATGCATTGGAGAAAAAGGGAGGAGGCGCTGTCAAAGTGACTTGCAGTTCTTTTTTATAGTTAGTTAGTTGAAGTCGCGTTAAGTAAGCGATCAGAGTTGGTTGAAATCACCAACAGAGTAATTCGTCGCCGAGGCACGAATTACAAGAGAAGAAGTGAAATTACCTCCCTTATTAAAATAATAAGAGGCTAAGTAAACACAGTGTAAATATTGTCAAGTTGGTGACAATAAAACAAATTTTGCAATAAATAAGAATCACGTTAAAGGTTACATAATAATTAAAAATCACGTTTTATGTGTATCGAGAGTATTCCGCGATTGTGTTTCAATATTGAACGATTAACTGTAAAATACGACAAGCGATCCAGTGTAATAGATCGATATATAAAACAAAGTAACTGGAAAATATTGACAATTAAAAGTACGGCCTTTGGTAGTCCACTGTCAGTTCGTCGCGCAAGCTGTTTTGTCATTAAAATTGAACAATTAAAGTAATAGTTGGCTATTATAAAGGTGTGAACAAGATATCGTGGGAACAAAAGAAGCGACCAAAGTGCGTGATCACCTTGACCACATTGCAGTTACGTCATCGGCTTTCGACGAGGCACCAAACAGGTTCGATCTTTTATTGAGTAAATAAAGAAAATTTTTGTGGGTTTTATTTTCTCTGAACTTGAAGTTGAATATCACAATTGAACGGAAACACTTCCTTCAATTCTGATAAAGAATTTATTGGTGCATTTAGTATTAAGAATTAATTTATTTTTACTATTAAAGACTATTAATATTAAAATCTTATATAAATATTGAATATCTAAATGCGGAAGGAAGTAAACTCAAAATAATAGCACCATCAAATTGAGTATAAATTTTGATAATTGATAAAAGTGACCATTTCTTTTAAAATTTGAGCTGGCTGGCGCGCCTAAATAAGGGAAAAATTTGCAAAAGTAAACATTACAGTTCATTTATTCAAACGGAAATTAAATAGCAAGCGAATTAAAATTAACTAGTAAATGATATCACGTGTTTTTCATTAAATTAGGCATAAACTTACTTTTAGGTGATTTTTTCATGCGATGAATTACTTTTTGTCTTCGTAAGCGCTTGACTAACTGTATTTGTTAGTGTCCTCAATTTCCAAATTTTCTAAATTGTAGTAACTTTTTTGTTGAGATTCATTTTCACTAAATTCCTGAGCAAGATTCTGTTATTAAAAAAATTAAGTCGTGTTTTAAATGTATTGAGTGAAAGCGCGGAAAAATTATAGTACTAAAACAAAAAGCGATAAATTACAGATTAGTTATAACACAGATGTACATGTACACACATAACAGATTGCTAACGGCAATGCATTTGATGGGTAAATAATAGTTTGTACAACAAGTGCTTTGCGTACGAGTTGTACACAATATTTTTTCTACAACCACGTATATTAATGAAAGAAAAATAGTAACTTACATAGGTATTTTATTTAAGATTTAACAGAAAAATTTAAAAAATGTACATTGAATATGGAAAAATCAGTTAAACTTATAGTTAATAGTGAAATTTGAACAATTTTAAATTTGAAATTATGCCGGCTGTATCTTTTTTGGATAGTAACTTTTCATTAATTGTAATATAAGTGTTTGTCAACGAAGTGTTGATGCTTGTCTTTCATTAGGAATAATATCGTATGAAGTAGAAGCCCCACGTATAATAGATTTTTCGATTTTATTGGCGATTTCAATTTTGTTGGAGATCGAATCGTCAATATGTGCTTCCGCCACTGTATTTAAGCGCCATCCACCATGACGTTTCAATGTTAATAACTCTCCGCCTGAATTTGCTAAAATTGTAGCTGAAGATCATCGAAAACAATGACCCGTGTACAATTAATTCAGAATTAGGTAATTTTAAATATTCGGCAATTTGCATAGGCTATTTCCGAATTTATTTATGCCCACAACCTTCCGTGTGCATTTTCCTTATTGATAATTGCGAAATAACCTTTTCTCATTTGTATTTTGTGGACGCAGAAACGCATATTTTTGTATAAATCATAGAATTCTCCAACTGCAGTAAATGTACGTGGAATTTTGTTTTAGTTGTTGGAAGAGTAATCAATAAGGCTTCTTGTAAATCTTTTACGTTATTAATAGTTAATTTCCATAACTCTTCCCTCCGACATGCTCCGGCTAATACAAAAACCATAGCAACCTACAAGTAAATTTGTGGTTAAAATTAAAATTGTATTCTTGTTTTAAAATTAAGGTAAAAAGATTAAATAAATTGCAAATACATAAAGAAATTTAAAAAAAAAGGTGTTTGACGGGGATTTGAACCAGGGTCTCCTGAATGAAAGGCACATGTATTATCAAATAAGCTACCGAGGCAACACATTAAATTTACTGAATTAATGTTTGGAAGAGGAAGAGGCCACGTGTTTCATTCCCTCCCCCAAGGGGAAGGGCAGGCTTCTCGAAATTTCCGAGCTCCTTCAGCCACAATAATGGATTCCCAGCATACATACATACATTACGTATATATAAGGATGGGTGTGGCCAGGATAGGATCGGAAGGAACGGAGTTAGGGTTCTGAGGGGGAAAATGCTACTCCATCAGTCGCCTAAGTAGCCGCACATGGTGTACATATGCGCAGTGACCATGCCGCGACATGTGTATGAGAAAAACCCTCTGAAAAACCTCATACAAGGTAGACGGTAACGGGAATCGAACCCATTACCTCCCGAATGCTAAGCAGGTAGTGTCACCACTACTCTACCAGCTCGGTGTATTAAGGTTTTTAAGCCACTTCCTTCTGTTTTAATTTTTTATTTTGATTTTGACAAAATTTTGTTCAATTGGTGATAGGTATATTGGTTACTAAATAAATAATAGATTGAATAACTAAATAACCTTTAAAATTATGACTTACTTTGACGAGTAGATAGATATCATATGGCGCTTCTTCAAAAAATTTATAGATTTCAGCAGATGTCATTGTAAGGATTTTTTTTCTGTTGCTGATTTATTGTTTTGCTTTTTTAAATATGCTCGCAGTTTTGTATACTTTCAAATATTTATGTTATTTTTGATACCTATGAGGCACCTTATCATTGAATATAAATAGACCACAGTGTAGAATGTAGACGGTTTTAAGTTTTGAGAAATTTCTTGAAAATAATCCAACAAAACATTTTTGAAAATGATTTAATATTGTTTATTTCCCTCCAGTTCATAAATTTGCTGTATTGTTTTTGATATTTCTCTTTCGAAACTTCAGGTAACAAATTTTTGTTGCATTTCGAGCCTTTTTGATAATATCTGGGCGAGTATTTTCAGTGTCGGAAGATAAATTTTGATCTTGGTTCATAATTCATAAGATAATGCGTAATAAATTAGTTTGTTTATAATTCATATCAAAATAAATAATCGAATAAATAGTTTACTTACAGAATTTTTAGTTTAAATTTAAAATTTGAACATCCAGAAATTCACTATAATGATAATGTTAAATTGTCAAGCCAAAGGGTTGAGTATTCTTTGGCCCAGCTGTGTTGATGTAACAAAGTCAATTGATTATGGTTATTTGTTGTTTCTGACTATAATATTTTGGCATTTCAGTGGGGAAAAGTACCATAGCGTGTACTTTTACCAGTCTAAATTATTACTTGTCCAACGGATATCGAAGAAATTAAGAAAAGGCGTGTTTTGCATAGTATTTGTAGAAAAATATATTTAAAATATACTTAGTTTAAAATGCCTTCGGTATAAAGTCACTAGATAGAATAACGTACCGCAAATGAATGTTCCAATGTGCTAAAGAGAGAACTACATTTTCTGGCCACAACGTGGCTGCCTGACAGAAACTATGCCAAGTTGTTGTGTTTGTCGCCGACGCTAAAGGTTATTTCGCTTTACTGCAGGTAATTATTAAATTAATGTTTTTTATGTTTGCCATGAAGAGACGCGGAACGACGCAGTATCTGGATGCATCTAATAGGGAAACAAGATATAAATGATAACTCTAGAATACGCGACGTTCGTTTTCACAATACCTTATTTTACAAATGAATACTATAAAAGTACTATTATGTTAGTTGCATTTTTCTGATGAAGTATTTGAAGCGAAAAGAATTGATGGAAAGAGAAAATTGAAGCATTAATGAGAAAAATCTTTTAGACGATGCTATAGACAGACCTGTGTTCTTAGATAAATTATAACTAGACAACTCTGCTTTGTTAAAAAACATTCCACATTGTCACAATATTTTTTGTAACTATACAAAAATATTCGTTAAATGTAGGTAATTTTTCACTGTTAGAGGAGAGAATGCAAAAAATACAATTAAAGGGTCCTTTAAAAGTAGTCGGACACTTGTAATGAAAAATCCATTTAATAAACAATTTAAACCAATACATGGTAGTAGAATACCGACACCCCCCACTTTTTTTACGGCACAAGCCTCGCCCCCTGGACACCTCACCTTTCTATTTTTTGATATGCCCTCCCGGGGATCGTATTTTTTCACTCTTTTCAGAGGGCATTTTCACCATAATTAGAATCCTTTTGGTTGTATTAAGAACCTTTCTTATGGCTTCCTTTCGGAGGCCATTTTCGACCCTTGATAGAATTTTCACCCTAATTAGAGCCCTTTTGGTTGTGTTAAAAACTTTTTTGTCAGTTCACAACTATGGCTTCTTTTCGGTGGTCATTTTTAACCCCTTGATGGAAATTTCACCCTAATTTGATTGTATTAAGAGCCTCTTTGGCAGTTTAGCCCCTGGAGGGTAGGCAAATGCGTGCGCATACAATGTTCTAATAAGGGGCCATAATGCTGCCTCATAAGACAGCTATAAGAAATTCAGTTAGGTCTGCGCCCTCTTATGGTAGCCCCTTAGACATTATATTTAGATATACATCAAACTATTATTGTTAATGCACGATGCGCGTGTTGGTTTTACTAAATATTTAACAGACACCAACAAATAGGGTTATCTTGATGGAGATAAGCATGACAAACAAAGTAGAATATACCTGTGATTGCAGATTTTTGTTCACCTAGTATTTAAGTTGTGATGGTAACGGAATACTCTTTAGTTTCGATTATCCATCTGGTTGTGGGAATTCGTATTTTGTCGTTGATTTTCCAAAAAGTATCGAAACTGTCTGCGATACAGTTTTTGATAAAATTATTTGGTTTTACGGCGAATGGCAACCATTATTCAAAGATATCTCAGTGGAATTTCAGAAAAGATTACCTGATATGGAAGAGTTTGAAGGAGAAAAACCGATCTTAATAATAATTAACGAGCGTGAGACTAACGGCTCGGTGGTTGATATTTTTACAAAGGGTTGTCATCATAGAAATCTAAGCGTATTTTTCTTAACGCAAAACATATTTCATCGAGGACGTGGACAGCGGGATCTATTATAGAATCTTGTTTAAGAATCTAAGTGACAGGGCACACATACAGCATTTAGCAAGGCAGATCTCACCTGACAACCCAAAATTTCTAGAGGCTGCGTACCAAGATGCTATTTCTAATCCGCACGGATATTTATTGTTCGATTTAAAACAGAATACACCGGATGTGCTACGCTATAGAACAAACATATTCGGGCCTCAAGGTATCTGCCAAGTATGTACAGCGAAAAAAGCGTTTAACAGCTTCTCGTACAGTAGGGCGGCGCATTTCTACCGCTCCTGTTAGGACCATTACTTGGCGGAGTTCTGGGTAATTTGTTTCAATAATTATGGACCACAATCTGAAGATGATTATTCTACCTATGGACTTTATACAACTTTTGCAAGCGCCAGATGTCACGCAAAACAACATATTAACGCAGTTGGACAACGACATGGATAAAATATTAAAAACCAAAATGACTGACCATGACAAATGGCAGCAATACAATCAGGTTCTTCAAAGATATCTACACTTTTCCAATCAGTTACGTCAACCCGATGATATAACAATCAGCGGTGATGAAGGTGATATTAGGGATTCACCGAAACGCAACACTGCCTGTTTCATATAGGAAGAAATGTGAAGCTTTCTTGCGTATACTGAATACGGGCGGTGATGTATTTTGGGATAAAAGGTGCTGTCACAATAAAAGATGAGATCATCCCTCATTCTAATATTATCGATCTGGTTCACGAAACGTTAAGACACCGAAAAACTACAAACCCACACCACTGGTGACAGTTTGCGACGTATATTAAAGAAATAAATATACCACGAGAGTTTATCGGAAATACTCGAAGACGTGGTGCTACTGTATCACCTAACATTGAACCAAGTCTCATAACTACATGTGAGAATTAAGATGCCGATAGTGAATCTAGGGAAACCTCGCGAAGATCCTTTTGAAGAAGAAGACTTTCACTAGATTGGGATACGTGGAGAACATAACTGCTGTATACTATGGTCCAAAGCATCCTGCCGGGTTTGCGGGTATAACACCTGCTGTGAAGGGTAGATATGATGAAGTAAAAAATGGCTAAAGGCTCAGGAGCCTTATACGGTTGATAATCCTTTCATAAAAAAGTTTCCCTGCAACAGGTATGTTGTGAGCAACATTTACAAGCTATGGCAAGCGGATCTTTGCGACATGCGAACTTTAAGTAAACACAATAGTGGATACAACTACATACTAACAGTTATTGATGTGTTTAGCAAGAGGGCCTGGGCAAGAGTTCTTAAAACGAAGACACCTGCATCTGTAATTGAAGCATTCACCGATATTTTAAGGAAAGTGATAATGCACCAGCAAATCCACGGACGGATAAAGGCAAAGAGCTTGTGGCCATCAGTGTACAACACTTTTCAAGAAACAAAATATCAATTTCTATGTAACAAATAACCCTGATGTAAAAGCATCTGCAGTTGAAAGATGTAATAAAACATTGAAAACAAGGTTGTGGCGTTATTTCACCTACAAAAATTCCTACAGGTATATTGATGTGCTCCAAAAACTTGTGACTTCTTAGAACAATAGCCCGCATTAACGTATAAAGCCCCCTGCGGCTGTAAACGATGAAAACATTTTGGAAATGTGGAATAATCTGTACGCGAAAGGTTTGGGCACAGTCCGTTATCCTAAATATAAAACCGGTGAACATGTCAGAATCGCCAGTACTAAGTACACCTTTGAGAAATGATATGAAACGAACTGGAGCGAACAAGTTTTTACAATTAGTGCACTGATAAAAAGAAGAGTTCCAGTTTATCGCATAAGCGATCTTAATAATAATCCTGTTGCGGTTACCTTTAACGAGGAGGAGTTGCAAAGTCGATAAGATTTTAGCACAGAAGGGCCGCGGACGATATAAACAATACCTGGTAAAGTGGCGTGGATACAGTGACAAATTTAATAGCTGGGTGTTAACTTCGCAGCTGAGAGATATACAAAATGGAGTTTTACCTTAGCTTATTAAGTAATTGTTCCATGACGTATTTTCCCGACAATATGACGTCAAGTTTTATTACACAACTGCCAATACGAATAAGCTTAACAAGCTAATGGGTTGTAGGCATTTCGGGAATTCAGTATCCTTGTTCTATTGCCGCTGTAAGTGCGACAGACAATTTAATTTATTATAGAACTGATCCATCCGCTGGAGAAGAGGATGTGTTAGAGACCATATTAAAAATGCTGCATCACATTTTCAACACAACAGCGAGAAAGCCATTTATATTGAGGACGGGTGGTATGTGTTACGTTTCGCCTCGGGGCATTATGCCAACATTGAAGAAATTGTCAGCGAGTTAAATGACCACTAGCTAATAACTAAATTGCTAACAATCGAATACCATAATCAAACTAAGCGCGTCACCACGAAATTAAAAACCTCCCTCTCGCTATTCGGATTCTCACAATGTTTAGACTTACAGCTGGGTTATCGGTCGTATCAAAACATAGCTATGGAACCAAAACCCCCCACACCGCTAGTATATGAATAGGATTACCAACGCCAATGTTTGTTTATTGCGACATCGTTGAACCGCAAATTGTGGGATATGTCTTATCTCCGCTTATGCGTATAATACATATTACTGCTTAAAACTACGCTTACGGAGGTCATAAAGATGTGGTTTAATTCGCCTACACACTACATGCCCGTGATGACACGGGACTTTGAAAACATCGAGATTAACATAAAAGCAGATACGGGTGCAGCAATGCCGTTCGAGTTTGGGACGTCGTGTCAGAAGCTACACTTTAAGTAAGTGCAATAATGGTTTGCCCTTATCAACAATATTGTATGAATCAGGCCGGTAACGGCATTGGATCTATCTACAGAGGCGCACCATGCCAGCGTGGTCACGGAATAGGTGGTATATACTGACTTCCATAAAAATTGCAACACCTAGAATTTATTGCACGATTTTATTGAAATTTTCGTCAACGATGTCTTTCAATAGAACAAACGATTAAAATTTGAAAACAAAAGAGCAAAAACTAAAAATACTTTTTTCAATAATGAGTTGTTCCGCCACGATTTGTAATACACTCATTTAGACGGTGTGGAATGCTATCAATCAAGTCCTGTGGTATATCAACCCAATCTTCTTAAATCCGTAGCCGGAGATCGTGTAAGTTATCTGGAGGGTGTGGTAAATTACCAAGTCTGCTACCGACCTCATCTCATACATGGGTGATCTGCTACCGTAACATATCATCACTCCTTGTGTGAGGGCTGTGTTGCATTCCACAAAAACGTTGCATATTTACGTTCTCCACGCATCCGTCTGACCCTACTACGACCATCGTGGGCCCACAAGCAAGATCGGGACTCACCACTAAACACAATTCGATGCCATTCTTCGCCCAATTCGCTTTTTCCTTGCTCCATTTTAGCCTGGGTAGACGTTGAAGTGGTGTAAGAGGAAGACATAAAACCTTATCCGGCGAGAAACAGATGCCATTGACATTCTGAGTCCTACACCTCTCATCCAGTCATTTGCAACCGATCGAGTTGTTCAAAATCTGTCTCTTGTGGCCAAAAGTCTTAAGCGACGTTCTTCGCGATCTGTAGTTCTGTGGAGACGTCCAGATCCAGGGCGACGTTGTTGCACCCCTTTCTAGGACCATTTGTACCAACATCTCAATACCGTTGTAACATTTCGGTTTACACCACGAGCAATTTCTCTTAGTAAAAGTCCGGCCTCTCTCATGCCTATAATACGGCCACGTTCAAAATCAGTCAATTGGGAAAAACGTTGATGTTGACGTACTCCTTGCATTGTTCCCAAGTTCAGAACGAAATTGTGAACAATTTGCAAAATTGAATTACACAATGATTGGTTTATTTCCTCAAATTTATTGTTACTAAGTGCAAAGGAAAAGGCAAACAAAAACTAGATTTTATTCGAATTTTAATCGTTTGTTTATTCTAATGAAAGACATCGTTGACGAAAATTTCAATAACATCGTTCAAAAAATTCTAGGTGTTGCAATTTTTATTTTGTATATTTAGAAGTGTAATACCGTTATTTAAGTCTGGTGGCCATTGAAAAGAATCTCTCAGGTCATAGAGGATCGACCTGTTAAGGAATCGTTTCATGAAAGATTTCACGAGGCAGGTAGAAATCTTAAACGTAAAGCCGATGAGAAAATCGATGCAATGATGGAGGGTTCGGGCTACAACAGAGTACGTCTGGCCGATAATAACCAGTCTCTACCGAGATCTGTTGCCGCTAAGAAGAAGAAGAAACCTACTTACGACGATGTATTTTCAAGACAATCGCTTTTCTGCATGTTATCAGGTCTTAGTGATGATACTACAATAGAATTTGTAGTGCCCGGAAATACAAACGATTACATAGATTTAAGCCAGACCATGTTGTACATTACAGCTAAAATTCTAAAGCAAGACGATACAGCACTTACTGACACAGATGTTGTAGCACCGGTAAACAACTGGGTGCATTCGATTTTCTCACAAGTGGAGGTTTACTTAAATCAAAGATGGTGTCACAACCAAACAACACCGATTCCTACCGCTCATATATCGAAAAGTTGCTAAATTACGGAAAGGATGACAAGAGTTTATATTTACGTTGTACCTTACGGCACAATGATACATTCAGGCAGATGAATATATTGGAACAGGTAAATAACGGTTTCTCAAAACGTCAGGTACTTACAGTGACCAGCAAACAGGTTGAAATGATTGGTCACGTGCACTTGAATTTGTTTAATCAGGAAAAGTTTCTCATAAGCGGCGTTGAATTAAAGGCTAAATTTGTACGCGCTCGTTTCAACTTATAAGACGCGAATTATGGACGCTAGTTTACTGGTGAGACGTATGCCAATCAATCCAACCATTTTAATTGCATACGTTAAAGCTTTAGAAGCAACTGCAGCAAAATATCCCGTTACAAGGACCGACGTAAAAGTGTTAATTATACCTACAAGCATACAGCGAAGATCATTGGATAATATCTTCCTTGGTCAGTTACCTAAACGATGTATCGCAGGTCTTGTCGCAAATACAGTCTTCAACGGTGATTACCCCTCAAATCCATCCAATTTTCATCACAGCAATATTAATTGCATGTCGTTATATATTGAGGGTTAACAAATTCCTTCGAAGGCCTTACAACCAGACTTTACTGTTAATGGTTTATATGTAAGGGCATCACACCTTATTCTCCGGTACAGGTATTCATTTGTTAAATGAGGGAGCGATATATCGAGAAGCGATTACCCCAATGGTTACTGTTTAATTGCCTCGACTTAACCCTTGACTTGTCTGCAAACGCTAGCACACACTGGAATTTAGTTAGAAACGGTTCCCTTCGTCTAGAAGTCGACTTTGAAGAAGCTCTCGTAGAAACCGTTAACTGTTTGGTGTACGCCGTATTTGATAACGTGATCGAGATCGATAAACATCGGAATGTGGTCGTGGATTTCGCCTGTTAAAAGGGACAACTCTAGATCACAAACCTTGGTATCCAGTAACAAGTGAAAGAAGAGAGATACTCGGACGTACAAGGGTTTAGAGGTGTTGATAACGAATTAATACCGTTAATAATTGGTTACTGCTGATGCTGATAAAGTCGAAATTATTTTATATCAAAGCCCTTGCCAACACAGATAAGTTACTTACAGGATAAATATCACGACTTGAAATTGCGGTCAGGGTATGTGCCATACAACGATTTCCAAGAGAAAATGATAAGAACTCTCTGCCGTTTAACAAATTTCACGTTAAGGGTAGTGAAAACCAATACTAAACCTGGACGAGATTGGTTGTCCGTCGATTAAAAAATTGAAAAAGGAGGCAAAGGCGTATAGTTGTTTAAATCATAAGATCGACTGGGAGCATACCAACTCCAAAGATGTATGCGGTACAAGTGTTGAAATGTTTGAAATCGATCCCCAGCCACAAGAATGTGTTTCGACTTGTATGTGCTTCTAGTCAGACACCGCGGCACACACCTAGACCTTGTGCAATTGTTGTGAACACGGATCCAGCAAACAAACCAGGTCAGCATTGGACTGCTATCTACATTCACGAGAATGGCAATGGGGAATATTTCGATTCCGTTGGACGACCCCCGCTAGGTTACCATTTACGTTTCCTTGAGAAGAATTCTAGATGGTCCAGTGCATGATAAACTTCTGTTGCATAAACATTTTCGGTGAAAAAAAATCTGCAATCACAAGTATATACTGTTCTGTCTTAGCGTGTTTATTTTCATCAAGATAACCCTATTTTGTTGTTGTCTTTTAAATATTATTAAAAGCCAGCACGCACATCGTGCATCAACAATAATAGTTTGATTATATCTAATTTATGCCTAGTTACCTGCTTACTTAATTGATACTCATTTGTGTGTGTGTGTGTGTGTGTGTGTGTGTGTGTGTGTGTGTGTGTGTGTGTGTGTGTGTGTGTGTGTGTGTGTGTGTGTGTGTGTGTGTGTGTGTGTGTGTGTGTGTGTGTGTGTGTGTGTGTGTGTGTGAGTAATTGAACATACGAATAAATCAGGTATAATTTTCGAATGTAAAGGTTGTAGGTAGCGAACCGCGAAAATTTTATTATTGTAAAAAACGTTTGTCAAATAGCCATTGTTACCACAATAGAAAAGATAATTAGTGGATTTTTAATGTCTTAATACGACGTAATTTGCTAATGTTTTCAAAATATTTTTATTTATGTATTTTTATCTAAGGAATGTAGGATTGTTTGTAACTAATATATATGTAAACACATGTTAGGGGGAGAGTGGCTTAATAATGCCTTACTGAAGGGGAGTAACGAATCATTGGAATTTTTCGTGTGCGCACCCTTGATGTAAAAATACCATTGCTCTAATGATTGATTAAGGCTGGGCAGACCGTGATCAAAAGATATCTTTGTTTGTTACTTGGAAACTCGAGAGACGTAACTATGAGGTTGTTACAGACGAATGCATATTTTTAAAATTAAGATGTCGTGCAATAATAATGTGTAATTGTTCCAACATAAATTAATCTTTCTTGTTTTTTTTTTACTTTCGAAAGACGGGGGTTGATTTTTGGGGAGTAGAAATGGTTAGTTTGAAATCGAGGAAAAGGAAGTTACAGTTAGCGTGTCAATCAAACCAGACCGATTTTTGGGTTAATGAAATACCTTCATTATAAACTGTTTGTCTTTAGAAATATTTCGTGCATGTACATTTTCTTTTGAATTAGCCAACACTAATTCGTCTTTTCTTTCGAGTGTTAGTTGTAATGTTTATTTGAAATAATAATCTATAAATAACAGTCACCCTTTTTGTAGTTAAACCGCGTAGGTTAACGATTTATGTTTGTGATCAATTAAGGGAATATTTATTCTAGTTTAAGTATGTATTTTTATATAACTGAAAGCTCGCAGCAAATCGTTTTACCAGCCTAGATAACATATTAAATACCAAACATTGACATGCAAAGGTATCTTATTCGTACGCGGACTCATTAAGCTGAAATAGGTTAAAATAAAAGGAAGTACAGGGCCCTCTCACTCTGGTATTTGTGAAAATTAGCATTGTTGATTGTTGTTTATATTATATTTGGGTAGAGGTGGGCTGATGAACGTGTATATGATACCGCCTTGGTTACTAATTGTGAAAGGCAGTTACCAAGCGTGTCCGAGATCAGATAACCATTCAACACCTCCAATTTTATTTTTATTGGTTTTATTTGTTGTATAGATGAGTGTGTAACCGGAAAAGGGAGCACGGTATTTTTCTAACGTACTCAAACTTATATGTCGGTCACGGTGTTAGTGATCTATCTATAACTTACCCTTGTCATTTGAACATTAAAAATAATTCTTATTCAAGTTTTAATGTTTGAAAGGATACGTAACACAATTCTAAATACAACAAATTCTTATATTAGTTGTCAGGCTCGGGGTACAAAATGAAAAGAAAACGTTTCGTGTACAGTTTACATTCCATACTGGACTGATCCATTGATTTAATAAAAAACTCCCAAACTATAGATTTTTTATTATCAATACGGTGACTAATTTTAATTTTCGAAATCGTGCATATCATAATAATAATAATTTATGTATGGCTTCACCGACCTGACTCCTTTGGGGTAAACGACTAAGTTATCCCAGATGTAATATATCTGTGGCGATTGCCGATTGTACCAAACCGACTTGACAATGCGAGACTTGAGAACTCGTGTTCTGAGAAACGATAGGTTGACCTAAGTGACGTCATTTTGCGAAATGAAAACATTCGAATGATCATTCGATTGTAAATTTCACCCCAGAGGTGAAGTTTCGATTGTTGAAATCATTAGATTGTTCTCATCACTACTCAAATAACATTATGTTCAACTAAAGGTCGTATCTTTGTTAATACGAGTAGTAAATTAAATCTTACTCGTATTTTATATAAACGATTTATAATTTTATTCATAAACCAAAATTCCCAACATCCCATTTTATGAAAATGTAAACTTTCACCATTACTACACATTAATATACTTATCTTTTTTGGGTTTTCAATGGTGTATTTGTATATTAATGTAATACGTTTCAATAAAACTTACAGTTATCTTCGTCAGTAGTACTATTATCTATTAAAATTGTTAAAGATGTTGAAACAATTTCGTGAAATTTGAACATTAAAACATAAACATAAGCCTGCTATTAATAAAACAGTTTGATACACGTATAAAGCTAACTATCGAATATAATTTTAGTAGAGAATAACTACATCATTAAAAAATTAAATATTGTGAAACTGTCTTGAAGATGACAAATCAGAACACCCACTAACGGTCGAAGGCTAACGATGAAAAATGGCATACCCAAAGAACAAATTTGACAAAATTTAGTCAAGTTATGATGTAAGTGTAAAGTTGTGAAAAACTTCAATTTGAAATTAATAGAAGCATTGACAAATATAAACATGACACCAATTAAAGTAATCCAGTTAAATCAAACAAAGAACTAGCTTTGTCAATATTGTAAGTGCTATTTAACAATTAAAAGTATACTACATACATTATGTAATTTTTAATTTTAACTACTTATGTCAAATTATAGTGCTGTGGAAATTTAAGATATTATTGGTAAAGCTTTTACTGTTAAATTAATGGCAGACTAATGTTTATGTTTTGATTTTCAAATTTCACAAAATTGTTTCACATCTTTAACAATTGTGATAGATAATATTACTACTGACGTAAATAACTGTAAGTGTTATAGAAACGTTTAGATTGTAATACATTAATATAGAAATACACCATTAAAAACCCAAAAAAGATAAGTATTTTAAAATATTTCATCTTGCTTTCCGCCACATTTAATTTTGTGTCGTACGTGGGTGTATTTTGTTTGTAACCTCCAAATACTCAAAAAATGAAAATAAGAGCTTCAGCCTTATGCCTTAAGAATATCACATTGATCAAGGAGATTAGCTCAACCTGTGGCTCACACGTTACAAGCACACATACCGGGTGTCAATTAGAAACGTTTTCGAAAAATGTTACTTACCTGTTACAGTTTCGAAGATAAGGTCTGGCAAGTTCAATTGACATCCTGTACCATGTGAACCATAATCTATACATATTTATTATTAATTTTTATAGGTTCCTGTTGCTATGCCTGCCAGAAGAGGTGCGAAGTGCTCCTATTTTAAGTGCCGTTCTATACGGAAAGATAATAAAGTTTGTTTCCATTTTCCAAGGAATGAATCTCTCATGCGGAAATGGATTTTAATTAGCGGCAATAGTAGTCTATTTTCTCTTCAACATGAAGAATTAAGAAACAAATTACTATGTGAAAAATAATTTTGTTCTGGAGATATATCAAATAGCACCCTTCACCAAACCAGATTGAACACAAACGTAATTCCCTTGGTATACAAAAACGATGATCTCACCGTTCGAGTTCCTGTCAAGCAGTACCAACCAGCTTCTTTGAATATCAAACGCCATTCACCCATGGTCATGGATGAAACATCTCAAGCTTCATTTCTATCAACGTCCTTGTCAGTAAAGCGTTATTTGGAAGAGGTTTGTGGTTTGCCAGACGTACTGAAGAAGCAGAAAATATTTGTAAATCCCCCAAGAAAGTTAGATAAATTATCCTTAAAGTTGAAGCAGAAAACATCACTACTGAGACGTGTACAAATTAGAAATTTTAAACATACAAGAGTAATTTTAAAAAATAAGCGACAATTGGCAACTAATAGCCTGTTGAATTCGGTATTGCACAAATCAGACGCTGTAAAAACTATGTTCGCGATGCAATTTTTACACAAGTGTAGAACGCCGTGGACTCAACTAGAAAAAAAGTTTTCTTTCGCATTACATTATAGTTCGCCGTCCGCATATAAAATGCTTAAACGGAGTGGGTTCATTCTTCCGCATTGCCCACTATAAGAAAATGGATTGGTGAGTCAATTTTTCCCTGGCGTCGACAATAAATTTACACGACAACTTCAACTAGAAGTCGACAGTATTGAGCCCATTAAAAAGCAGTGTGTTTTAACTTTCGATGATGTCGACATTATGAAAAGCACGAATACTCGAAACCGTCGGATGCTATTGAAGGTTTTGAAGACATGGGTCATCTGGGGAGGGCACAAGCAATTGTTAAAAAGGCATTAGTATTTATGATAAGAGGCATTTTCTACAAGTGGAAACTACCTTTTGCCTACTACTTGTAGTTCCACTGAAAAGGAGCAGTTAGCCATCTTGATCAGTCATGTCATGGGACAATTAAAAAATGCGGCTTAGTTGTGAGGGCTACTGTTTGTCAACTGACGACAACAAACGTTGCCGCTCTAAATCTTTTAGGGGTGACAAATTCGGGGATAAAACGATAACATTTTCAGATATCGTGGAAACATATAATTTGGATAAAACGTGTAAAGCAAGAACGTTATTGATAACAGCGTTCATATATCTTCAAACAGTTTCCAAAAACAATCGTGTGTTAGCACTTAAAATTTTTAGCCGTAGTGTATCAGCAGCGATAAAATGCTATCAGACAAATCAATTAAAAAGTGAAATCGCAATTGAGACTGCTAATCTCATCTATTTAATGAACAACACATTTGACGATGTTGCTTCATGCTTATATACTAACAAATCGGTTGTGTCAGGACGTCTTGGAAAACTATTTTTCGGTAGTTAGTAAAAGAAAGGCGGTTGCAATAGGAATCCGGCATGCAGAGTTTTTAGATGCATATTTAGATCAAGGATTATTAATTCTATTTTACCTTCTGAATATGCAAACTGTGAAGCAGATGAAGATAATTTCTTCAATACTTCATGTGTGCCTGAATTCACCTCGGATTCGGGAATTCTTAATGAAGAAGAAGAAACCGCTTCATCCAGGTAAAGAATTTCCATCAGAAACCAAAATGTAAGTATTCTCACAAGTGACATAGATGGACTGATAACAGTTGAGAATTGTGCGATCAACTATTTTGCAGTATATATTTGTAGCAAAACTATCCAAAAGTTCAATTGTGACACCTGTTTACAAAACTTTTCTTCGGAAAGTGAAATACTTGTCACATATCATAAACAAACTGTATCAAAAACCGCTACACCCAAAGGCCTATTTTCACCACCACAACATATTTTCAAATTAGTGAATCAATGTTTATATATTTTCCACGAGGAATTTAAAGATATATTTTAGGAGAAAGAAATTAGGGAGAATTTGACATTAAAGTCTGTTTACGGTAAAAAATATTCTACAATTGGGGAACATAAGAAATTATTCCTTGAGTTATTCATAAATTCAAAAATTTACAAAGGGTGGTGGTCCTTAATACCTAAGCATTCGTCAAAATCAAAATTAAGAGTTATGCAACACCAATAGATGTTTATGTTCTTATACATAGGTAATTTACTATAGAAATCGCATGAGTTCATCCTGTACATATCAGAGTTCGATATATAAGTTAAAAATAGAAGCTATACGCGACAAGGATTTATTTTAGCGAGTTTTTTTTTGTGTCTTCAATTCAGTCTGTTCATTTAGAATTGTTTGTCTAGGAACTAATTTTTCTTTATATGTAATTTATTGTAATTGTACGTATGCATTTTGTGGTTTTATTATTCACTGTGCAATTATGTATATATAAATTCCTTGCCTATATTTTTTGTTCTTGTCTGTGCCTTATTATTTGCTTATTTACTTAAAGACCGGCATGTTTGGCTGTACAAGGCCACATGTTTGGTATTACAATTTTTATTCTGATTTATTTACAACGCAATTGTGGGTGTGATTACAATGTTTGTTTTTGTTGTTTTATGTGTAGCTATACTGTTTTCTCCCTTTCATTGTTTGATTTCGTATTATTAATGTACTTGTGAAATTACTTATTTATGAATAAATTGGGTCTACGTATGTCTGTGTTTGTGACTGCCCCTGTGTCTGTGTGTGTCTGTGCATGTGCCTGTTCTGTGTCTGTGTCTGTCTCTGCGTCTGTGTCTCTGTCTGTGTCTGTGTCTGTGTCTGTGTCTGTGTCTGTGTCTGTGTCTGTGTCTGTGCCTGTGTCTGTTCCTGTGTCTGTGCCTGTGTCTGTGTCTGTGTCTGTGTCTGTGTCTGTGTCTGTGTCTGTGTCTGTGTCTGTGTCTGTTTCTGTGTCTGTGTCTGTGTCTGTGTCTGTGTCTGTGTCTGTGTCTGTGTCTGTGTCTGTGTCTGTGTCTGTGTCTGTGTCTGTGTCTGTGTCTGTGTCTGTGTCTGTGTCTGTGTCTGTGTCTGTGTCTGTGTCTGTGTCTGTCTACCTGTCTGCGTCTGCGTCTGAGCTCGTGCCTGTGCCTGCGCCTGTGTCCATGACGGTGCATGTGTTTGTACCTGTCTCTGGGTCTGTGTCTGTGTTTGTGTCGGTGTCTGTGTCCGTGTCCGTGTCTGCGTCTGTGTCTGAGTCCGTGTCCGTGTCTGAGTCTGTGTCTGTGTCTGTTCCTGTGTGTGTGCCTGAGCCTGTGTCTGTATCTGTGTCTGTGTCTGTGTCTGTGTCTGTGTCTGTGCCTGTGTCTGTGTCTGTGTCTGTGTCTGTGTCTGTGTCTGTGTCTGTGTCTGTGTCTGTGTCTGTGTCTGTGTCTGTGTCTGTGTCTGTGTCTGTGTCTGTGTCTGTGTCTGTGTCTGTGTCTGTGTCTGTGTCTGTGCCTGTGTCTGTATCTGTGTCTGTGTCTGTGTCTGTGTCTGTGTCTGTGTCTGGTCTCTGTCTGTGTCTGTGTCTGTGTCTATGTCTGCATGTGTCCTTGTCTGTGTCTGTGTCTGTGTCTGTCTCTGTGTCTGTCTTTGTCTGTGTCTGTGTCTGTGTCTGTGTTTGTGTCGGTGTCTGTGTCCGTGTCCGTGTCTGTGTCTGTGTCTGTATCCGTGTCCGTCTCTGAGTCTTTGTCTGGTCTCTGTCTGTGTCTGTGTCTGTGTCTATGTCTGCATGTGTCCTTGTCTGTGTCTGTGTCTGTGTCTGTCTCTGTGTCTGTCTTTGTCTGTGTCTGTGTCTGTGTCTGTGTTTGTGTCGGTGTCTGTGTCCGTGTCCGTGTCTGTGTCTGTGTCTGTATCCGTGTCCGTCTCTGAGTCTTTGTCTGTGTCTGTTCCTGTGTCTGT
This sequence comes from Vesta saturnalis, assembly GCA_036346205.1. Lineage (NCBI taxonomy): Eukaryota > Metazoa > Arthropoda > Insecta > Coleoptera > Lampyridae > Vesta > Vesta saturnalis. The sequence continues at coordinate 2,575,958 of JARFJB010001149.1, read as the reverse complement.
GCCTGAGCCTGTGTCTGTGTCTGTGTCTGTGTCTGTGTCTGTGTCTTTGTCTTTGTCTGTGTCTGTGTCTGTGTCTGTGTCTGTGTCTGTGTCTGTGTCTGTGTCTGTGTCTGTGTCTGTGTCTGTGTCTGTGTCTGTGTCTGTGTCTGTGTCTATGTCTGCCTGTGTCCTTGTCTGTGTATGTGTCTGGGTCTGTGTCTGTCTCCGTGTCTGTCTTTGTCTGTGTCTGTGTCTGTGTCTGTGTCTGTGTCTGTATCTGTGTCTGTGTCTGTACCCACGCGCTCGCGTTCGCGTTCGCGTCTACGTCTACGTCTCCGTTTGCGTCTGCGTTCGCGTTCACGTTCGCGTTCCCGTTCGCGTCCCCGTTCACGTCCACGTTCACGTTCACGTTCACGTTCACGTTCACGGTCACGTTCACGTTCACGTTCACGTTCACGTTCACGACCACGTTAACGTTCACGTTCACGTTCACATTCAAGTTCACGTTCACGTTCACGATCACGTTCACGTTCACGTTCACGTTCACGTTCACGTTCACGTTGACGTTTACGTTTACGTTTACGTTTACGTTTACGTTTACGTTTACGTCTACGTCTACGTCTACGTTTACGTTTACGTTTACGTTTACGTTTACGTTTACGTTTACGTTTACGTTTACGTTTACGTTTACGTTTACGTTTACGTTTACGTTTACGTTTACGTTTACGTTTACGTTTACGTTTACGTTTACGTTTACGTTTACGTTTACGTTTACGTTTACGTTTACGTTTACGTTTACGTTTACGTTTACGTTTACGTTTACGTTTACGTTTACGTTTACGTTTACGTTTACGTTTACGTTTACGTTTACGTTTACGTTTACGTTACGTTAGCGCTCGCGTGTGTGTGTGTGTTTGTGTGTGTGTGTGTGTGTGTGTGTGTGTGTGTGTGTGTGTGTGTGTGAGTGTGAGTGTGTGTATGCATCTCTGCATGTCTGTGTGTCTGTGTGTCTGTATGTCTGTGAGTCTGTGTGTCTGTGTGTCTGTGTGCTTGTGTGTTTGTGTCAGTGTGTCTGTGTCTGTGTGTGTGTGTGTGTGTGTGTGTGTGTGTGTGTGTGTGTGTGTGTGTGTGTGTGTTGTGTGTGTTTGTGTCTGTGTGTGTATGTGTGTTTGTAGTATGTTTGGGTATGTGTGTGTGTATGTGTTGATGTGTATGTGTGTGTGTGTGTGTTCTTGGGTGTGTTTGTGTGTGTCTGTTTGTGTGAGTGTGCGTGTGCGTGTGTGTGTTTGTTTGTGTTTGTGTGTGTTTGTGTGTGTGTGCGTGTGTGTGTATATGTATATGTGTCTATGTGTGTGTGTGTGTGTGTGTGTGTGTGTGTGTGTGTGTGTGTGTGTGTGTGTGTGTGTGTGTGTCTGTGTGTCTGTGTGTCTGTGTGTCTGTGTGTCTGTGTCTGCGTGTCTGTGTGTCTGTCTGTCTGTGTGTCTGTGTGTCTGTGTGTATGTCTGTCTGTGTGTCTGTGTGTCTGTGTGTGTGTGTGTGTGTGTGTGTCTGTATGTGTACCTGTGTGTCAGTGTGTCTGTGTGTCTGTGTGTCTGTGTGTCTGTGTGTCTGTGTGCCTGTGTGTCTGTGTGTCTGTGTGTCTGTGTGTCTGTGTGTCTGTGTGTCTGTGTGTCTGTGTGTATGTGTACCTGTGTGTCAGTGTACCCGTGTGTCAGTGTGTCTGTGTGTCTGTGTGTCTGTGTGTCTGTGTGTCTGTGTGTCTGTGTGTCTGTGTGTCTGTGTGTCTGTGTGTCTGTGTGTCTGTGTGTCTGTGTGTCTGTGTGTCTTTGTGTCTGTGTGTCTGTGTGTCTGTGTGTCTGTGTGTCTGTGTGTATGTGTACCTGTGTGTCAGTGTACCTGTGTGTCAGTGTGTCTGTGTGTCTGTGTGTCTGTGTGTCTGTGTGTCTGTGTGTCTGTGTGTCTGTGTATCTGTGAGCCTGTGTGCCTGTGTGCCTGTGTGTCTGTGTGTCTGTATGTCTGTGTGTCTGTGTCTGTGTGTCTGTGTGTCTGTGTGTCTGTGTGTCTGTGTGTCTGTGTGTCTGTGTGTCTGTGTGTCTGTGTGTCTGTGTCTCTGTGTGTCTGTGTGTCTGTGTGTCTGTGTGTCTGTGTGTCTGTGTGTCTGTGTGTCTGTGTGTCTGTGTGTCTGTGTGTCTGTGTGTCTGTGTGGCTGTGTGTCTGTGTCTGTGTCTGTGTCTGTGTGTCTGTGTGTCTGTGTGTCTGTGTGTCTGTGTGTCTGTGTATCTGTGTGTCTATGTGTCTGTGTATGTGTGTGTGTGTGTGTGTGTGTGTGTTTGTGTCTGTGTCTGTGTGTCTGTGTGTCTGTGTGTCTGTGTGTCTGTGTGTCTGTGTGTCTGTGTGTCTGTGTCTGTGTCTGTCTGTCTGTGTCTGTGTGCGAGTGTGTGTGTGTGTGTCCAAGGGTGAGTGCGAGCTGTTTGATCTATCCAAGCTCCTTCAGTCACAATAATACTACTGGCCCAGCCGCACTTGACTTGCATATAGGTAGTGATCATGACGTTACATACATGTGAGGAATGCCCCTGAAAAAACCTCATATAGTGTAGGCGGTAACTGGATTTGTACCCAATACCTCCCGAATGAGGCGCAATTGTTATGTGTCGCCTTTAGTATACTTAATGTGAGATACATCTCGTCAACAGTGTGCTTCGTTCAATTTTAAATACACCGCATTGCATGATTACTACATTTTTACTATGGATTTTATTGTTTCTGCACACCTAATTATATGAAAATGTATACTTTCACCATTATCACACATAATAAAATACTTACCTTTTTTGGGTTTTTTAATGGTGTATTTTAAATTATACAATCTAAACGTTTTGATAACACTTACAGTTATCTTCGTCAGTTGTAATATCTTTTAAAAATTGTTGAAGATGTTGTAAACAATTTGGTCAATGTTGAAAAATTAAAACATAAACATCAGCCTGCTATTAATATAATAGTTTGAGAAACGTATAAAACCAACTATGGAATTAAATTTTAGTAAAGAATAGGTAGGTCATTAAAAATTAAATATTGTTAAACTGTCTTAATAATGACAAATCAGAACACTCTCTGACGGCGAAAGCTAAGAATAAATAATAATGATACCTAATTATGTTCAAACCCTTTTGTACACTAATAAAATGCAAAGAATTTATCGCAAGTATGTATATTCTTGAATTCAGGTTATAATAATTTACTTACATTCTACAAGAGATTTGAAGAATATTATTTGTGTATAGAGATATTTGTTAAGATTACATTATAATTTTAATTTAGAAATAGCTGACGACTTCATATATTTTCCTTGTTTCAACGAATTGCAACTATTAAAATTTATTAGAAACAAAATCATATTATTTCCATAAACTTTCAGCTCGCTAGTGCGCCAGGGAAACGTGTTCTATTTTTTTATATTTGGATTTTATAATATAACTATAAATATTTCTGTATATAAAATAAATGTGTAATGAATGTTTTCAACATTAGAAGTACTGCATGATACGTCGTAAAGATAATTCATTTACCCATAATAATCTTTTTATTTTTATTCCAGTTAGCGCAAGGCATTCGTTTAGTCTGCTTAAGAAAATTGTGTAATTCTGTTACACACTGGGTACAAGGTTCTTACGTTTTTTTTAAATAATTGAACTATCATAAAGTTTTAGGTATTTATTTTGCATTTTAAATATATGAGACAATGTCCAACTTGAAGTAAATTCCGTAATTGTTTATCTTATTGTGAAATCAGACAAAGAGGGATTAGAAATTCCAGTCCAACAAAGAAAAGTTTGCCACAACCTTGAGGATTTAAAACAAGTTGTTGAGTTGTATCTGAAGTTATTTAAATTTATTTCAACAATGTAAAAACTTTGGATAAGAAAACAATTAGCGATATGTGCAATTTTTTAAAAACATGATGTTTACTACTATTCCCCTCATATCAAATATGATGATGACTTTTTTCATCTGATCCAACTATTTTAGTGCACAACAAACCTGAACAGTATAAAAAGCATAATTCATAGCCAATGACACAACAACAAAACATCATTTACATATCTACCTTCAATTGCTGTATTCTACGAAAGAAATGCAAGCTCATTTATATTCAAAGTCAACTTAACACCCCGAATGATTTACTGCAAATTACAATTTACACCGATGGTTTATTTACTGTCAATCATGTAAAACCTGTTAGGAACCCTGGCCACTTTATGCTTTTACCAACTTTCAAACTCTCACATTTTATGTCATTTCGTTTACCAGCTTTGCACGAATAACTTGGCAAACCTGTCTCATCGTATTCTTGACTGGTGTATAATAACGGTTTCTACTGTGTATTTAATGTGTGATTTTCAACAATTGCACTACAAGCAGCTTTTTGTTCAATTTGCTTAGAAAATATTTGGGACTTAATGTTTCATTTATAATGAAATATGAAATAAAATTATTTATCTATCACATAAGTTATGTATGTTAATAACCTCGGGCAACTTACAATCCCTCGGGACTAACGTCCTTCGAGATTGCAATCCGTTGCCCTCGATAATAAATACCCTCATAACTCCCTTGATATATAAATAACTATTATACACAATAATCAGTAACATGTTTATTCTAATGTCAGCATTCTACGTTTATACCACGATTATTGTAGTATAAGCGGCAAATTTACCATCACCGTTGGTCATTACATTACAAACAAAAACACCATTTTCGAAAAATTTATAGGTACAAAATGTTTTGTATCGCCAGGAAAGGCACATTTTTCTTATGAGAACTGCACTTTTGTAAGTGTTACAAAAAATTTATCTTTTTCAAGTACTACTTGTACTAGCCGTTTACTGCGACTCATTTTGCCCACTGGGAAAGTCAACACTCACTGAAAATTAATTCATGGTACGATAGCACCTACTTGCCCAGACCTACTGATTTGACAATATGGCAGGGTCCGGCAAGGTATGGAGAATCACAAACTTTAACATAAATTGGTCTGGTGACACGGTTCAACATAGTCGGTCTGCCAACTCTTAGTAAACATAATACTTTCTTGTGAGTAATATTTAATAAGGTGAGTCTGTGATTGCCCATTGCATGTGATGGGTCCGGCTACGTCGCTTAGATACGTATATATATATATATATATATATATATATATATATATATATATATATTATATATATATATATATATATATATATATATATATATATATATATTTGAGATGTTCAGAAAGAGGTAAAAGAAGTATCGGACAGTTTAAATGACATTTGGGTAATAAAAGGTGATTTCAAGCTCGATACATGTGCAAGACACTGTTTTATATAAATCTGGTTCACGATGTGATTAAAATAGATTTGTTTGGTATAAATTAGTCTGAATATTATTTACTTAGTTTGGTTTTATCATAAAAAGCAATTTGCTGCTAACAAAATTGTCAAGAATGTTAAATATAACTATTTTCGTAAAGTCATTTTAGTATTTCAATTATTGCAATAAAAGTCAATTTTTCAAGGGTAATTTGGCAAGTGAACACTTTACAGGTGTTTAAACATTAACTGTATAGTTAAGATTATGTTAGGGATAGTGTATAATTAGTTTTTGAAAGCAGGAAATATAAAAATTTTATAAAAGGGTTATAATATGGACAGTTTAGACATTTTTCGCACATATCTCTGGAAGCGACTTAGTGACAAAAATTCTGATATGAGTTTAACAATAAGAACAACACATAGAACATTTTGGCATAAAGACATTTATAGTGGTGTACATTTTTATAGTGAAATGTTTCAAAAGAGTGTTAGACGAAGAGACGTTTTTAATGCAACACTATATGACATTATGCATTACTAATATATAGTGAAAATAATTAAGACAAGAAGTACAAACCTGTAACATAACATTTCAAGTGTTGAAAACATTTTTAAATATGAACTATCTCCAATTTTAGATTTAAGTTTGGTTAGGTTATAATTTCTAGGTTTTTTACATAATTTTATACTTTTTTCACATTATTAGGCTTAAATTTTGCTCTTAAAGCAATTAGTAGAAGTCCTTTCATAATATAGCACAGTTTTTATAAGGATACATCGCTTTTCACCGCAAAATTGTGTGAAATTTGAGGTGAATTTAGGATAAAATTGCAAAAGCTTAAAATTTCTTTAAATTAAATATTTCTAACACAAAAAGTATGTGTACTTGTGTAAAATTTTCTCAAAATTCCATTTATGCAATTAGATTAAGTGTAGCTTGTAAGTTTACATAGTTATAAGCTTATTTAAGTTAGATTAAGTGGATTCGTGTATTAATTTTAGGAACCATAGCTTGTTAGGTGTCTTTTTGTTCAAAATTTTGTGTAGTTTTCATTTCTGTTATTAATTTTTGATTTCGCTTATGTATAAGAAAGTTACGGCCAAATTTCCATTTGAGTCCAATTTGTAATATATGTCAACCAATCAGAGCCTTAGATACGTAGGCAAAATGGCTGGAAAAAAAAATGAATTTTTGGTAACCAGAAAGATATAAAAGGAAGTGCTCTGGAAATTCAACTCTCTCTCTAGAATTTGTTCAAAGTTTAAAAAGTTAAAACAGTGTTGTGCAATTGTGTAAAAAAAGTAAGTTTCATAACCTAATTTAAATTTTCGTAAAGAAAGTTATGTTTTACGAAGAATACTTTCGAGAGCACTTGTTTTTGTATCGACGGTCAAAATAAATAGTTAGGTCTCCGATACCTGTCGTTTTCGGAAAATATTTTGTACGTGTTAATTTGTGTCACGATTTTGTAAAGTTTTCTTTTTGTGTTATCAAACTTGAGTTGATTCGGTTATACCAAATTAAAACCTACTTTTATTTGGTTAATGTTGTTTTATTTCTCCGGACAATTTCTTTTAAATAAAATTTGAATCGGCATCTAAAAATAAAAGTGTTTATCAACAAAATTTTGGATAATATTTAAATATTTCTTTTAAAACGATACCATTCATTAAGTTCAAAATTTAATTAAATAAAAAGTTACCAATGTAAAATAAGTGATTGGAGTTTGCTGATTTCGAAGAAAACATCATAAGTTTTGGAAGTTGGTGTCTGAGACAACCTAAGAATCGAGTTAGCTGTATATGGGTGATGGTAACAACTACAATCGAGTGGACATTGCCTGCATCTAGTTGGAGTTATCCGAAGACATCAATTTACAGTGAGGATAGTATATGTGAGTCACAAATTTTATATAACCCTATTTATATTGGACATACATTTGGTCAATTTCCTGCAAATTAATATTTATTACGTACATGTTTTGGTTTAGAATTTTAAATATTTACTTGTGTAAACACCTGTAAAGGTATTAAATTATTTTCTTTTTCTAAATTTTCATTTTGGATATAAACAGTAAATTTCTAAATGATTTATTTGACATTTTTGACAGCTTTTAATTTCACTTAAGTTCATTACGACGCATGCGTTTGTAGTAAATTGTATTCAGGATAAATTTTATACTTTCATTATAATTCTATAAAGTGTATTTCATATACACATTTTCAGATTTAAATTTTACTTCAAACTAAATTACTTTGAACTCTATCCCCAAATTGAGATTGAGCTAGTCCGGTGCATAAAAGTTAAAGTTAAAAAAATTACATTTATTCATATTATTAACATCATTACAATAATATATCCCCATATTGAAATTATTAAATTATTATTAAAGCCAATCAATTCAATTTAGCCAGTACAAATTATTGGCGCCCAACGTGGGGCAAAATTTAGTTTGAAGATTTTTGTTATAAAAAGACAAAATATAGGAATTTAGTTGTTCATTATTCGTTTATTGTTATTTGTTATTAGTTATTGTTTATTTTATTGAATTTATTAGTGTTAGAATTTTGATAAAAAGGGGAAAATTTAATTAGGGTACAGTTAGTTAATGCAAGATCGTAGAGTAACAAGATCAGGTAGAGTTTACGGGCCTAGAGAAATAAAGGTAAAAGAGAAAAAAGAAGATCTTGTTATAACGATGGAGCAGATTGAGAAGAATCTTGAAGGACAACAAGAAGAGGGGAGTCCAGTCAAAGAAAGCAAAGGTTTAGATGTGGACATGATTATAGCCATGTTAATGAAAGCGGAAGAAAGTAGAAAGCAAGACAGGAAAGAAGCAGAAGAAAATAGAATAAAAGCTGAGGAAAATATTGACAGTAAATTCAACAAGCTGGAAGAAAATAGAAAGGAGCATATACGTAGAGCAGATTGTTACGTGTTTATCGCGAATAACGTGTATTTTCGATAACTTCCGTTACTTTATTTTAATGAATGAACTAATTAGTTACATCTAAATAAATATTTCCGTATTCGTTGGTGGAATGTTTTTAATTTCGTACCTCAAAAATTATTTTTCGCACCTCTACAGTTAAACTAATTTATTTAACGTACACATCTTTTTTATTCCTTTATAGATATAAATTTGGTATTTAAACAAGTTGCGCCATCTCGAAGATTTAGAGTCATTTAATAAAGTTTGAAAAGGAATCTTGTTTTTAAAAGACAGCAATGGGATATCTGTAAAATTTATTTATCAAAATTTGGTTTTAACATTCTTATCTAGTTTGAATAGTTTTGACAGGTTTGCAATATTGCTTTTGTTAGGGCGTTGTTCCTGATCTTTCTTTTACTTAAGACGCCATTTTTCCGATGGGGAGATTGATCTTCAAGAAAAATTTTTCCTTCCGTTTATAAGATGTTTAAGCATCGTTTCTTTGGAAAATTTTTCATATAAGGTAATGGTTTTTGGTATAAAACCTTACTGACGCTTTACAAGCGGATCTTATTGAAATTTTCAATCTTCATATCCTCTGGTAAGTTTAACACATGTTCGACAACTTTTAGTAAATCGATTCTTTCATTTAGGCACTTTCGCACGATTAATTAAATTTATAACATAGGTCTGTTGAAACGAAATCATCGCTATCGGCTCTAAACATCTAAAAGAGGTATGCTTGTATAAGGTAATTAGTAACGTACTTACTTGTATCACTTTCAGCGCCTTGATACCGGCGAAATAAACAGCTATTCTTTATTTATATACATAACTAGCAAATTGGAATCCACTACCGATCACCTCCGTACCTATTCCTACTGGAATGCTGGCTCTTAGCTACTGATTAGCTGTCTTGGTTCCACAAAGTAACTACCACCTTCGAAACACGAAGGGCATTTACAGTTTGGTAATTCTTCATCAAAGGTCAGAATTCTTTATTATTCAATATACACAGGATTTGGGTAATGAACAGTGTATTGCTAAAATTAGTACCACAGAGTTAGGTTACATTTGGGGGGTTTAACCTTATATTACTTACTTGTAACAAAAATTTATCATTTATAATAACATTCTTTTACTGGAGGCTAAAGTGGTTGAATAATTTAGAGTTTGATTTGTTCAATTTGTAATTTCTTTCTGCATACAAAAAGAAGGAAAAAACCACACCTATTATTCACTGTGACGTTGACCTACTTAGTTCACTACCTTCACACGGTAGTTGCGCGTTGAAGCTCCTGTTTTTAAAATACATTATATACAGGGTGGAACAGATATCGAGGTCGTATGAATTACAGTCATTGTTTGAAACTATATCTATTTATATTCAAATTTAGAATTTCTGTAACTTTTCTGTACTTTGTCTTTCATTAATATTAATTAATTGTCATTACGGATAATTTTGTTCAGAGCAGGTTTTGCTGTAATAAAAAAAAATTTCTGTACTATTGAATGTCTTGCTGCAATTCTATGCCTTGCACTGAACAGACTATCCCGATATTTCTATTTAATACCATTTCTTAAGGGTTTTAATAAAATTCAAGAAACCGAAATCAAAATCATTGGGGATTTAAATTCTATTTTGTGAAACGTAGGCAAGCCCTTTCAAAAATTAAGCACTACTATTTTCATTGTGGATCTATTTTAGATCGCACTTTATGGATTACTTTCGCCCTTTCGGCTGCGATTTGTAAGTACTTACAACCGTCGGGAGCGGCACAATTAACGAAACTTTTCTTTTACGTTTAGGGTTCGATTAACGAACTAAATACATTTAGTTTTTTTTTATTCTTTGTGGGCATCTGCGACGGCTCACCACTTGCCATCGTCAGGGCTGAATTATAATTATTTTGTTAGTTAAGATTGTTATGAATACTTTGGGGGAAAACTAGCATAGTATCATTATTGTTTACGTTCGATATTTATTCGACCATTATTAATGTAAGTTTAAATTAAATTAAATAAACGGTTACTGTTTGGTTGTTCGGGTAAAAGTTTGTCTCTCTTATAAATTGTTCCTTTTTTTTTTTTGAGCACTACCTGTTTCAGGTTTTACAGGGCCTGCCCCTACTCTACTCCTCTTTTTCCTTTTTCTTTCCTTTTCTCCCTTTCCTGACTAAAACCTGTGGGGCCTATCCTTTAGTGGCTATCTAACCACGTCAACAACCTTGTAGCAACCCTCCAAAACCCCACGCATCCAAGTGCTCTGCGGTCAAACGACCGTACGCAGGAGTTTAGTCGAGTGCACTTTTAAAAAAATGTTTACATGCAGGTTAGACATGTAGCAAGATGAGAAGATGGAAATAAAATTTAACAAGTTGGAAGAGAGTATTAATAGACAAATGAGTAAGTGGGAGAACGATAAGGAAAAATTAATGGATAGAATGGAGAAAACGAAGGAAGAATTAAGTAACAATATGCACAGGGAAAATGAGAAGTTATGGTGAACGATCATCGATAATAAGGAAGAGGTAGATGATAAGATCTGCAAACTAGATAAAAATATTAGGACTGAGACCCGTCTAAGAGAAGAAGCTTCTCATGAAATTAATAACAAAGTAGGAAGAATACAAGACATCCATGAACAAATATGTTTCCAGGTGGAAAGGAACAAGGATGATAACAAGAAACAAATGGGGGAAATATGTAATAAATTAAGAATGCACGATCATGACCTAGAAGAGTTAAAAGAAAGAGAGACACCTAGAAATATACAAATCGGTTGGGAAAATTGTATGTGGAACCAAGAGATGCCATACAAGTTCGAAGGCAGAAAGCATGAATCACCAATGCTATTTTTAAAGAATATAGAGGATTACTTTAACGATATTAAAGACAACAAACAAAGGATGCGTTTAGTAAGAAAGATGCTTAAAGGGAATGCCGAACTATGGTATAATTTAGTACAAGAACAGTGTACGGACTTTAAGCAATTCAAAGAACTGTTCACGAAACAATACTGGAGTGACGTTCAACAAAACGTAATCCGAGAAGAATTCTCAAGGGCAAAGTACGATAAAAATCATGGCACTCCGAGGGAAATTTATGTTATGAAAAAGTACCAAATAGCAAGATATTTCACGCCAGCTATGAACGAACAAGAGATGGTACAGTACTTGGCAAGGCAGTTGGAGAATAATGTGGCAGAAAACATTATTCTGCAAAACATAAACAATATAGCATCATTATTACAATTCCTACGAAGGTACGATGCTTACGAACAGCATCAGCATAATTATGAGAAAAGAGAATTTAATTCTAGAAATGGTTGGAATGACAGGAGGGAATACAACTACAGGCATGAAAGAGAAGAAAATAGGAGAGATAGTTATCAGAATAGGAATTATGGAAATGACAGGAGGGAATATCAGAATCAGTATTATCGTACAGACAATCGTAAAGAATATTTCCATAATAATAACGGTAACAATAGGAAAGTAATTATAGATCGGGAAGAGAAAGGAACAATTTCCAACAAAGAAGAGGTGGCTGTAACAATGGCTATGATCGTAACAAATTTAATTATAATAACCAAGGCAAGGATAATGATCGAAACCATCAAAATAATCGGGAGAGTGGAGGAAAGGATCACCAAAGAAATGACATGATGAAAGAAACTAGAAGGCCATACCAAGAGATCGTTGATGATCAGAATCGAAGAGTAAATAACATCCAGGTACGTGAAGATAAAGAAGAACCAAGCTGTGGAAGAGTTAGTTGGGTGAATGCAATAGTACATGCAACCCAAGACCAAGAAGAAAATACACAGCAGGACTTTGATAAGATAACAATACAGAATTTTTAAATACGAGCTTCCTTGTCAACAATGTTAAGACAAATTACCAACATCCCACGGAATTTTTAGAAATTGATCAAAATACAGAACCAGATACTGTAAATGTTTTATTACCTTTCGTGAATATTAGAATTAAGAATTTGGATTTATTAGGATTAGTTGATACCGGCTCAGAAATTTCATTAATACAGGAGAAAATTATCGTAGAGAACAATGATTTATTTAAAGACGAAATCATAAGGATAAACAAAATAGAAGTTATGGCAGCTACGGATAAAAAGCTTAGCACTATAAATAGGATGCTACAATATATATACAGGGTGTCCAGTTTAAGATGAAATGCATGGGGATATTGGAAACCGTTAGAGATACGAAGATGGTTAAATGGAGAAAAAGTTGCGTCATTATATGCCCAAGAAGTAACCATGGTTACATGTCAAAAATCCTTCCATTTACTAGACACAGGGTGATAACTGAAAATATGCGTTTTCTAAAAATTGCTATATCTTGTTTCTTGCAAGAGATACATCCACGATTTTTGCAGGATGGGGGTAACAGTTAGCGAGGATTTCAAAAATGATTTTGAAAAAAATCTAGGCCTACTAGATTTTGAGATAATGCACGCAACTTTCGATTTTCTTATGGACGCCATATTGGATTTTTGAATTCTCCATAAAAAATGCTTTTCAACCATATATCATGTGTTTATAATCTGCCAATGAGAAAGTGTCAAATTACACAATTAAATTTATATCAAAGCAACCTTGACATATTATGTATTTTAATTAAATGAAAATTAATCTACAAATTAAACTAACTATTGAGAACAATATTATTGATTATTAACATAAATCATAATAATAAAAGTGACAAAAAACAACAAAAAATAAAATTTAATATTGTACTGAATTTGACTATTAATTAATCAAATGCTCGAATAAACCTCCATTCTCTTGCAATAATTGAATAGATGGTTGATTGGCAAAGGTCTAGTTTGATATAAATTTAATTGTGTAATTTGACACTTTCTCATTGGCAGATTATAAACATCTGATATATGGTTGAAAAGCATTTTTTATGAAGAATTCAAAAATGCGAGATGATAAGGAACTCTTGTGATGCAGTGCTAATTCGATGCAGATGGTGTTTGCAGGAGAATGAAGGTTTATTCGAGCATTTGATTAATTAATAGTAAAATTCAGTATAATATTAAATTTTATTTTTTGTTGTTTTTTGTCACTTTTATTATTATGATTTATGTTAATAATCAATAATATTGTTCTCAATAGTTAGTTTAATTTGTAGATTAATTTTCATTTAATTAAAATACATAATATGTCAAGGTTGCTTTGATATAGATTTAATTGTGTAATTTGACACTTTCTCATTGGCAGATTATAAACATATGATATATGGTTGAAAAGCATTTTTATGAAGAATTCAAAAATGCAAAATCCAATATGGCGTCCATAAGAAAATCGAAAGTTGCGTGCATTATCTCAAAATCTAGTAGGCCTAGATTTTTTCAAAATCATTTTGAAATCCTCGCTACCTGTTACCCCATCCTGCAAAAATCGTGGATGTATCTCTTGCAAAAACAAGATATAGCGATTTTTAGAAAACGCATATTTTCAGTTATCACCCTGTGTCTAGTAAATGGAAAGGATTTTTTGACATGTAACCATGGTTACTTCTTGGGCATATAATGACGCAACTTTTTCTCCATTTAACCATCTTCGTATCTCTAACGGTTTCCAATATCCCCATGCATTTCATCTTAAACTGGACACCCTGTATATACAGGATATAAAGGATCTTGCCAAGTTATTATATAGCTCACAATTGTTATCTCTAGCGATATTGTATTTAAAGGACCTTTCAAAGAGTGCACTACTGTGCTTTAGAGGAGTAAGTAACCTTTTTAATCTTAAATTTAGGTTATGTACATCAGTCCCAAAGGTTAACCGATTATAAAGGTAAGGTAGCTCCTTTTCGGTAATAATCTTATATAAAACAACCCCTTTGTATTCTATTTACATCAGTATTGTCTAAATATTTGCCATATACAGTGCTTCCAAAATTAAAGTAAATTAAACTAAGTCGCGACTTAGAATATGTCTATTTACGTAAAGTGTTCTGAGCTTCCGTAGGATCTGTGCAGTAACTTAGTGACATGTGCTTTAAAACGTAAAGTAGTGTCTAGGTACAGCCTTAAGTCTTTTTAAACATCCACTGACCTTACATTTACACCTTGGATCATAATTTTAAACTGGCTCGTAATTTCAGCTCTACGTTTTCGATTACCAAAGACAAGCATCTGTAGATTTTGTAGGATTTATTGTTAAGCAATGATCCGAAGAAGCTTCAATAAGATGAAACAAAACTGTGTTTATATATTGTGAGCCCAGATGAACATCAACTGCTTGAAACGCAAAGTACAATTAGGAATCAACTGCGTATAAATGGAATTTACAGCATGAAATATTGGTGTATAGGAAAGAAGTGTAGATAGCAAACAAAGTAGGAACTAAAATAGATTCTTGTGGAGTTCCACCATTTATGGGTAGCTTTTCAGATACATTATTTCCAATTCTCACCCTTTGAAATCGCGGGTTAAGATAGCTATTGACAAAAGAAGACACAAAATCAGCACATCCGATATAAGAAGTGTATGGTTAATCGTGTCGAAAGTTCTAGAAAAATGTATAAAACTAAAGCAACAAAGTTATTATTATCAAGAGCCCGAAAAATGTCGTCATTAACGCTGAGGAGTGCCGTTGAACAGCTACGCCCTGACCAGAATACTAACGGTTTGCTCTGACCATGAATCTTTAATGGTAGCATTATGAAGCTTATAATTTAAACATACTTTTTTTCATTTTTAATAGCAGTGATAAGGTAGTTTCTAAGCATCTTATAATAATTCCAATGATTAGGATGTTTCGTGCGTTTAGCTTTATTATACGCTCTATACGCTCATTTGACATTTCGATTGATCCACGAAGCAAATGGTTTAGTTACCTGGTTACCTATATACAAAGATAGAAAATTTATCAGAATCCTTACCTTTTATGCTTAAATAAAGTCTTTTAACGTTACCTTCAGTGTTCTTTTAGTACCTAATTGACATTTCATTACCGTGTTGTGCCTAAAATTAACACTTGCGACGCCGTATCATATCAAAATATTTAAAATTTAATTTTTTATGATTTGCTTTACCCCATAGACATGTTAAAGTTGATTTAAAATGAAATTGAGTAAGTGATCCACTGCATCATCATAAAGGGTGAAGAGGATCACTATTTAGCAAAAATACTAACAATGATTGAGGTGCTTTTTGCAAAGCTCTATAGTAACGTTTAACATATATTTTGTTGAAATTTTTTCTTCATATGGAAACTAATATATTTTTGAAAAACCTTGAATTTTGATCCATTTCACCCCGTTTGATGGTACTCTGTGTAAATTAATTGTTGACAGTTTGCTTTACAATTAATTTTATAGATTCCCGACCTATACTGTTTATCCACTTGATATTTTGTGTTGCCTAAAAGAGTTTGTAGACTATTATCTGAAGTAGTGCATGTTTCATGTCAAGCGTTACCTAATGTAGTTAGATTCTTAACCCTCAACCTATATGTATATTTGTTAATTATTCATAAGCTCTTCATCAAGAAATCCATTGTATGCAGCAATTTCTTTAATAGTGCGCACTTCTTTATTATAATGCTACCTACAGTGACTGGAGTCATTGGTTATGCATTGTTTAGTACTGATTTCTCACCAATACAAATTTTAGTATTACGGATGGCAAGCACATTATCCACGTATCTAATCCAAACTCTAGGAAAATAAGGTAAATCTCGTTTAGGTCTGTTTCAAATTTACCCATGAATAGATTGGCTATAAACTGAGATAAGTTATAGCTCACTAGTGTACAGTGTTCTTGTTAGGAACCTGACTGAAGCAAAATAATCCTTTTTTGAAATGACTACTTGATTGCCTTTATCTGCTTTGAGATAACGACCTAATAATAATATTAATAATTTATCTTCTTGTTAATATACACGGGTATTTACAATAGACAATAATGGTGCAAAAAACGGCAAACAAATACAGTTATATTGGATAATTATTAAACATTGTTATTACGTAAAGTTGTCATATTGTATATATACCCATTACAAAATCATTCACAACGCCGAACCATACGTTAACAGAAAATTTACTTTGATCTCTGCATGGTCGTAATTGTCTAGGATTTATGTCATCTCAGTAGTGGTCGTTTTTCCTATTGGATATACCATTTCTTATAAAGCATGACTCATCGCTCCAAACTATGACATTAATTAAATGACTGTGATTAATCAGCCATTCACAAAATGTTATTCGCCGTTGCTGGTCTCCGTCATTTAGTCCTTGTACTAATTTAATTTTGTAAGGTTTCTTTTTGTTCTTTTTAAATATTGAGAATATCCTGTAGTAGGTAAATCCTAAATCAACCACTACTTCACGTATGGAATTCCGAGGATGCGCTCGAAAGTACGCCAAAACAATAATTTCATCATTTTCCATAACACCTCGCCGATGTCTATGCCTTTGCTGCACTGGTTTTGCACTAAAACCGCCAGTTCTGTGTAAATTTGCTTCCAGTCTAGCAAAAATTCGAGGACGTGGTTGTCGTCGCTTGGGATACAAATTTAAATACACTGCACTTGCCTCCAGCGTATTATCATTGCACCGAATAAAAACTCTTAACATATCCATTTTTGAATCATTTGTATAATTATTAATTATTTGCTTGCATTGTGGCAGGTTACGATTATGAGCACAAACAATGCTCTAATATTGACAATTGTTTTTCATTTGTTTTCCAAGACTACTGTTCCAATTTGGTTGTTTTTGTTCGTATTTATAGGAATACAAAAAACAAACTTTAAAAAAATATTGTGACTATAATAGCCACAATAATAATAACTTATTTGGTACTATTGTAAGTAGAATTTAAAGCTCTTCCAGAATATTAAAAAAAAAGTGTTCGTTCCATTAAAAAAAATCATTTGTTTTGCGATGCTCTTTTGTTTTTATGTAATTTGTTTTTCTGAACATGTAGCATTATTAATAATTGAATGTAGAGTATTTTTCTTCTTAAACTTTTTTTTGTACCTTTTATGATAAAATATTTATATGCTTGGACACGTAAAATCAATCAGACTATATATATATATATATATATATATATATATATATATATATATATATATATATATATATATATATTGAAATGTAAAGGAAAAGGTTGTGATTAGAAGGGAATAATTTGAAATGGTTAATTTAATATATAAATATAAGTAAATTTAAATCTTTGATGGGGATAGGGTTTTACTTGAGGGAAATATAATTTTAAATGTATAATTCTATATTATTAAAATATACGATTCTATTTGTGCACCGTACTAGCTCAAATCGCTTTAGGGGATAGAGTTCTGATTTGAAAGGAATAATTAACTGTTTCAATATTATGTGGGTTCCACGTTATATTAAAAATCCTATATGTTAAATGTACCTTAATAAAATTTGTACTATAACGCATGCGTTAGAATTCAATGAACTCAAGTATCAAAATGTCAGATTTGCTAAAAGATGATGATTTTAACTATGGCATAAACGTTTACACCTATACATAAATATAATAAGTGCAAGAAATCACACAAATAAAGATACAATTAACAGGGTTATGATTAAAAATTGACTCACATGTGCATTGTTCTATCTGCAAACGGATGTTTTCATACAGCTGGTTCCAATTATTCATGTAAGCTCCTTCCAATTGATGATTGAAGTTCTTGATCCACCAAGTTCGCTGCTGCAATACGTCCAATAATTTCACACTGGCCCTCGGATTGATGGTTGCTTTGTTGTGGTAAACGTGTTTATTATATGCTTAAAAGTTTCACTCAACCTTGAAATTTAATGATAGTAATATTTATTTAATTGTTTAAAGATGTTTCAAACTTATCGGTTTATGTAATGTTTTAAGATTGAAGAAATTTTAAACTATTATCACTTTCTTTTTAGCATCCGAATGGAATGTTAATTATTAAAATGTCGGAGCAGGAATAAAATACCAGTTGGAAGAAAAAATGATTACGATTTTATTTTGGAAAACGAAAACACAAATTAAATTAAACAAGCGAACTTTTTTAAACTCGAATTAAACTGTGAAATTTAATTCGTAATGAGCTTTACGAACATGGACAAATATCGGTAACCTAACTTTATTTTAACAAATGTAGGTTAAAAACAATTGTTTCTGAACTTCTCGTCTCTCCGTTAAACTTGTATTAAAATCTCCCGATAATAATTGTAGTTAAATAACTTACTTGTTACACAAAAACACTACACTTTTTCAACTTTGCAAAACAACTGGATTAAATAGAAAAATATAGAGAGATTCTGCACAGGAGCAATTCCTTTTATACCCTTCTGTTAGTTACCACATTTTTCATTTTTTTTTTAGAAATCCAAATAATGTAACCAAGTCTATGATTGGTCAGAATAAATCCGAAAACTTAACTAAACTATAAATTATGCTATAACTTTTTTATAAAGCTATTGATTTAGATTTTAAAAACAGATATGAAATCTGTGCTAAATTTTGCACAATTTGATACCCAACTTGATATAACTCCCTCAAATATTCTACGAATTGACTTATTCTAAAATGAAATTGCTGATATCTAAAAAACCTTACTATCTACACTTAAATTAACTACATATTTGTCATTTGGACGAAAATTTGTATCAGAAAACATTTATTATATGTCCAAAATCTTAAATTTACAGGAAAATTCTAATTAATATAGTAAATTTGTATAGTCAACTCCATTTCACAGAATTTATGTTTAAATGACTTGTACAAGTTAAATTACTGTGTGGAAATGAGGAAAACCTCCTATTAATCATATTAACAAATCATTTTCAGCTCATATTAATCTAAAAAAACTATAAATTTGTAAAAAATCTTAAATTTAAAACCTAACCTAATTTTATTTTAAATACACAAATAATTTTCGTTTAAAAACGTTCAAATCAACCAAAATGTTATCCATATCACTTATAAAATCTGTTTTTATCATATTCAATGTTCACCTTGCTTGTATTGTCTAAATTTAAGTCACTTTAATAAACCATATTGTCTAACACACTTCTTCAAAAATCTAACATAAAAATGTATTTGCATGTAAATATCTTTATGTAAAATTGTTCTGTACAATGTTCTTAATGTTTATTATGCACCAGTTTGTTTATCGCACATCCGCTTCCATTTATATTGTGAGTAAAGATTAAATTATGTTCGTATTGTAACCCTTTCTCGAATTTTAACATTATTCCTGCATTTTATCTTACTTATAATATGTCCCTAATATACCCATAACTCTGCACTATGTGTTAAACACCTTTAAAACATCCAAATGCCTAAATACTTTTAATGAACTGTAATTTAATGAAACAAAACTAAGTACTTAATCGTACTTACAGAAATAACTTTATTTAACTCTCCTGACACGTTTTTATGTAGCACAATGCTTTTCATGATTGAACCAAATTTTATTAAGCCTGTTTTAACCAAAACAAATCCACTTTCTGGCAATCGTATACCAAATTACATCAATTCAATGCATCGCAAACGTATCATACTTGATCTCAAATTGTTCTAAAGAAATTACCAGTTTAAACTCTCCAATCCCTGTCTTAATCTTATCTAATCATCTCATATATATATATATATATATATATATATATATATATATATATATATATATATGTCCTTCGAGTTATGATATTATACTTTTTAATGGTCTCCGAAAAAACAGGCGAAGATAATATTCCGATAACTTCTCTTTGGATCATCTCACCACTAAACAAAGCAACAAGGTTTATGTTTAATATAACACTCAGTTCAATAATTATACCCAGACAACAAACTGATGAGTTCATTTTACTATAATTTCTTCCTCCTACATCGAAAGAAGTTCTTACTATGTGGACAGTTGCTGTGATCCTTTATCGAGTGTTTTAAGAAAGTTATTTGTTACTATAACGAATTTACCATCACAAATATAATATTGAATTTTTGGATTAGTGTTTGTGCCGATTCTTGTTGAACATTTAACAGTAGCACAGTAAACTAGGTTAGATATCTATATATGCTATATATGCTTGGAGATCGTAGTTACTTAACACTGGCACCTGCTGGGGAAAAATTATACTTTATATAGTATCTGGCTTGTACTGTTAATTATAGGTAAATTTAATTTGTTTGTGTTTAAAGAAAAAAAGCAATTGTAGACATCTACGTGTATTTTTGTTACTGCTATTAACTTTCGAGGGTCCACGATGAACGTCGAGCAATGCAAATAATTTTTTTGTGTATTCATTGGATTCGTGTTAATTTAGGTAATTGGATTAACGTTATTCAGCAAGGTAAGCATATTTCTACAATAAATTATAAATAAATGTTCAGATTTTCACTTACTTATTTCTCCATTATTTTCGTTTGGGTTCACCGACGCTATAGCTATCAGAACTGAAGGTAACACTTGTGTAAATATTCCTTACCCGTCTTTTTTTTTCATTTTGTGTAATTATTTAAAAATAATTTATTTTGGGATATAATTCTTCTATCATTAAATTTAGTTGTGTTAAACGATCAGTATTGTTTTTTTTTATTCCTGCGGTCTAGGATTAACTTCTTAGTCTGACCTTTTGCCTTCTGGGTCCGACATTATTTTAACTGTACCGTCTCTCTTATTGTGTCGTAGCCCTTTTCTTGATCAAAGGGCGATATAAGATTAAATCAAGTGGTGCAATTTTAATCATTCTGTGTACTTTCCTACGCTAAAAGCCCACGCATTCAAGTGCCCAACCAGCCGTCTGAGCTTCCGGTTAATTCTTTAATTCATGTTACAGCTGCGTTTTCTACAAAATCCTTTTGCGCACGTAACACGGTAGCTCCAGAGTTTAGACCCAAGTCAGCTATTGATAATACATAGCGAGTAACATTATCCCATATACCAACTGAACCGTCTTGAATACTTCTCGAGCTTTTTTTACTCTTTTAACACGATACTGTATGTCCAGGAATAGTAACATTAATATTTAGCCAATTGATTTGAATAGTAGAGGTAGAATGGGTTTTACAAACAACACGCTCGTTATCAGTTCATCGAAGGATAGTATAAATTTTGTTATGAAGTCCTAGTTGCAAACTACTGAGGAACCTCAATATGTCATGGTTTTAACTTTACCGTTTCGTTCGCCTTTGCTGTACGGCTATTCGTTTAGGTCAATTTGAGCCAAACCAGTAATTTAAGGTTTCAAGCGTTATTACTGAAGCGCAAGCTCTTTTTCGAAGTCTTATTAGCAAAGTAAATACATTATTCAATAAAAAGAACAGAAAAAGTTAACAGTACCACACATATTTGAAAACTACTTCGGTGTTGAAATTAGTGTTTAACAAACTTAGGATATTAATATGATTGCAATTTTCTAAACGAAATTTGAGGTTTCAGGTTGGTCCAGATGGCATTGCATGCAGTGGTATCTAGGATATTATAAAACGTCAAATACATAAATTCAAAACCTTTCCAAGACACTGAGAGAATGTTAAACTGATACGTTACAAATTTACATTAATCTTCAAGATATTAAATAATACATAATAGAAAATCTGATAGTCTTGGCTAAAAATAACTTAAGATTAATGACAATAAAAAGAAAATTATAAAACTTGCATAAAAAATTAAACAGCGTCATGTAAAATATAAATTAAACAAAAACATTTACCAATTAGTACAACAGAAACAAAATAACATCATATAAATCATGAAAAAGTAAATTTAAATTTAAATGGAGTATTTCCTTCAAGGATGATTCCGAATTGAAATGGTAATGTTTGTGAATTTTGTTACACGAACAATTCGTATTATGAGCCGCATATGTTTTTAAAATAAGCCGGTTACCAAGCTAACTCAACGATGTGGGCCGCAGGTCACCGTAAGATCTAGATTAGCTGAAAAATGACTAAACAAAATTATTATAAAATACATCCCAAAATCGATAATATACGTCCGAAGGCGCCACTGTAATTAAAACTTATTTGCATAAATAAATGTAGGCAAAGTGGTTTTCAAAGTAATTGTGAACATGAAAATAATAGTTAAAATGGTAACTCAGATTTAAATGTAAGTTCTTAGTATTTACCTCCAATTTAACAGATACAGTAATGTTCAGATGAACCAACCTAGCAGTAACAACTACCGCTAGAATTACTATATAATCACCAAACAGTAAACTTAGAATACGTTAAATTTTGCAATTAATCTTCACGCTAACAGCTGTTTGCAAGAGATAATAACTGATATAATACAAACGCTTTATCTTTGCTTCTGACTTCCCAAGTATTCGCTTTAAATCTTAACAGTATTCTTAGATCTACACACAAACATGCTCATTCGTTCCATTTAAGTTCAAAAATAGTAAACAAGCAATCGTTAATTAAATTTAGAAAAAAGTAAAGGTTTATCAACGGTAACATGAACACTACTTAACTGCGCAAATAATCCGATCAACTCAACTAATATGAAACCACAGTTACAGAATACGTATAATATAGAATTACTTAATATACTTTCGGTAAATGAGAAATACAGATCACAGGATCTGTGGCAGGAATTGTAACAAACAAAATACATTGACGTGTCTCGTTAGGTAGATAGTTGTTGTGGCGGACGGAATAGATGTTACAAAATCGTGTAAAGTGGTGCCCAAAGTGGTTTAAAGTGTATAAAATGTGATACAGTATCTCTCGTGTAGGTTGTGTAAAACTGTTAAAAAACATTAAAAAAATTAACGACAAGCAAATAGACTGCTGTTCTGCCGAACATTCAATTAAGCATGTTAATAATGGCAATGATCCTATAAGTAATGCTTCTAATTTACATATGGAAATATCCTACCTTAAACAACTATTACCGCATGAAGATTCAATAATAGATAATCAAACAATAGTTATTACATTACTACACGAACAGATAAACCTATTAGTTAGGAAATCGAAAAGACCCAAGAGCTATGCTCTGACGCTATCTAGTCAAACCAGCTACGGAGATAACACGAACTCCTCTCCTGACGAAAATGTAAACATTGATAATATATTCACAAGAAACGACAACATGCTGGTTAACGCAACAACGATAAACGCAGAATGCAATGACCTAACAAATACAGTTCATTTTACTAATAAACATTCGAACAGTGATAAACAGAATGCATCACCACTTGACCTAGATTCTGATCACGAAAGTGTTGATAAGGAATACCATTTCAAAGTAGTAAATTATAAAAAAAAGTCATGCCCTACCAATAAATCAATAGTTGGTAAACTTGAAAATACCAAAGCAACCTTAAGAGCGATTTCAAAACAATCTTATTTGTACGTTTATAAACTACACCCTGACAAACAAGTGGAGGAAGTGATCTCATTTCTAAAACCGATCTTCTCAGAAGCTGAATGCAAAAAATGAAATCTTTATATCCCAATATTACTCGTCCTTTAAGATAACCATTAACGAAGATAACCGTGGAAAAGTAATGGATCCATCCTTGTGGCCCAAAAGTATATGCATCAGTCGGTTTCTTCACCCCAGCAAGCGCAAATCACTGATAAAATAAAGATTACCGCAAACACAGATAAATCGAATAAAAAAGAAATAAACACAACACAGGCTGATGTACGCATCTTCACCGTATTTCACTTAAACACACAATGTTTAAAGAATAAAATGAATGAATTTATGTGATAAAAAGGCTGATATTATCTGTATCAGTGAGCAGTGGATCACTGACACTAGTCTATTTAATATGATACAACTGGGAACGTGGAGTGCAGCGGCATATTTTGCAAGGACTCAAATAGCACACGGTGGTGTACTTATACTAAAAAAGATAATTGTCAAGCAATTTCATTAACAAACATCAATGATTTAGCGGTTGAACCACATTTCGAAATTGCAGCAGTTAAATGCAACATGGCCTTGGGCGAATTCAATATTTTTCTGGAAAAGTTACCAGTGGTAACTCCACTCCAAACACTATCGTCTTATAATTACTGGAGATTTCAATGTGCATTTTGGGGATAACAACGCTAATTCTCGTGCATTAAGTAATCTGTTCGAATCGTATGGATTAACTCAAACCCTATTCTCACCTACAAGAGGTAAATACTGTTTCCGCCCCCTTACTGAAAAAGGTTTTAATCTGTTGTATACCTTGATGAATAAGTGTGATCGGAACTTTCCTAAATGTGATCAGCTTAATGTTGCAATGCAGTGTTCAATGTTCTTAACCAATTTTATTACGCATTTGTAACGTCATTTCCTGTAATTACATTAAAAAGGAGATGCTGTGATAATAAAACCAAATGATTTAATGACAATTTAAAGAAACAAAGAGGTACTGACCTGTTCATAAAACACTTACACATGCAAAGTAACTTAGAAGCACTACAAAAAAGAACTTAAATTAGCAAAAATACGGGCTAACGATGCGGTAATTAGAAATTTCGGGATTCCAATTAGATTGAATGTGGAATGAATCAATGCTCACAGGAAAACAAAGAAATTAACAATCAGTGCTATCTCTGCTAATGATTTTAATATACATTTTACTAGTATTACAAAACGTATTCTACAAGATATGCCAACTACAGGTAACAATCTAGCAAAGTTTAACATGACAAATACGGTGCCTGAGGACTGTTTCAAATTTAAAACGGTTTCATAAGTGCAAATTCGTGACTCAATATCAACACTAAAAATTAGTAATGCTAAAGATGTATATGGTATGAGCATTAAACTGTTAAAAAGAAGTATCAATTTTCTGATTAATCCGTTGACTAACGTAATTAATGTTATAATTACGTCTGGAATTATCCCAAATGCTTTAAAGTTAGCACTCGATATACCTCTGTACATGGAAGGTGATACTAGTGACCTAAATAACCACCGGTTAATCTCCTTACTCCCTGTTTTATCGAAAGTTGTTGCAAAATTATATATCAACAAATAAGTAACTATTTTGAGGCAAATAATTTATTTCACAACCTACAGTATGGTTATAGAAAGAATACATGTACTGCAGATGCACTAACTCACTTTGTTAACAGAACACTTGAGTGTTTTGAATCGGGAGAGTACTTGTCAGTAGGTTTCGTGGACTTGTCTAAAGCCTTCGACTGCGTGTCTAGCGACATCCTTTTAAATAAATGAAGCAACTCTTATAATTTCGCTTATAAAATCTTACCTACACATTAGATCGCAATGTGTTTTGTTCAACAATGACATATCTGAGCAACTGCTAATAACTAGTGAGTACCACATGGCTCAATACTTGGCCTCTCTCTTCTATATATATATATATATATATATATATATATATATATATATATATATATATATATATATATATATATATATATATATATTAATATTTTATCATAAAGGTAGAAAAAAGTTTAAGAAGCAAACATACTTTACATTCAATCATTAATAATGCTACATGTTCAGAAAAACAAATTACATAAAAACAAAAGAGCATCGCCAAACAAATGATTTTTTTTTAATGAAACGGACTCTTTTTTTTAATATTCTGAAAGAGCTTTAAATTCTATTTACAATGGTACCAAATAAGTTATTATTATTGTGGCAATTATAGTTACAATATTTTTTTAAAGTTTGTTTTCTGTATTCCTATAAATACGAACAAAAACAACAAAATTGGAACAGTAGTCTTGGGAAACAAATGAAAAACAATTGTCAATATTAGAGCATTGTTTGTGACAGTTAAATTATTGTTCAGTGCTCGTAATCGTAACCTGCCACAACGCAAGCAAATAATAATTATACAAATGATACAAAAATGGATATGTTAAGAGTTTTTATTCGGTGCAATGGTAATACGCTGGAGGCAAGTGCAGTGTATTTAAATTTGTATCCCGAGCGACGACAACCACGTCCTCGAATTTTTACTAGACTGGAAGTAAATTTACACAGAACTGGCGGTTTTAGTGCACAATCAGTGCAGCAAAGACATAGACATCGACGAAGTGTTATGGAAAATGATGAAATTGTTGTTTTGGCGTACTTTCGAACGCATTCTCGGAATTCCATACGCGAAGCCGTGGTTAATTTAGGATTTACCTAGCACAAAACGTTTTCAATACTTAAAAGGAACAAAATGAAGCTTTCCAAATAAAATTAGTACAAAGACTAAATGACGGAGACCAGCAACGGCGAATAACATTTTGTGAATGGCTGATTAATCACAGTCATTTAATTAATGTCATAGTTTGGAGCGATGAGTCATGCTTTTGAAGAAATAGTAAATCCAATAGGAAAAACGACCACTACTGGGATGACATAAATCCTAGACAATTACCATGCAGATATCAAAATAAATTTTCTGTTAACGTATGGCTCGGCGTTGTGAATGATTTTGTAATGGGTCCTTTTTTTTATGAAGGAACTCTTACAGCTGATAGGTACGGTAACTTTCTTATAAATGAATTTCATGACTTGCTGGATCACGTACCAGTAGCTATTCTGCGTGATATGTGGTTTCAGCAAGATGGGCCACCTCCACATAATTCAAGAGTTGTTAAATATGTTTTATGTCAAATGTTTAGAAATGATTGGATAGCGAATGGTGGTCCAGTACCAGGGCTCTCGCAAGGCTGAGCGGTGCCCGTGTGCGGGACATTATTTTGGCGCCCTTTATTAATGTACGAAATCCAGTTATAAAAAAATATTTTTTTATTTTATAATAAAACAACAGAAATTTTTTTTAATTTAATTTTTATTGGAAATAATAATTAATAAATTACTAATTAATAACAAAAAAAAACATCTTTTATCCGTCACTTAAAACTACAACTTTTATTAGGTTAAATAGGTGTTTCTCTTGATTTAACGGCGGGAAATTCTTTTATTACTTCATCAAAATCGATTTTTTCAACCATCTCCTGCTCTATAGCTAATATTGCTAGCCCAGATAGTCTCTCTTGATGCATAGTTGATCGAAGAAATTTTTTGATTATTTTTAATTTTGCAAATGACCTCTCCCAGAAGCCACAGATACTGGTAAAGTTAAAAGTATTCTTAAGGAAATTGTAACATTTGGCAGAGATGAGGTTAAATTGTGTTCAAATATATATTGCAATATATCCAGAAGATTTGAAGAATGAGGAATTGAAAATAACTTTAAAGCTTTAATCTCATTAAACAAAACATCTGCCTCAATATCAGCTTCCATCTTTACCGCATCAGTAAGTTCCTGTTGTATAGCTTGGCAGTTCTTTAGGAGATCATCGTCACATAACGTAAAAATATTACTAAAAAAAACAAAAACATTGTCATAATTAGAGATCATATCAAATCTACTACTTAAAGAACTTAGTACTTGATCAATTATTCTTAAAAAAAAATTTACTTTAAACGCGGTTTTGGCATTTTGAGGTGCTTCATCCCTATGTTCATAATCAAAAAACTTTGATACTTTGATACTTTCAGTATTGATTTACTGGAAAATTTGCTATATGCAGTCGCATGGCACAAATAATCTCGAGAATTAGCGTCCAGTATATATTTTGAAATGCGTTTCCACGCATATTGGCACCTTTATCATACCTTGACCTCTCATGTCTTTAATATCTAAATTTAAATTTCGTAAAAGTTCAACTACAAAATTAAATAGTCCTTCTCCTGTAGAATCGAATATTGGGCTAAAAGCTAAAAACTCTCTTGTATTTGAGACTTTTTGACAATCATGATTTAACACACATACACAAGACAAGGCTTATTTGTTCTGTGTGACTTGTATCTGGCGTACAGTCCATAATTGTTGAATAATATTTGGAACTGCGTATCATATTTAAAATATTATTTTTTACTTTAGAAGACGTTAATTCTACAATTTTGTTTTAAATTTTATAGCCTAAATAATGAGTTTTTTTAAAGAATTTTCCTGGGAGTTTTGCACTCTACTAAGATGTTCCCTCATCACAGGGTCAAATGAGGAAATCATCTCGACAGCCTTAAGAAAATTTCCGTTATCATGTTGAAAAAGTACCCTGAAATGCTAGACATTGTCGTGACAAAAATTTTACGACTACAACAACTCTTTCCAGAACATCATGCCAACATTTTATTTTCGGTTTCTAAAACCCGTAAATGATGATCGTTTACAGTAGTAGATAATTTTAACATTTTCTTCAAACTTATCCATGTATTCATATGAACATTATGTACAATTGATGTTTCATGTCTTTTTATAGCCAATCAGAAAAACCATCAGAAAAAGTATTGATAGTTTTACCGAAAACCTTACAACAGAAGCAAAATATAGAGTTTTTTGAAACTGGATAAATAAGCCAAATTCTCTCTGTCGTTTTACCATTCTGCAGTTTTCTGACAAAGTACGTACTTGAAAATTTTCTTTTGTCTTGATTTGTAGGAAATTGGTAATTGCGTCCTATCAAAGGAGGTCCTCGCTCAACCAACCTTCTGACTACCTCGTTGTTAATGGTTCTAGGCCACAGACCAGGATCCTCTGATAGAAGAATAGTACTTGTCATCTCAGGGCCCATTTCAGTCAAGGCTTCGGTTTCAGCTTCACTTGTAGCCTCTATTGTTGAACCGGTGGGTTCAACCTGTTATACGTTTTCAGTGAGAGTTGATGTACTCGTAGATGGTTCAAGTGCAGGAACAGGTGAAGCAACATTGACTCTCTAAAGCTTCTGTTTCTGCATTGGAAACTGGAGTTTTCGCCAAGAAATCTTTCATTTTTCCAGCCATCTTCTCCCTTTCTTGGGCTCTAACTTTTTTTTGCTCCCGAAACTTTGCGCCAGAAGGTCTTTTTCTCTTCTGCGGTTCCTAGAATTAAACAAGTGAAGCTAATATAAGCTAATATGCTAGATCAATATAAAATGTATTAAGATGTACTAGGCTCAGAAAACATTTAAAAAAGAAACGTGGTGAGATCGTTGGATGATAGACGAATAAAATATTTTGACAGTTTTGGCACTAACGGCTATACCGGAAAGAGATGTCAACTTCGGTAATTTGAATGAAACACCCTGTATATTGTTCCTATTAAGGTAACAGGTAAAAGTCTAATTACCTAGATTTTTGTATATTTAATATCCTATACCTATTTTAAATGGTTTTTAAGAAATTTTAATTTTTTTTTCAGAAATTACATTTGCATTTTTTTCCTATAAACAAGACATTTATTATTTAATTTGAATTTTTATGGGCAATGACTTGGCATAACAGAATTTGTATAAAATTTGATTTAAATTTTAATAGTTAAAAGCTATATTATTGAAAATAATGAAAATTAAAATATCCCAAAAGCCATTAAATCTTAAGAGATTGTCCTCGAGTTTTACGTAGAATCTAGCTATGTAACTATTGTATAATAATGTAAAGGGTGACTATTTACATTGGCAAAATGTTTAAAATAAACTTTGATATGCCTTAAAAAACTAATTTTGGATTTTATTTATTAGAATATGTCCAATTATTTATATTATTTTTTGTATGATATAATATAATACTTACCATTTCACCCTTAATTTAATTTCCACACTAAACACAATAACAAAAAATATAAAACACTTGATCGAATCGAATATTTTCTTTCTACCACTCTAAAACACGTCCAATTTATAATTTATCTTCCGTTTTCTTGTGTGAATATTAAGAACTAATTAGCTAACGCCTTTCGTTGTTTTAATTTATACCCAGTGAACCTTTCGAGTCCGAACTGGAAAAATGTCTGGACAAGTTTTCACGTTTATAGACAAGCTTGGCGATTTACGAGTACTGCATAATATTCGGATTTGGTTTAAAAAAATGCAATTCTTTATTTACAAAAAAAAAAAATTTAAATATTAAGAAAAATTTAAATTAAGGGTTTAATTGTCAATAAACTCGACCTGTATAGTTGTTTATTGTTCCTTTTTAATCTTGCAATAGCTTTTTGAACTACTTCTACTCAACCGATTCTTACAAAACTTTCCGCACATATTTTAGGTTTTCGTGAAAATATTATATTATCATATTTTATGTTTAACCCCACAGTATCAACCCCTGAGCGAGGGTGAGAGCTGCCCTTAAAAATTTTAAATTAGAAGGAGATCAAGTGATACCTCGTTTTAAAGGTCTTTTTATCCTGAATTTAATGTTGCAGTCGTAGAGTAGAGGTAATTCTAGTCAAGTGAAAAACTAAGAACCAAAAAATGGAACATTTAACAATTAAAAATAAAAACGTGGGGGCGCAAGTTCGCTAAAAAATATTTTAACCTACATTACATTACATTTTAAATTAATGGTTAATTTTTAAAGAGGTTAGAATCTTTAGAAAGTCTCATAATGTGTCCGAATAATTATTTTCCCGTTTTTAGTGCACCAGATTTTATTTAAAGTAGTAGTTTAACTTAAAAATATTATTTATGTATATTATATACAAATATTGATAAAATTATTAATTTCATCTCCAAGTGTTTAATAAAACCTTAAGTCAAAAACTGTATGAAAATTTAATATGTCGTAGCACCAAAATAAATATTTCTTACATTGGGTCGGGTGAATAAAAACAAGTAAATGCTTTTACCCGTCATTCCGAACGTTAATACTTGTTAATCCCTAACAAACTAAATGTGGCCACTAAGTATTTGCTTGAAACTTGACAAGTAAAGGCATTTACTTATTTTTATTCCACAGTTCGACCACAACCATAGCGAAGCGAATACGAGCAGCAGTAGAACGGTCACTGGAAACATACCAACCTCAAAGCGGAAAGTCAAGCGATCTAAGTTTCCGAGAACTAAATCCCGAGCGAGAAGTTTAGAATCGAAAGGCGACAAACAGCAAACTAGTTAAATATTTGAATTTTTTAATTATCTCTCTATTTTTATTCACCCTGCGCATTATTTTTTTTTTTTTATTTTTTTTTCTGTATTTTTTAAATTTTTTTTTGACCTCCAGTTTGGCGCCCCATAATGGGGGACACTTCGAACATCTCATCTAATTCATGCTTTTGTCTTTTTTTACGTGATTCTAAGTTATAATGTAGTGATGTAGTTTGTATCTGTTACAGCTTTTTGTTTTTTTCCCAAGACTACTGTTAAAATTTTGTTGTTTTTGTTCGTATTTATAGGAATACATAAAACAAATTTTAAAAAAATATTGTGACTATAATTGCCAAAATAATAATAACTTATTTGGTCCCATTGTAAAGAGAATTTAAACCTCTTTCAGAATATTAAAAAAAAGTGACCGTTCCATTTAAAAAAAATCATTGGTCTTGGGATGCCCTTTTGTTTTTGTGTAATTTGTTTTTCTGAATATGTAGCATTACTAATAATTGAATATAGAGTATTTTTGCTACTTAAACTTTTTTTCTATCTTTTATGATAAAATATCTATATGCTTGGACACGTAAAATCAATTAGACTGTATATATACAGGGTAACATAGAAAAAAGTGCCATGCATAGTGCCACGCGATAGAGGACACTAAAGTGCAACGCCTTCGTTTAAAAGATATAGGGTGTTGAAGTTTAATTATTTTTTTTGTTTTTTTTTTAAATATCTTTTTACAATAATGTAATAAGCGGACGAAATTTTGTATACAGGGGCTTTTTATCACGCAGAATTTAAATATGACCTTAATTCTTTTATTACTGATAGAGGGCGCCACATACAGATTTCCATCTTGTTTGAATCGGTCCTAACTTTTTTGCCTTACACTGTATGTCGTTTTCGACTGGCAAAATTTGTTTTTCCATGTTTTCTGCTTCAGAAAGATATACCTTATTGAAGTCGCTAGGACCAACAGTTTAAAAGAAAAATGCATCCGATGCATGCAAATTATCCAACAGCGCCAAAGTAGCTTATTTGCAAAACCGTAAATAGATGTCACCAATATGGGTTTTCTATTAATGTGTGGGCAGGTATAATTGACAATTACTTAATTTGCCCATTTCAATTGCCCAATCGATTGACAGGTGAACTGTATCGAAATTTCTTGGAGGATGAACTAAATACGTTATTGGAGGATGTTCCATTGGCTATTATTGGTAGAATGCATTACATGCATGATGGCGCGCCAGCTCACTTTTCTCGATTGCCAAGGGCATTTTTGGATAGGAGATTTGGAAATACTCTTCCGTCGCATGACGCTTTGGACGCCTGGTATACATATATATATATATATATATATATATATATATATATATATATATATATATATATATATATATATATATATATATATATATATATATATGTAAATTGTAAGCGTATATTTCATTATTAAGACACAAGAAAGGAATGGTGTAGCTTACCTCTTGAACCTGAAACAACGCTTTTTTTTGTTGCTTTACTTAGAAACCAATATATCCGTACAGAAAACGAAAACTACCTATATGTAGTAGTTTATTTAAGCATGGAGAATTAAAAATCCAGTAACAACATTGTAACTTTGTTAAGCAAATTCCACATAAAATTATAGCAAACATCACTCCACCTATTTTGTTTCTAACAACGCAATTTTTGGTTATCAAAATGGCGTTCCCTTGTTTGAAGAACCAGAAAGAAAAGAAACATGTGACTTCTTTTAGCATATCGAAAATTTTTAACATTATCATCTGTTCACAAATTTATTTAAGAAGGGAAATGCCACGTCCAAGGTTGCCAAGTTTACTAAAATTGAAATTAAAGTATAGGATGTAGGGTAACAACAAGCACAAAAATTCCAACTCACACTACAAATTCCTAAACTAAATTTACACATTACAACCGCTCTGTAGTGAAATAGCTTACTAAATCGAGTTTTTCAAATTGAAATTGCATAAACCTTTTTGTGTTTAACAATTCCAAAAGGTTATAGCAATGTCCAATATTGTCTGTGACCAGTTAAACTCTTAATGTTAGTGATGCTTACACTTAAAAATTGTAGTGGCCGTTCTAACGATAAGTAATCAATTACCCGTCATGTTTCTGTTTAACAACCATAGCAACCAATTATAAAGGGTAAAGTCAACCTACCTATTGATAAATACGACTGATTGGACAAAAAATAAAGTAAACTAATAAAATCTAAGAAAATTTTCAAAATCGAATATGCAATTTACAATTCTGAAACACAGGTGTGATAATTTACTTTATTGAAACGTGACTATTATTTTCTACTTAATACAACAACCATCTAAACTGTTACGCACGTCATAATTACAAGTGCTCATAATAGCAAAGTTACCGTTTCATAATATCATAGTTACCATAATTCGCGAGTTTGTGTGTAAAGTGCAGATTTGTTTTACTGTAACCAAGAGTGAAGTAGTTGCTGTTGCCATAACCCAGAATACAACTTACCAAATATCAACCATGCCATGTTTGAATAAAGCCTTGCATTCAATACGGATATTGAGATAAACAGTACACTCAGTTAAATTTTAAATTTCCGCGCCCTCCATGTGTTGAATTATGCCGAAACGTCGTCGATAATAGAGAGGAGGAGAATAAACGCGGGACCAAACCCGAATAAAAATCAACATGGATATGTGTATATATTGTCATATTGAACTGACTCCTTTTGGTTGAGGTTCTGTATTATATAGTGTTCCGAGTCTTTAGTTACGTGCTTGATAGCGTGTTTTTGGTCCCTTTGTTGTGCTTTCACTTTCTCTACTTTCTTTTTTGTTGTTTTCTTTCGTTGCACTTTCACTTTCTCTGCTTTCGATTTCATTTGTCGTCGTGTTTGAATGTGTTCTTTTTATGTGTGTATCCATTAGAATTGGTTTCCATGTTGTCGGTAATCTTGATTCATCATTCCTGGTATTGAGGTTGTCTTTGTGCTTCTCTATGTTGGCTGGAATTGAGGTGTTTTTAAAGTCAATTTTGTGGCCTGGTGTTTGTACATGTTGTGCTAAAGATGAGCTAGTTTGGCATTAATGTGTTCTTCTATTCTTGCACTGATCTTCCGATTTGTTTGCCCAATATATACCGAAACACATCTGCCACATGGAATTCAGTATAATCCTTACCCTTCTAGGTTTGTTTGCTCCTTGAGAATTTTTAGCATCGCATTGATCTTTTTTGCTGGTTTAAATATTGTTTTGATTTTGTGTTTCTCTAGTATCTGGTTTATTTTATCGGTTGTTCACTTTAAGTACGGTAGATATGCTGTTCTTGTAGGTTCTTCGTCTCCTGGTTGACCTTGTTGTTTCCTTTTCTCGGATATATTTGACTTTGTATGTCCGGTTCCTTGAATCGATTTTGGCGTAGGGATCTACTTACTTGGTTCATCTCTGCTTGCCTGTGGTCCTAGTCAGTTAGCGTTTTAGAGCTTGTGCTGGATGATGATGTGAGTCGGCTTGAAGATGTAAATCCGAGTATATGGTATGACCAAATCGATCGTTGTCCCTTTTTATCAATACATTCAGAAATGGTAATTGATTATCTTTTTCTGGCTCCATCGTGAACTACAAGCTTTTATTCTGCTGGTTGAGACGTTCTCTGCCATGGTTCCATATGACAAAGGTGTCATCGACGCATCTCAGCCACAATATTGGTTTGTGGGTGGTCGTTTTGAGTAATAGTGGCGATTCCATTTGTGCTCCTTGTTTTTGTTTGGCGCCTTGTCTGTACGGCAGACACGTTTTTATAACTGCACCTTCTTCGCTTTCCTCCTTCGGTCGTGTAGGCTTTTCTGCGTTTTTATGCTCCTTGTAAAGCCACTTTGTGGTAGTGCATTCTTGATTGTTGTTAGTCACTGGTGTAAGTTGTCCTTGTCTGCCAATGTCTTTAATCTCGTTATTAGAGTTTTCGCCGACTGCAGTTAAGCTGAATTAACTACTTGCTTTGCCCGGCGATAGCTTAGCCAGAGACGGGAGTGGTTTGTTAAAGGATTTATGACAACTACCAGATGTTAACAAACATACTTCTTATTTCTTATAATGCTACAGTTCTAAATATGTTACTTAAACATATTTTATACATCTCAACTAACATCTCTAAAACTTAACCAGGATACTCTGACAGAAGCGGTTTTCTGGAGATTCTTATGCAATTAACCGTCTGCAGGTTTTACTGGCTTCCCAGCTCAGTCGTGCATATGTTAGATATGTTTAGGGTAGGAAAGGATTAATCAACTAAACGGGCGTACGCTCGGTTAATTATAAGGACGCTAGACTGAACAGGCGTACGCCTTCCAGATAAGCAAAAGTACTAACACAGCTTCACAAGCATACGCCTTGGGGGTATTTCCCAAGGTAATCTCAGTACTTTTCTGGCGTACGTCTAAAAACAAAGACGATGACGATTTTGTGTAATAGGATATGCCTGTTTACGTTGGACATACGCCCGAGTAAGTGTTACTGAACAGGTATTGCGGTGTTTCGCAGACGGGATCGTTTAATAATCTGCCAAGGCAGAAAAAAATCTTTATAACGGAGAACTGATCAGGTAAGTATGATATAAATATTTATAACTTACCGAGAAATTGGTAGGTTGGTAGAAATAAACGACTTTTGGTTCCAACTAGGTCGAAATAGAAGTCATGAACGAAAGCGGAGGACTTCGGCGGAGACATAAATTAGATGGATACTTCAACGGATAAATAGCTCAGTGAAGAACACAGAACGGAAATAATAAGATTATTCGGTATCAAGAAGTCGGCGAAGACTTTAGGAGAGAAGTAAGCCCGCGAGGACTTCGGCAAAAAAGTGACTAATATGGCGTCGCGCTTCCGCTTATATAGTTCCCGATCTAACGTGATTGGATGAGAGAATGGAGGTGTCGCGTTGATAGGGTTCTTGCGCCGAAATCTAAAACGATTTCTTAACTACGGAAAAAGGGGAAATAATTAATTGCTGAACTGCACCGGAGCAAAACTTACTTTACATAAGGAACTTGGGGCACCTGGTTGATTTCTGCCGTGGTATGTTGCCTTTTGTGTATCTTTATCTATATTGCTCTCCTTGAACTTTTTCCTTGTAGTGATTTTACGGATATAGGTACGATTTCCAAAATTGGCAGGCGCAATAGGCGGTCGCACACCCTTCTACACATTCGAATTTTTTGGTGTTACGCCACCGATCAAATTCGATCTTGTAGCATGCTCGCCCAGTTCTTTACCAAGAAATGTTTATTTCGTGCACTTTCCATATTTGCACAACTTAGTCATATAGCATGCAATGGAGTGATATTGGTATACTGACGTCTAGCAAAATTGTAGAGTCGTTTGGGGGTATGAGTAGTGAAGAACGTCAAACATTTAATTAACAAACAAAAAAGTTATGTAACAAATTAACAATTAGGTATTACAGCAGCTGTAAGAAGTGCCTTTCTCCTGATTCTATGCACATGGACGAATTAAAGAATGAATCTCGGCTTCAATTTGGACACGACTGTTATTTAGTTCACAGCATCCATGCTGTATTGTTTCAATTAGTTCCTCACGGGTATTTACTGGTGAATGACCCCAAACAAAATAGTTCAATGGATTAAAATCAGGTGACCGTGGTGGCCAAGCAACCTTCCCTGCACTGCAAATTCAATTTAAGTTATTGTTCCGACATGTCTGATCCATTCATGATGATAATTTTCATCCAGCCACTTCCGTACTTACCGTATATTATGCGCGGGAGCACCATCTTACTAGATGCAACTTTCTTGGCTCAAGTCTAAAGGAACATCTTCAAGCAAGTTTCGAAGCGAATTTTCCAGATATTTACGAAAAAAGGTTAAGAAATTCGGTAACGAAGGGTATGTCCTATAATACTAACCTACACATTTGCGTCGTTACTGAAACGATGATTTACTAATACACCGAGAATGTTCGTGGGCCCATACATATTATGGTAATTTATAACTCCATTGTTTGTAAAATTCCTTTCGTCAGTCCACAAAACGTTATGTTGAAATTGTGGATTTATTTATGCTGGTTGTAAGACTAATCTACAAAAATTTAGGCGTTGTACCCCGAAAGCAAACTTTGGACATATTGCAGATAAAAAGCTGGCCGGTAATCACATTTGAGCGCTGGAGTGTGTGTGTGTGTGTGTGTGTGTGTGTGTGTGTGTGTGTGTGTGTGTGTGTGTGTGTGTGTGTGTGTGTGTGTGTGTGTGTGTGCGTGTGTGTGTGCGGCGTGCGTGCGTGCGTGCGTACGTGCGTGCGTGTGTCTGTGTGTGTGTGTGTGTGTGTGTGTGTGTGTGTGTGTGTGTGTGTGTTGTGTTGTGTGTGTGTGTGTGTGTGTGTGTGTGTGTGTGTGTGTGTGTGTGTGTGTGTGTGTGTGTGTGTGTGTGTGTGTGTGTGTGTGTGTGTGTGTGTGTGTGTGTGTGTGTCTGTGTGTGTGTGTCTGTGTCTGTGTCTGTGTCTTGTTTTATTTCTCCTGGAGCTGATTAGTTTTGAAGGAAGTTTAATAGCGCGATCTAGTGTAACGACATAGAAGACAATCGTCGTATATCGTTGTATTTCCGTCAACTCTATAATTAATTTAATTTCTTTAAAATTGTATCTTTTAAGTTACAAAATAACATCAACCGGAGGCAGTATGTATAGATTTAGCTTAGGTGATAAACTTATTTTATAGAAAGGGTCGTATGGTACTGATATGCCATTTTTGAATGTATGATAATTTATGTGTGGTTTGGAAAACCAAGATAGAGTAAAATAATTCCTTTGCGTTTTTGGTTTGTTAAAGTAACTATCTCGTAATTATAATAAAACGCTGTGTCTCACGCTGGTCCTTTGGGCACTCATTGGTTATATGGTTAGTTACAAACCTTTTTCTCCCATATCACTTTGATATCCTTGAAATCTCCATGAGTACTTTTTTTTCTCTCCGTTCTCATCTATATTTTTACAGAAAAAAAGATTGTTTTGCAAACAATTTCACATAAATTAGCAGTGATGTTTTAATTTGCATAGTTTCCTATTAATTTATAAGCCCTGCGGTGCAAGAAATAACGAAGACACCACAGCGCTAAACTGACTTTGATCTCGCAAGTTATGTTACCTTTGTTTGCTCTTGGGATAACCCTCACTATGGATATGTGATTTTATTAAGGACTATTAAGAGTCGTTAACTCAGGATGTTTTGCATCCGTGTAGGATAAGAAAATGGATTTATATACGATTACACATTATGCAATTTTAGTTTCTATTTACAAAGTGATAACGGTTATCAATACAAATAATATTTCAAAATCTAGACACAATACAACTTTTGCATAAATTCTCACAAGTGGGAAAATATTTAAAACTTCCACTTCTAATCACTACACCTCAGTTTTAGTGAAATGTCCGCAAAAGATCTATCTTCGTTAAGTATTACCGAATTGAAATCGTTTTTCAATTCATTTGATACAGTTTTGAGTGATATTGATGGTAATAATATTTTCTTAATTTATTTTTAAATGTTTTTACTTATGTGAACTGTGAAAATCAAAGCTTTGATGATTTCAGTTGAGGATAAACCCATGTGGATTAAAATCGCATTTTTAGAGGCATTCTTATGAATTGCTGCTAAAACGTGTAAAGTTTGTAAAAATGTATACACATTACATGACCATAAACCATAAAAGTTGGAGTAAAGTAAATTATTTGACGCATGGATACTTTCCAGCTTATTTATTTATACTTTTGCTTATATTGAATGTGCAACAAAAGTAAGTTTTGTTTCTTACTTACACCTAATTAATTTAAAAATTATAAAAGTGCAAATAGTGCAGGTATACAAACTTTGTATTGTAAGAAAATATAAATATCACATATACAGCTAATTGGGCAAAACATTTATTAGCCATTATTTACCTTGGATTAAGTTATTAAAACATGCAATACAATATAATACAGGAAATTCCACGCACATCCTTTTTTTATAGTTAATAGTTATAGATGTGCAAGTCATAAATTGCACGATGCATCGAAAGGTTTGCGTTGTGGACTGCAATTAATGCGATAATTAATGTGATGACCATAAAAATAAATGCGTAACGCACTTAATCTTTTGCGCTTTGTAAACAATTAATTACGTGTTACACCGAAATATTTGCGTAATGCATTTATATAAATGCGAATAAGTATGATCAAGTTGGCGTTACGTAATATCCAAACAAAAAACTTGAGAGTTCTGTAAACGTTATGATTCAATAAAAGATGTGAAGGGTGTCTCGTAAATATGGCACTTTTATCATTGCTAAAAAAACTGTGCAAATGGTAAAAGTACGAAAGACACAGTCCAGACCACAGGAGGAAGTCTTCGTTCGGCTCAGAAATTTATTACGCAAATTCAATCAGAATTTGTTGATGGACCACACCAAAATTTTGAAATAAGAAAGGGCGTAAACAGAAGGATAATACGGTACTTTGGGGTGCCATAGAATTAATATTACTGGAAGAAAGTACATAAACAATCCACCAGATTATAGAGATACTTCCTCAAAATTTAAAGTGCAACTACAATAAAATTGCAAAATTGTTGTAAGGGCATTCGTACAAAAAGAAACGCGCCAAAAAATTTCCTGCGAAAGAAATTCACTGGTAAATATTCAAACCAGAAAAATATATGCCACCGCTATGGCAAGAGTAACTGACAAAAATGCGATTTTCGTAGATGAATCGGTTTCAATCTGCATTTAGGACTTTTATATGGATACACCCTTCCAGGAATTACACCATCTGTATAGTATATTTTGTGAAAGTTGGTGGGATCAATTCTGATGATTAAAAATCATTTATTGAGACAATTGTCTTACCCCAGCTAGAAGAAGAAATTATAATTAAGGACAATAGCCGCATTCATCACGCTAATAATGTTTCAAACCTATTAGGGGAAAATAATATCAGACACCGATATTTGCCTCCTTATTCACCTCAATTAAACCCAATAGAGGAAGCTTTTTCAATGATCAAGGCACGCTACAGAAGTATGAAACCTGAATAACATGCAACTGATAATGTTATGGAAACAATTGAAAATATTATGGAACAACCGGAGAATTACAACTTTGCGGCATTTTTCCATCATATGCGTCAGTACTTAAATAAGGCCTAAAATGGAATACAGTTTGATTAATTCTCTTTTCAGATACTATGGTTAGGTATGCTATAGCGTTTAAGCTATACATAATTTTTTTGTAAATCTACACTTAGTTATGTATTTATGTAACATGAAATTACGTTTACTGCTTAGCATTGTATTTACGTAATCTTTATAACATATTTTTCATAATTGTAGATTTTCAAAATTTTTATTCATGTAATACGTAGAAGAAGATAATATATATCACTTCAAGGCAATTCATTAAAAACATTGCGCAAAGAAGAAGTGCCGAGTACAATTAAAAGTTTGCATCCTGCATATTATATGAGGCATTGTGCATGTAATGTAGTGAATTACGCCATTATTTTTATGCTCAGCGTATTTTATGTGACGCACTACGCATTAATTTCGAAGCATTGCGCAATTCATCACTTGCACAACTGTAATTAAACTGGTTGTTGAAGCTTTAGGTTCTTATATAATAATTTTATCCAAAGCTATCTTTAAAAAGCTTTTATGCTTTTACAGACATTCTGTAACAAACCTTATTATGTATGTTTCAAATTTACGTTGATATTGGCAACTTAAGTGCATTTCGTGTAGCGTTAGTTGCATACCTTATTGTCGTAAAAATGTCCATATAGTTCTTTTAATAAATTATTTCAAGTATTATACGTCTGCACATCCCTTTCCGCGCTTCGAATCATTTTCGATCATTGCGCAGGGTTACTTCGAGCGTCCTTTATTTATTGCTTGAACTACGTGTTTAAATAGAAGCCATTTTCGCTTTGTTTAAATTTTTATGTACCACATTTATATGGTGAGTTGCTAAAATTTTTATACTAAAATTTGAGACATTTACATTTCAGGCAGTTTTACTTATACACTTACCACTTATTTTTTACTTTGGGTTTAATTTTATTTTAACGTTAAATTTGCAAGATGATGCAATAGCCTTTGCTAATGCGAAGTGGGATTTCAATTACCAAATTTTACTTTGAACCGTGCAAAATCAATTCAGTTTGGAGGTTTATAAAGAAATTTCTATATATTTGGAATTACCTGTATATCAATCTGATGTTTACTTCAACTTCCATCAAAATTGCGCAATAAATTTAAAGTGATAAATCAACAGCATTTCCTTATCTGCTGAAGTTCCAGTGACACCCAAAATGTAAAAGAAATTACTTCAGGTATTTCATAGTGTTAATTAATTCACATTTTAGTGTAAGGCAGTTAATTAGGAATCACTAACATTAGTTTTTGAGAGATGATCTTTATAATCAAATTAAGTATCGCAATAAAACTCCTTGTTTAACTTCTTACTATTATTTGCATTATTTTTTTGTGACTTTTTTATTTTTAAGGTATATTTGTTCCTTAAAAACAAATTGGCGTCCGAGATAACATTTTTATTTTCAGGTTTGAAGCAACAAGTAGCATAAATCCATTATTTTCCATAGATAATTATAGCTCTGTGCTAGAAGTATTAATCATATGTGGGTGAATTATTTATACGACACCCGTTAAGATTACAATTCATTTATTTATTCATTTACTTTCCATTATCAAACATCTGTATGTGTGGCTACCTCGAAGATAACCCAAAATATACACATTACATTTTAATATAAATACCAAGACGAGAATTTGTAATTGATGCCATATCTGTTTAATCACTATTCTAATCTTAATTAGTGTATATGCATGTTCGTTTAAATTGTTAATAACCCAAACTGTTTAATTTCTGGTTATCAATTGATACATACGTTTAGGAATGGAATTAATGTTAACCACAATCTCCATGCTGCAAAAAGTTAAATACAAATTTAAATGTAATTTGGTAATAATCTATTGTGACGTATATTTGAAAAGAGAGTAAAGTACGAACTTGTTGTTAGTAAATTATTATAAGTTTTTGTTAGGAGCGAATAAGTTCAAAGGTAAACTTTTTATTTATGTATTTAATAAAATTAATAATAATTCTTGTTAGTAGTCTACGCAACAGGAACGCCCTATTAGTTTTTCACAAATATAAAAATTTTTCACATAGGATTTCGATTGTGAAATAGACTCTATATATCTCGATTTTTAAATGAGTAAAAAATACATTCCCAATGTATACTTTTTGAAATTTACATATTCAAAAGATAATACTTTTGATTTTAAATTTTTATTAAAATGATTGAAATATTTTCATCGCTTTCCATAAAACTAAAAATTACTTCATTTTGGATTATTAATACATAATATCTTTAATAGCAACTACACATACAACCAAATGGGAAATTGAATTAGCTTACTAAAATGTCTATATTATACACTTTCAATTTAATACAGATTCGGTGGACTAACGCTTTATTACTGAAGTTCGAAAAAATGTCTCGGACATAATCTACAGACCATAGCAGTGTGTATATCTTAAAATGAGTTTCATGATGATTGTGATGATTGTGATGATTGTGATGATTGTAATGATTGTGATAATTGTGATGATTGTGATGATTGTGATGATTGTGATGATTGTGATGATTGTGATGATTGTGATGATTGTGATGATTGTGATGATTGTGATGATTGTGATTATTGTGATGATTGTGATGATTGTGATGATTGTGATGATAGTGATGATTGTGATGATTGTGATGATTGTGATGATTGTGATGATTGTGATGATTGTGATGATTGTGATGATTGTGATGATTGTGATGATTGTGATGATTGTGATGATTGTGATGATTGTGATGATTGTGATGATTGTGATGATTGTGATGATTGTGATGATTGTGATGATTGTGATGATTGTGATGATTGTGATGATTGTGATGATTGTGATGATTGTGATGATTGTGATGGTTGTGATGATTGTGATGATTGTGATGATTGTGATGATTGTGATGATTGTGATGATTGTGATGATAGTGATGATTGTGATGATTGTGATGATTGTGATGATTGTGATGATTGATAGTCTGTCAGTGGACGAAACGAACAGACCGGATTAGTAGATTTCTAAAAATACTCAACATCGGACCATTGCTTAAGACGCATAAAAAGATCGGAACTATACTGCGTAACCCATAAACCAAAATCAAGGTAATAATAAGAGAAATCGAAAAACGCCCAAACAGCCTTAATGCACGAGACGACGTACAAAGGCTGCCTAACACATGAAAGTTGGTAATGAACAAAAATCATCGCCCAGCAACACACAATAGACCTCTCATGAAAACCACGGAAAAACCAGTGAACCAAAAAAGTTATATTCCTTTTTTAAATATAAAATCTACTTGTTTTATACATTTCAAAAAATCGGCTTTTGGAGTTCAAAATAAAAATTCTTTATTTACTGAATTACAATCAACTCCTAAAGGTGAATCAAAAAACACGGTTTATAGTTACTTGTTACAATAGCAATAAGGTATATGTTACGTACAACCCTTTTTCAACACTAAATAGACTAAGGCAGCACAAGTCCGACACAAATTTTCCGTGTTGAAAATCATTACAAACAATTGCTTTTAGAAATAATGTATATTAAAATATTGTGGAAGCATTGGAGTTGTGAACCCACTAGTAACTCTACTAGTATTCTGACCATTGAAGTGTACTGTATCACAGTAGTATCAGCTTCTATTTATAGTTGTGACAGATGTGGACACTGTTCTTTTATAAATATCTACTTGTATTTGGATTTAGGTAGATTTTATGGATTATCTGTACAATATAGATACTTTTAGATGTCCCAGTTTTCTTTTTACCATTTTACACGACCATAATTGAAACACAGCCAACAACCGGTTTATTGTAATGGAAAAAGTAAAATAGTATGCAATGCGAATGACAGAGGCTTCCTAATTAGGCCGCGAAATGATGTACAGAGCTTGGGGCGGCATAATCTGATTGAATGTCTGCCGTTTTTAGCGTTTTGTTCGTAGTGTTCACTGGCGGTTTTCCGAGCGTATGACATTAATTTTAAACCTTGTGTCAACTGACCAGTTTTTAGAACCTTTTTGCTTGTACATTAGCGTGAGCATTTGGTTTTCATTTACTATAATGTTGTTACGATAGGTAAACAGTAAATAAGTAATAAACAAACGATAAATGACGAAAATAGCTATCATTACTTATATTTATGTTCTTTTACTTATTCTGTAACTAAGTTAAATGTTATTTTTTTGTAGTAACCCGGTTTTAAAAAAAAATTTTCTTCTATTAGAATCTGGAAAAAAAAGGAAAAGCAACGTATTTCATTCCCTCCCCAAGGGGGAGGACGGGCTGCTCGAGCTTCCCGAGCTCCTTCAGCCACAATCATGGATTCCCAGCATACATACATTACGTATATATGCATGGTGGGATTATGGATAGGTGTGGTCAGGATAGGATCGGAAGGAACGGAGTTAGGGTTTTGAGGGGGAAAGTACTACCCCAGCATTCGCCTAAGTAGCCGCACATGGTGTGCATATACGCAGTGACCATACCGCTACATGTGTATGAGGAAAACCCCCCGAAAAAACCTCATACAAGGTAGACGGTAACGGGAATCGAACCCATTACCTCCCGAATGCTAAGCAGGTCGTGTCACTACTACACTACCAGCTCGGTTTAGAAGCTGGGATTTTTTTTGGTGCGGGCTAATTTGAGCTGTCGCTCCTGATTTTTTTTGAGCTCGATCGGA
Source organism: Vesta saturnalis (assembly GCA_036346205.1). Classification (NCBI taxonomy): domain Eukaryota; kingdom Metazoa; phylum Arthropoda; class Insecta; order Coleoptera; family Lampyridae; genus Vesta; species Vesta saturnalis. The sequence continues at coordinate 2,530,980 of JARFJB010001149.1, read as the reverse complement.
TGCCGTGCCCTTTCTTCCTCTCCTACCACTCTCGAAGAGACGTGCAAGTAACCTACAATTACAAGGCCCCTATTTAAACAATTTTAAAATTGAAGTTGTAAAGAATACTGTAGCAAACTTCAATTTTTACTTCAAAGTGATTAAAAAAGGACTACCTCGTCTCCCTAAAGTTGCAAGACCATTTTTTTCTTTTAAAATTGTGTTTTTTGAACAAGTTTAACAGAAAAACTAATGTCATCGAATTTTCGACACAAAATGTACCGTAACAATTGTTCATTTTTGCAAAAAACCGAATCAATAAATAAATGTTTGCAAAAATTGTTTAAACAATCGAATACATATTTCGCACACATTAAAGTATATTAACGCGTAACTATTGACTAGTTTCATTAAATTGCCATTAATAAACAATTTTGAAAAACAGCGATTGAGCGTGTTTTCTTGCAGTAACTTTTTTTATTTATTTTATTAGCAATTTGTAGATTTTTTAACGTCCCATAATAATCGTTTATTTAAAAATGTTAGCGGCAAAAAATTGATAAATTTCTAGTTGAGAAACCTTTTCTTTCATCCCAAAGAATGCTTTACAACACATAAACCCGCTTACACACTTATTGACAGAAAAAACCTTACTCGACTGGCCTACTACAAATTGCATCTACACGTGGTTGTTCATCTTTTTGGGAAGAAAAATACTGAAAAATGTTCACCGTTATCATTACAGATACTTGAACAATTGGGTGTACAGCACTTATGAGGCATATTTCAGAATAATAACTCAACGCGGCTACCAATGGTACACACTTCTTCGACAAAGACTTTAGTCTGCTCACATTAGAGAAAAATGTATTTACGAGCTTTAGAAATTTATGGTTTTACTGGAATTAATAACAAAATTTAAACAAAAATAAGCTCACACATCACAGCACTGGTTATTATTAGAACGAAATAAATGTTACTAAACCTAGCAACTTTCAAAGATTTTCTCGTTTTCTAATATTACTATTGTAGTTGTTTTAACATAATATACCACCGCTGTATGCAATAGTACGTATAAAAACATGAAAAACCGATTATGCAAGGTCCGACCCGTCAAACTAGAAAGAGAAACCTAAACTCTCTAAAGGGTGTGTTAGCGAAACCTCAAGCAGGGTAAAGACCACTATCGTGACTTCACACCAGCTTCATAAAACCTGTAATAGGACCTCTGTCTTAATGGTAGCTACGACTATATTTAATTTTTAATTCATGGTCAAAAATACAAGCTCTTAAACCAAAAAACATGACAGTGTTACGGGCGGGGTTCTTACTCGTCACTCCAGAAGGGCGCTCGACATAACGCAATTAAGTCAAAATCAGGAAAAGTATTTCATCAAGGCTCCACCCGTTAAATAAATTTATACGAGGGACTAGCCATTATTATTGAGAATGAAGAAATTATTCATACTATGGAAAACAAAAAATTTACCTTCAGTAAGAGCAACTCTTTACTTGACATTTGCCGCTTCATTTCCTAATTTATCTTAAATAGTATTTGAAGGAGATAGTTTTAAGTTTCGCAATGTAGTGAAAAAATATAATTAACCTGAGAACGTTTTCGCGTAATTATTTATTATGAATTTAAGAAAGGTTTAAGTGCGTATGACCGCGAAGAAAGTTTGAAATCAACATTTGGCGATCATCCCTTCCTTGGCAACAGTTTACAGATGATAAAAGGAATTCGTACACGGAAGAATTACAATTGATCACCAGAAACGCGCAGGCTCTCCCATTACCGCTGTAACAGAGGAAAATGTTGCTGGTGTAAAGAGGATTATGGAAGCAGATAACAGAACTACTTGCGCCGTAATAGAGGTTCAACAAGGGATTGGATCCTGATCTGCGAAAACAATAATACACCTTCATCTGAAAAAGTCGTAAGTCGTTTTGTACCACATCTTACTGATTATCAAAAAGCAGAACGAGCACGAATTTGCCACAAAACTCTAACATTACTTAAGAATCATGGACACCAAGTTTTGTCGAAAATTGTAACAGGCGATGAAACTTGCATACTATTTTTCGATATGCCAACTCGACAAGAGAGACGCGTATAGATCCATGAAGGCGACGCCAGACCAACAATAATCAGAAAGCTGCCAGCAATGAAGACAGTAATATACGCTGTGTTCTTTAGAAGTACTGGTCTAGTGAACGCTATTAGGATAGAGGAGTAGAAGACTGCTATAGCTAAATGGTACGTTGAACACTGTTTACCGGACGTGTGTAACAAAGTGCTAAAGAAGGGAATTATGCTGCATCACGATACTACTTCTTCCCACACTGCAGAACTAACTCGGTAGTATTTGGCTCCAAACAAGATTAATGTAATCGAATACACTTTTTTTGGGCTAAAAAAAGAACTTACGAGGAGGAAGGTTTTTTTCAGAGGAAGAGATCGATGCTACTGTTCGGTGTAATTTTAATAGTATACCTAAGGTTGCTTGGCTTGGTGCCTCTAAACAGTGGAAGGAAATAATGGCTAAGCGCATTGTAGCAGAAGACAACTAATTTGAACGTATCTAAAATAAAATTTTGAAAAAGTTACACTGGTTTTTCTATTTTCCACAATAATGGCGTGTCCCTCGTAGCAGGAAAAACGTTCTGAACTAGATCGTAAAATAGTGGCCTAACGGGATACCATAAGGTTCACTCGAAGAGAAAACACTCGCCCTTCCTTGAAATTTGGAACTTGGAATTTTACCTTTTCGGTATACTTCCACGTAAAATTAATTGCTTAAATAGCAGAAAAAGATGATAACTGGTCAACACGGTCATTAATTATTCAATTCAAAACAAAAATTAGTCACAACAAAAATAAACAAAACGCGATCGATTATTTAAAAGTTTCCTATAATTTAAAAACCTAAAATTCATTCAAAACATATCTTCAAAACTTACTTTACATTTCTGAAGGTTAACAGCTTTAACTTTGGTAACTTTTAAAATTTGTCGAAATAAAATCATTGTGCTTTTAATTCGGTGACGGTATAATAACTGCCCCAAAAATTACACCACAAATAACTATATTACAATTAAAAGACAGCACAAAAAAATGTATACAAAGGGCATGTACAATCAAGAAACATTCCCCTGGCAGCGGGTGGCAAACAAAAGTCATTCGCCAAAAACCAAATAAGAAAAACAAACGCCTAAAAAAATAAAACTGCGTTACCTATTCAGTAGCTGTCCCTAATGTCGAGGAGAAGTAATATCAATTACTTCTTCTTGCGTAAGCATCACCAATAGACACACACACATACATGTATATATATATATATATATATATATATATATATATATATATATATATATATATAATACTAACAAAAGGAGTATCATCTACTCTAGGTGCAAAATGGCGTGGGAATTTCCACTGCGACATTAAATGAAAGCAAAGCAAAGAAAACAATATTACCAGCGTCCTTCCGCAATGTCCATTGTTCTGGTTCAAATTACATCAACCTTCTAACTTCTACAAAAAAAAACATAATACGTGATTCTTTTCTATTAGACCCAAAGATCACGGTAATCTTTATAATTTCAATAAATTCACATTAGTGACAACAATATAGATCGTATAGACTAATAAATTCGAGAAAGTTTTCAACACAATTCAAAAAATACGCTGCACCCCTCGGTGCCGACTTTGGTTATAGATTAAGAAGTCGCATTATTTTTTTTCTGATCAGCGCAAGGCTAAATTGGAAATCCTCTGCTTCACGTATTGAACCCGAAATTCCTCGATAAGACGTTAAACTATAAAGTATTTGGCGGGGATGTAACTATAATTTATAGCCGCATAAAAGCTAACTGCTACTTAGCATAACACCGATATTGTACAGTCCCAGCCAAATTACGCAGCGCTTCACTTAATCATAATGACCCCATGATGCCGATGACCACATCCTCAATTCGTTACTACATCTTAGTTGTTTTCTACTTCAACTTTCAAGATCAAAACCTCAACTTCAACTGAACGAAAATGGAATATAATCCTCGGCCCCCCCTTCAAAGGTACTTAGATTCGGTAAAATAACAACTCATCATTTCACATGGAAACTCAACGATAAAAAAACAAGAGACTGTTATCAATTATGGAATGCACGAAGCACAACACTAACAATAATTGTAAACTGAACCAAATCAGTCAACAATATTTACACAAGCTATACAAACCAGGTTGTTACTATTTCACACGAACGACTTTATGCAAACAACTTAATTCGTATATCTCAAGAACTCCAGACGATAATTTATGATACTAAAACAATTTAAAAAATATATCTTTTCTACTAGCAATCTTAAAATAATAAAATTCATCAATGTACTGAATCAATTTCTATATTACAAGCAAACAAAAAAAGTATATAACCCAATTTTTCTTAAGATCACTCAATGCGACAATAGGCATTATAATCTAAACTTCACTTCAATTTTTTTGTTGAAAGCTTTTGTAAGCGACTAGATTAAATAAAAAACGTTAATTACAAAATCATTTGGGCTGAAATTTAACCAATCGGATAATGAGGAAGAAATGAAAATTAGTAATTGCGCGGTGATTAAGAAAACATTTTAATGCGATTCAGTATTCGAAATGTTTTATATCGTAGAATACGTATTCTTCTTGATACGCTTCACTAGTCAATCAAACTCTTCACAAAAGAGAAATTAATCTAATTTATATTGGCAAATGGTTATAAAAAATTAATATGTGTGAGTGGGTGTGTGCGTGCGTGCGTGTGTGTCATTGTTACTCAACTACAAGTGTCAATAGACTACCAGGTATCGACTCTACATTTAATAATAAATTATAGTAAAACCAAATTTTTAATTGTGTTATAACCCTATTCATTCAGTAATGAAAGTTGGTTAAGTAGTTAGATGTTATGGTTATAGTGGGATCTTTTGTATATAACAATAGTTTCACATCATTACAGTTAATGTTATAGTACTGCTCCTCATTAGTGCAATAACTGCTTAAAAATCGGGTTGCCGACTAGTCTCAATCAAGAAGCTCGTGAGCACAGTAAGACATTGATTAGCTGAAATGATACAAACATCACTTACTGATCGCACGACAGGCCAACAAACGACAGTAAAAGTCAAAGGGCGCACTACTATCAAATATTTTTATGGTAATTTTTGTATGGTCCTATAATACAAAAAAAATCTTACTCAGTGTAGGTATAACCTCAATTGCAATCATAAATTCTAAAAGTTACTTTAACTTTGTAAAACATGATAAAAATTCGTAAATAAATTCACTGGTTGAAATTCCTATGTAAGTGGATAATAATTAAACAACCTCCAAACCAAAACTTAGCAAACGTAATATTTTAGGTATGGTAATATGTATACTTAATCTATGCATAAATTAGTAAATTTAGTTCTACCGAACCTATTTTTACTCACTGCGTATAACATTTTTACTCATTATCTTCACTTCACTGCTCAGAGGTTATAATTAAAACGTTGATTAAAAGTGTGAACATTTTAAATGATTATGGGATAATGAATTCAACTATTACTCGCTATGTGTTAAAACCAGAGTATTTGTCCTTGAAGGTCTTAAATAGTACTAAAATTCTGTATAAGACACACGAAACGTATTTCAAGGATTGATTAACTGACCAATTATATAAATACTTAACTTTGAAATTCCCTGATAATTAAGTTGAAAATACAGAAGAGCGTTCGTTCCAATATTAACTTTCGAACCACCTTCAAAACTTGAAAGAGTATTGAATCACCCAACCTAATCTTGTAATAAACACCGATAAACTCAATTTTGAAATAGCAAATTTAGATAAATTTGTGTCTGAAAATAGTAGATATTATTTTATGTTAATTCTATTAAGAAACCATAGCAAAATTAACACTATATTAACGCAACTTGGAAATTTGATACAATCGTAAACAATATTATTTTAATTATAACAAGTTGCTTTGGTGTGTGTGTGAATCCTTGCGATATTGCTGGCTCACATTCCATTAATATAAGTAATTTGATTGTAATCTCATTATATTTAGAATTTACATCAGTTCTACATACATAAAGACAAAATTTACATCGATTGGGACTTGATGGCGCAGTTGGTTAGCGCGGTACTCTAGCAAAGTACAGGTCGTAGGTTCAAATCCTACTCGAGGTAAACTTTTTATTTATGTATTTAAAAAAAAATTAATAATAATTTTTAATATTATTTTAAGTACTAAATAGCCCTAGATAATTGAAATTCCCAAAATTGTACATTAACACTAACCTAAAGGTGTCAATTTAACAACATGAACAAGAAAACTAAGTATCTCTTTAGTGTTCAATCACACAATGATTCAAATCCAAGGCGAACTAAAACAAAAACCGACAGACACGTGATCAGTCTTTTGTGCGAAAAGGAAGAGGCCACGTATTTCATTCCCTCTCCAAGGGGAAGGGCGGGCTGCTCGAGCTTTCCTAGCTCCTTCAGCCACAATCACGGATTCCCAGCATGCATGCATACATTACGTATATATGAATGGAGGGATTAAGGACGTGTGGTCAGGATAGTATCGGAAGGAACGGAGTTAGGGTTCTGAGGGGGAAAATACTACCCCAGCATTCGCTTAAGTAGCCACAGTGACCATACCCCTACGTGTGCATAAGGAAAACCCCCCTGAGAAAACCTCATACAAGGTAGACGGTAACGGGAATCGAACCCAGTGTCAGCACTACACTACCAGCTCGGTTCTTTCGTGGGCGGACAGCACGATTTTTATTGGTCGATTCTGGTGTTATGACCTTTGGCGAATTTCAAATGAGTTTAGTCCGGGGCGCATTATGTTCTTTGCTTACCCCCATACAATTGCGAACTTAATGTAATGGAATTAGTATAGGTTGATACTAAAACCTTTATAGCTCGGCGTAATACAAGCTTCAAATTTGCAGATTTAAATAACCTTTTTAATAAAGCCTTGCAAAATATAACTGCTAAAAAATGGGGAAAATGCGTTCAGCACGTAATCGACAAAGTCGAGGTTAAAATGTGGGAGTTGGACAACTTAATTGATGTTCAAGTCGAGCCACTAATCATTAATCTAGCTGACGATGATGATATTGATGATAATGAAGAATCTGGTTCGTCATAATTAGAATCATAATTATAAGAATATTTTTAACATCAAATAGTTTTAATAGGGCCCTGTTCAATGTTTTAGTTTTACTCTCTGTTGATTGCGTGAACAGCGCGTGATTGTGTTTACATTTAGATCGCCTTGAATTTAAATACACTTTACACATACATATGTACATGTACATGTAGGTACAGAAGGTTATGTCATCGACTTTTTTTCCCTATCGCTAAATCAACTTACAACTCCAGAACCAAAACAGCTACATACTTAAAATTTCGTATTTAGGCTTGTTTTCAATTCTCTTAGAGCTGATTAGATTTTAGGATGCATCCAGCAGCGGAGAGGGAGGAGTCTGTTAGGGGCGGTTTTTTGTTTCTATCAAATATTACTGAAACAGCTGCATATTTTCTATATACCTAGATATAGACCTTAAACATATTATGTATATATGAGAAGTTAGAATCGCCATTTCGTAATTGCGCAAAAAACAAAATTGTGCTGAATCGTACTAGGTTTGTGCCAAGTTGTGCCACAAAAAACGATTACCTGTATAAAAAAACAAACCAGTAAAGTAAAAAAAAAAATTTTTTTTTGGCCAGCTCCGCATATTATTTTTTCGAAAAAATAAAAATTATGCTGGTTGCAACTTTGGAATCTAAAAGTGCCGCAAAAATAAAAACTATTTCTTTCCGTTGAAGAGAAAAAAACATCAAATATTTGTAATTTTAAGAAATGTTTGACAAATACTGCTCGGTCAAAACTTTTTTTACATGTTCGATATTTTTGCTAATGGCAAAATTATGCCAGATCATTGTAGTCCATAGTACCATCAAACGCGTTCTCGATTTTTTCTTTGATATAAATCAATAAATTCATATTGTCGCAATTTTTAGACCGTGACAGATAGACGAATTCTGCGAAATTTGATGAGTTGTGCTAATCGAGTACAATAAGAAACTATTGAGACACAATTTGCCAAAAAAATTATTTTTTCTTTTTCTCTTTCTCTCTTTCTCTCTTTCCCTCTTTCCCTCTTTCTCTCTTTCTCTCTTTCTCTCTTTCTCTCTTTCCCTCTTTCCCTCTTTCCCTCTTTCTCTCTTTCTCTCTTTCTCTCTTTCTCTCTTTCTCTCTTTCTCTCTTTCTCTCTTTCTCTCTTTCTCTCTTTCTCTCTTTCTCTCTTTCTCTCTTTCTCTCTTTCTCTCTTTCTCTCTCTCTTACTCTCTTTCTCTCTTTCTCTCTTTCTCTCTTTCTCTCTTTCTCTCTTTCTCTCTTTCTCTCTTTCTCTCTTTCTCTCTTTCTCTCTTTCTCTCTTTCTCTCTTTCTCTCTTTCTCTCTTTCTCTCTTTCTCTCTTTCTCTCTTTCTCTCTTCTCTCTCTTTCTCTCTTTCTCTCTTTCTCTCTTTCTCTCTTTCTCTCTTTCTCTCTTTCTCTCTTTCTCTCTTTCTCTCTTTCTCTCTTTCCTCTTTCTCCTCTTTCCTCTTTCTCTCTTTCTCTCTTTCTCTCTTTCTCTCTTTCTCTCTTTCTCTCTTTCTCTCTTTCTCTCTTCTCTCTTTCTCTCTTTCTCTCTTTCTCTCTTTCTCTCTTCTCTCTCTCTCTCTCTCTCTCTCTCTCTCTCTCTCTCTCTCTCTCTCTCTCTCTCTCTCTCTTCTCTCTCTCTCTCTTTCTCTCTTTCTCTCTTTCTCTCTTTCTCTCTTTCTCTCTTTCTCTCTTTCTCTCTTTCTCTCTTTCTCTCTTTCTCTCTTTCTCTCTTTCTCTCTTTCTCTCTTTCTCTCTTTCTCTCTTTCTCTCTTTCTCTCTTTCTCTCTTTCTCTCTTTCTCTCTTTCTCTCTTTCTCTCTTTCTCTCTTTCTCTCTTTCTCTCTTTCTCTCTTTCTCTCTTTCTCTCTTTCTCTCTTTCTCTCTTTCTCTCTTTCTCTCTTTCTCTCTTTCTCTCTTTCTCTCTTTCTCTCTTTCTCTCTTTCTCTCTTTCTCTCTTTCTCTCTTTCTCTCTTTCTCTCTTTCTCTCTTTCTCTCTTTCTCTCTTTCTCTCTTTCTCTCTTTCTCTCTTTCTCTCTTTCCCTCTTTCTCTCTTTCTCTTTTTCTCTCTTTCTCTCTTTCTCTCTTTCTCTCTTTCTCTCTTTCTTTCTTTCATTCTGTCTCCCCTTCCCTTTCTCTCTCTTTCCCCCTCCATCCCTCCCACCATACATCTCGTTTCTCTCGTCCACGTTTTACGTTAGATCCGTACACGTGCAATATTAGGTTAGATTAATAAACGCACCGTTTAGGATAGTTAAATACTTAAGCGAGAGTATTGACCTAACCTAAACTGTACATGTTTTCGTGTTTGCATGCTTTGACGGGAGTATCGAGAAAGACCAGCACGATCATCTTCTAATCGAAAAAATGGTCCGCCTGCCATAACTCAAAAATGTTACCCGCAATGTACCTGCTCTGAGTCAATTTTCTCACTGCAGGTTTATGTATAGTGTATGCTTCTTGTTTCTGTAGCCTCACTCTAATACCTTTCCTAGGGGCATGTTTACAAATCTAATCTTCTTTTTAACAGAGATATTTCTGCTAACACGGTAAAGTACTCTGGAATACTTAGGAGTATGGTTAGAGGTATACTCAGTTGGTTGGTAAGACATGCCTATGAACGGCTGCATTACATTTCTCCATATCATAAGTAGAAGGAACTAGGGAAACCATTCCAGAGCTTAGAATCCGTGTAAAATAATGTAGATTGTGCCCGTTTGGTACAAGTGGAGATTTGTTCTGCATATTGATGATGCGCATGAGCGAACTGAGCATCTCTAGCAAAGGTAGCCCGAAATTGTATCAAAGAATGTAATTCATCAGGGACTGTATGCAAGAAGTTTAAGGACTTGTTATTTATAAGCCTTTAAAAGCTTTATTTTGAATACGAACACGATCAACGATATCGAGAGCGTATTGGAGGGCATCAACCCAGAGGTGAAAATTATATTCTAGATGAGGTCGAACTTTGGCCTTGTGCAGGAAAAAGAGTTGCCAGGAGGTAAAGTACTTCTTAGATCTGTATAAAAAAGCCTATTTTACTAGCTTTCGTAGTTGGAATATGATTCACCTATGATAAATTTGAAGATGCAGTCAGTTCAAATATAGTAGTAGAGTCTGAAAACTTAAGATCTGAGCTATTCATACGTACAATCGGAAACGATGCCTGTGGCACGCCGACGTTAATGCCAACTTCTTTTGTAAAAAAGCCATCAATTACGACATATATTTGTTTTATATGAAGGAAACTAGAAACCCAGTTGATGAGCGTATCATTTCTATGATGAATGAAATTCCCCAGAAGACATAGAGATCGCATAGAGTTTAGATAATATTGGTATTAGTTTGGGGGAGGACTTCTTTAAGACAGGATACCGTTTGGGCCACTCACCTTATTGGGATCAAGGGTTTTTACCGAAAATGAATTGGTTTCATATCGTATGAAGAAAAGTTGACTAGGACACACTTGCTCCATGATTATTAAGACACGAGTTTGATGCAAATATCCACAAAGAGATTAGGCTTGTCTGTAAAGTCAGAAACTACAGACCCGTCAAAAGATATCATGGGGATAATGAAGATGTGCCAAGGTTTTTACTGATGATTTAAGCTAAAAACCAAAATTTGCGACTGCCTAAAGTAACTGTAGCTAGTATATACTTATTTGTCGTATTTTGTAAATATTAATACGTAATATTACTTCAATATCAATGCCCTTGCCATCAATTAAAACTTTAGTCCCAATTTTTAATGTGCTCAATTGAAAAAATATTTAAGTATCTGCCTCTTGGAGGAAACAAAGTCGTCCTCTCCTTTTCCACAACTTGCTTGCTGTTGCTGTGTATGTGAAGTAAAAGTAAAGAAAGTAGAATCCGTTAATAACACCGACGCCCACGCTTGGTGGCATGAATGATTCTACTAAACATTTCAAATGTTTCAAAAGTGCTCTTGGAGACCGTAAACACTTCTCCTGCAGATTTCGAATCCATTACCCTCCAAACACTACGCAATTGAGTTAGCACTGACTAATTAACCCGTATAAATGATTAAAAGTAAGACATATACTAGTTACAGGACCTAGACAGATTTTGACAATAATGAGTACATGAAGATGATCGGTACCATTTTCATATTTCTCTACAGATCTTAAAAAAAAGGTTTCTCTCTCGTCACTGACACTACTTCAACACTATAGTATTAGCAACGTTTGAGTTGTAAAAAATCCATTTCTCATGTACCTACTATTTCAACAACAGTTGCTCTTTTGCATAGGTCAGAATTGTCAAATTCCAATTTTCGCTACAAGAACAGATTTTCAATAGTTTTGAAAATTGGTACTATAAAGTAATTTCATATTTGTCATCTATTGTTTACCGCATGCAAAGCACTTTTTAAACGTTGATGCAGCATTATAAAATAAGTATCTTTTGATTTAAATGGTATAGCTCTAATAATCGACAATTACTTACTTATAATGGTTTCTACGCTTTAATATTAAACCTTAATCAACACCTTTAAATATTAACTTGTACGATTTCAAGGCAATGTGCTATTTTTCGAGTTAATTTTAGAATCTAAACGTTTTTTAGTTATTTGTACAGTATTCTAATTAACTTTTACTCTACACTATACTTATGCATTTTTTTAGGAAAAATTTAAGCATTATATTCAATTTATGTAGATTACAAATTTGCATCAAACACAAATACTTATTAATAACAAATACTAAAAGTTTTTTGTAATTCTAAATTTTTTGAAACTTCATCTATTCCTCCGGTTGATAGTGTATTTACATTCTTAGAATGGTTAGAATTTGCACCTGTTTTCAGTATACTGTTTGTTCAAAATTAGAGTGTACCAGTTATTAAGTAGGGTAAAAAGCATTCCTGTTTAAAGGAGTCATCCAATTACTGCTAACCATTATACTTAGCAATCAACAAAGAAAATGAAACATGATTTAATGACAATTACAATCTGTTAAACTAACAATTCTGGATAAAATCAGAATTATGTTGCGTATAGTATTGGTGTACCATCATGCGTTGCGGCAAATGGTTACTAACGACATGATTCACAGGAGCGGCGCCTCCTTTCTTTCCACTCATAAACTTTAAACGCCTAATGTCAATTTTGAAGTTATATTTTGTATAGGCACACTATCACAAACGATGCGGCAAATGGTTCCTAACGACATATTTCATCAAACGACGCACACTTTCTTTATTGTTCGCACAGTCTAATAAATATTAATAACAACTCAACCTGTGAGAGAATAATTAATGAAATTGGTCTTTATACCGGGTATTTCTAAAATGATGCGAAATATTTTACAAGGTGATTTTTCAGTAAATATAAAGGTGGGTCCTTTAACTAAGTTTTTGTTCGAAACCAATTTCCCTCCCAGTTACACACTTAAAGATAGGATATGGTTTTTCCTTAACATCTCCACCAAGAAAACTTGTCAGGTAATTAATGCTAATAAAATGGCACATTTTGATAATTTTTACAACCTTGCAATAAAGTATATCTCAAAGGGTGAAAAAATCAACCCGTGTAGTTTTTGCCGCAGAGCTTTTAATGCGTCTACATTTTCCTACTTAAAATATCTGGTATGGAACCCCACACATCTGGTGTGTGTGTGTGTGTGTGTGTGTGCGTGCGTGCGTGCGTGCGTGCGTGCGTGCGTGCGCGCGTGCGTGCGTGCGTGCGTGCGTGCGTGAGTGCGTGTGTGCGTGCGTGCGTGCGTGCGTGCGTGCGTGCGTGCGAGCGAGCAAGCGTGCGTGCGTGCGTGCGCGCGTGCGTGTGTGTGTGTAGTTAGATATTTAGTATTAATAATGACTGATTTGAACAGTATATGTGTAGTATGTAATAAAGAAGTGAAAGATGCCGGGGTAACTGTCACTAAAGGTATAAAAACTTTAATTAAATCTAGTATTGAGAGAAAAGACTTAATACATAAGTTACTTGCTAATGTCGATGTGATAAAAGTTCATTCAATATGTAGACAAAATTATACGAGACCTAGTAATATTAAAGCAGCATTAATAACGCAAAGTTCAGAACCTTCTACATCGCAGCATTTTCTCAGAGTTGATAACAGTTTTGATTTCAAGCATGATTGTTTGTTATGTAAAAAAAACGCTGTTTTTGACCCAAAACGTCCTTCTAAATACCGAAAGCAAATACATGAAGTTTCAACAATAGAAATAAAGCAAAGGCTTCGTAACGCTTGCGATGATAGGAATGACGAATGGACATGTACAGTTAGGTCTAGGCTTTTGGAGGTAATCGATTTAGTTGCTTCTGAAGCCCGTTACCATGGAAAATGTTACAAAAGTTTTTTAAAACCTAAAAGCAGTGAGCAAAAGGTAGGACGGCCATTATCAGTGTACTCATTAGCTAAATTCAATCTGTTGACCAAGTGCTTAGAGAATGACAATGAGTGTCAGTATTTAAAGGATCTGCGAAATATTATAGTGGAATTAAGTGGTTCTGATATAGACTATATTGATTATTATCTTAAGTCAAAACTTGTAGATTTTTTCAAAGATCGGCTAGTTGTGCATAATTTATCTGGAAATAAAAGTATCTTATGTATGTCCCATACTAGTCATAAGGTGTTAGACTCATGGTACAAAAACAGAGAAAAAAGTAACGAAGAAGAACGTAAAAGAATTGTTAGAACAGCAGCCGAAATTGTTAAGGAAGACATTCAAAAAATGAATTACGAATGTGGAAAATACCCAAGTGAAAAAGAAATTGGTACTTTATCAAATGATTTGATTCCTGAAACACTGGCACTCTTCACGTCTACAGTGACTAAGAAAAGAACTGGAAACTCGGGCCCTGACATAAGTAGGAAACGATCTGTGATCAATCATACAGTAATTTCTGCTGTAAGACCGAGGTCCTTTTTATCGTCAATACAAACCTCTTTGTCTCTATATTTGAATAGAATGTATGGGTCAAAACATCTGATTGATGTGCTTTCTGCGCTAGGAGTTTGTTCTTCATACTATGAAAGTGACCGATACATAAGATCATTAATTACGGAGGGCCCCCCAGTCATAGAATCTAATTCCTTTACACAGTACATTTTTGACAATGCTGACGTTAACATAAGATCATTAGATGGCTTAAATACATTTCATGCAATGGGAGGTATAGCATGTGTCACACCATCATCACATGTCTCCATCACCTCAGAAGTACCTAGATTAGTTGACAAGTCATTTATATCGTTAAGAAAAACAAATGCGAATACAGTATCTTTTATTCATCAAATCAATATGCTATGGGTAAGTGGATGTAAAACTCAACCAGGCTGGAATGGTTTTATGAGTGTATCAACCAAAAAATTAAAAGGTCATGACACTTCATACATCTTGGCGATACCTTTTATAGACATTGATCCAAACAGCCCATCGTCAGTGTATACATCATTATGTTTTGCTGCTGAGCAGTGCAGTAAAAACAAGCAAACATGCATTGTTACCTTTGACCAGCCTCTATACTTAAAAGCTATGGAGATCCTTACTGGGCCTGAAGAACAATCTGGTTTGTCAAATATTACTGTAAGGTTAGGAGGTTTCCACTTACTTATGTCGTACTTAGGAAGTATTGGTCGTATAATGGAAGGTAGTGGAATAGAGTCATTATGGGAAACTATCTACGGTAAGGCAACGGTGAAACATGCTTACCGAGCATGCCTTTGCTAGAGCTGTGAGGGCATACATGATAACTTATGCTGCTATTGTTGAAAAAGTGATAGAAGATATACCGGCGCATAATATTGTGTTTGGTGATGATATTCAACCTGTTTACGACAAACTTTCTCGATGTGATATTTCTCATACAAGTGCGTGTGATGACAAAGCCGTCCAATATGCCATGTCAAAATTGACAGACCACATAAATCTAAAGAAGTCGGCCAGCAGAACATCAAAACTTTGGCTAAATCTAATTTAGCAAATTGATCTAATGTTTAATTTTATCTTAGCAGAGAGTACGGGAAACTGGAAATTGCACTTATATACTATCAAAGATATGATTCCTTATTTTCACGCTGCAGGGCACATTCCTTACGCTAAATGTGCTCATATGTACGTCCAAGAAATGAAAAAACTCAAATCAAAGCTGACAGAGACAGAGTACGAACTCTTTGTAACGAAAGGTCTGTTCACTATAAGAAGAAAAGAAGAGTTTTGGTCTGGCGTTTGGAGTGACATGTGTATTGAGCAGTCATTAATGAAGTTTTTAAAATCAATAGGAGGTTTAACGCACGGGAGAGGGATAACTCAGAGTACCTTGAATAAATGGGTTTTGGGAGCACCTTCATTTTTAAGGATAAGTGAGGCTTTTAGAAGTTTTCTAGGACTGAACTACAACACTCACGAGCAGCATGTAGAGCTGAGAGAAAGCCGAAAATCTAGGGACTTACAAGATATATCTAAGTTCAAAGATTGGTTGAGTCAGCACAACCCTTTTGCTTGCAGCACTAGTCAATTAATTTCTCTTTCGACGGAGTTGGTATGCGATTCTTCAGTTAATTGCGATGAAGCATACGAAGTAGGCCTGAAAGCAATGGAAAAAATGGTAGGAAAATCTTTCAATGAAATTAAGCTGCACAGGAAGGATATGGTTACAATACAGGCGAGTTTCAAGTCTATCAAAGTAAGGTCAAAGAAGTTTCACTAAACTCCCAGCAAATTTTCAAACGAATTATATGCATCTGTGATAGCCCTGTTAAACTTAAATTTTATTTTGAGTTCGAATTAGCATCTCACCCACCCTCATTATTTGACGATATATTACTACGAAAAGGTACGAAATCATCGATTATGAAACTATTTGAAAGTGGAATTGTCGAAAAAACCTTCGAGGCAAATGAAACTTTTTTTGTGATAGATGGAGGATATTTGCTACATGCAGTGGTCTGGAGAATAAAAAACACTTTTAAAGAAGTAGTCGAATCATATTTAAATTATATTCTCTGTAACTACGGAAATAAAGTGACAGTAGTATTCGACGGATATCCGAACTTCCCAACCACAAAACTGCAAGAACAAGAGAGAAGAGCATCCAATAAATTTTCTCATACAATTTTGTTTGATGAAAATACAGTTTGCACAACCCAACAAGCAGATTTTCTATCAAACCCTCAAAACAAAAAGAGGTTAATAGAAGCAGTTAAAACAAGATGCGTTGCACAAACTATTAACGTGATTTCTGCGGAAGATGACGCCGACACTGTCATTGTCGACCAGGCAATAAAGTATGCTGAAACTAATAACACTACAGTTGTTGTAGGAACTGATACAGATCTATTGGTTTTACTTATAGCATTAGCTCCCCAGCATGACGCCAAACTTTTCTACTTAAAGCCTTCGTCTTCAGTGTCCAAAGTATACTCTGTCGATTTTCTTATAAATGAAAATGTCGAGCAGAAAACTTTACTACTTTTTGCTCATGCGATCACCGGTTGCGACACGACATCCGCTTTCTATGGACTAGGAAAATTAAAAGCAGCCGACTTGATACGTAATTCAACTGAAGCTAAAGATCAGGCTGAGATGTTCACAAAACAAGATATTACAAAAGAAATTCTTTTAGAAATTGGGGAACAATTTATTCTAAGTATGTACAATTTATCCAAGTTCAAAACTCTCAATGAAGCCAGATATTTTAAGTATAAGCAATTAACTGCAAAAATGTCTCTAAAGTCGAATTTTGATTTAGCAAAACTTCCACCAACCTCCGTACTGCTCATCAACATCTGTTAAGGGTTTATCACCAGATTCAAGCGTGGTTAGGTTTTAAACTTTTACCAGAAGATTGGGGTTGGCAATACTCATCAAATAACAGACTGATACCTAAGGCCATGACGATTCCTCCTGCACCAAGTGAACTTCTCTTGTTAATTTCATGCAACTGCAAAACATTGTGTGTTACAAACTGTAGCTGTCGTAAAGCTGGCTTTGATTGCACATCTATGTGTGGACACTGTAGTGGAATGCATTTTAACAATACTTCGGTTCAAACCGACGAAACGTTAGACAATGTCCCTTTATAAAAGACAAAAAAAACAAAAGTTATAAAAACTCTATTTTTCTCAAAACGTAGGTAGTTAACCAAGTAATTATAAATAGGGCTTAGACAATGAAAAGTTATTATTTTGTATCAGTTATAAATAATGTATAACTTTTTACTAAACACTGAAATTTTAGTAATTAAAACTTAAAGTGAAAGTTATTATACTGCTGCTCCATTGCAAATGAAGAGTATTCAAGATCACAAATTACGAATATACGCAGCGGTGCACATCAGCGGAAAATATCAACGGCGCAGGCGGCGCGGTGTCCACTACCGTTTCATCGCTCTATCCCCTATGCCATCGTTTTAACGGTAAGCTCATTTTAAAGCAAATTAAATTATCTATAAGTTTTGTTCAAAGGTTTTTTCCTATGACGTAAGAATAAAAATGTATAATTAGTATAAGTTACTTTTTTATTTTTGGAGTGACGGTTTTCTGTATATATTTAAGTATATCGGTGAAACTAAGCTATCTACATAAAAAGTGTATATAACATAATTAGTTTATAATATTGTTAGGAGTAAAATAAAAAAAGAAACACCCCGGTATCATAATTCGTTTTCGAGCTGTAAGCATTAAACCAGAGTGCTGGTCTTGCAGGGTTGCGGAGAGGGTGGGGGAGTAAGCAAGAAGGGTGGGGGTCGGGACTTGTGTTTTTTTAGTGCATACTTTGTATACTTACATCCTACAACAATTCAGCTTTCCCCTAATTAGTTTGGACTCGAAACATATATTGACTAGGCTAGTGTGGGTGTGGGTGTGGGTGTGGGTATGGGTGTGGGTGTGGGTGTGGGTGTGGGTGTGGGTGTGGGTGTGGGTGTGGGTGTGGGTGTGTGTGTGTGTGTGGGTGGGTGGGTGCGTGCGTGCGTGCGTGCGCGTGGGCGCGGGCGCGGGCGCGGGCGCGTGCGCGTGCGCGTGCGCGTGCGCGTGCGCGCGTGTCTGTGTCTGTGTCTGTGTCTGTCTGTGCCTGTGTCTGTGTCTGTGTCTGTGTCTGTGTCTGTGTCTGTGTCTGTGTCTGTGTCTGTGTCTGTGTCTGTGTCTGTGTCTGTATCTGCGTCTGCGTCTGCGTCTGCGTCTGTGTCTGTGTCTGTATCTGCGTCTGCGTCTGCGTCTGCGTCTGCGTCTGCGTCTGCGTCTGCGTCTGCGTCTGTGTCTGTGTCTGTGTCTGTGTCTGTGTCTGTGTCTGTGTCTGTGTCTGTGTCTGTGCCTGTGTCTGTGTCTG